>OU538752.1:4200000-4580398 GCA_912999735.1 Aporia crataegi
ATAAAATATCTTTTAAAATTAATCAAAATACTTTCATTTTTAAACAATTAAACTTTGTAATTATCCTACCCTTGTTATACATATTCATCTCATTATTTTTTCGACGGAGCGCCAGTCCGAAAGACACAGGACCATCGCTGGCAATAGCCGTATTGGAGTGAAGGGGGTTTCGAATGTATGGGGAAACGGGCACCGCGTCTAAATTAGAAGGTCGTATGCGACAATACAGTTTTTTACGTTTAAATCAAAAACTGTTACTAGTACAAAATAATTGAACTGTACAATTGAAGTGTGTGTACAGGCTAATTTACTTAAAAATTATTGAGGAATTTTTCGGACCCGTATACCAGTAAAATGTGAATCTATGTTTAATTAGAGGTAACTTTGATAATTGTTTCTCTGTTACAAAATTTAACCAATTGTGTAACGGCAACCGACGAAATGACAACCATATTATGAAGTGTCATATAGTCAAATACTACTTTCCTAAGTCCTGTAATTAATACACTCACAACCAAATTAGAAAGTTGCGCACCAAAAACGTAACGAGATCATTCATCAGTAGATTTTACTCCTCACATTTTTCTCATCATTTTTTTATATATGAAAATCGATTCTTAAGGAGTAAACTCCAAAAAGATGTCATGTTGCGGACACAAGCCAGTAAGCTGGTAGTTCTGATAAATAATCATTTCCTTTTACAAACAAGTAGTTCATGCATCTGTGCCTACTCAGCGAAACGTATATTGGTTTCCCAAAGATTCGAACCAAGTACCTCCGACGCATCAGACAGATACGTGAATCTTTAAACAACGGTGGTTATTTTTAACCGACTTCAAAAAGGGGGAGGTTCTCAGTTCGACGCGTATGTTTTTTTAAAATGTTTGTTGAAATGAAAACCTCTGAACTTTCGATTGGGTGAACCGATTTTGATGTAGTTTTAGACTAATAATTTGAAGTCGGTTTTTTTTTTTGTTAAAATTATATTCACCAGCAGCACTTGAGGCCCTAGTCTCCGAGATCTGCTGAGGCACGTGATCGGCTTCTGAGGACCCGCTAGGAGCTGCTGTTGGTACAGCGAGCCCCGGGGTCACGGCCACCATTGGTGTCGCTCCTTCGGAGCCCGAGCCGGGGAAGTAGAGCTCATCAGCTCGATGGGCAAAATAACACTGAAAAAATTAACTTTTATAAAGCTCCACTTGTATGTATTCATTTTAATATATTATACACAAACCTTGATAAAAAAAAATAGTACATACTTCAACACAAACATACACTCTAATGAAGTTTTTTTAAAATCAATTCTTTCATTAATAAGTTAATACATTAGAAAATTATCAAAATTTTCTTTAAATTTATCTCGATAAAATCGAGGAAAAAACAAAGTTTGAAATTACAGATAAATAATGTTTTCATTTATAATAAAAATAATATAGTGAAGTTAGACAGGATTATCAGTTTAATAAAATCTCCAACAGTAAGAATGTCTAACAAAGACTTGGAGAATATTTGTAGAGGCCGATCAAATTAGTGGTCTACAATTCTTTGGTTGACTTTAAACTTCATGAAACAACAAGGTCTATTTTCTTTTTCAATAATATTATCACACTGAAAGTGTAAAGTGAAGTCCCGTGTCCCCCAGTGGGGTATGGGGCCGATGCATTTCACATCTGTTTCACTGATCGATTTTTTTCTTTAGGGGCAAGTAGGTGATCAGCCTTCTGTCTGTATGTCTTGCCAGACCGAGTTTTTTTTTTATCTCCGCTGGGAATCGAACCCAGGACCTCTCGGTTGTAACGCTTACGCGCTTACCACTAGACCAAGGAGGCGGTCATTATCATTATTATCACACTGAACTTAATAATTCGATAATTAATTCACAAAATTACGGTTAAAGAATAATTTATTTCTCGTAAGAATTTTACAAGTCACTGAGAATACAAAATTAAAATAAAGGTTTTAGTTTTTATTTTGTTGTTTTTAGTAAAAATAATTTATATTGTGTTTTTTATGATATAGTTTTAGGAGTCTTTTAAAAGTAGCCATAGTTTGAGAACTTTTTATGTCCGTCGGTAATTTATTGTATATTAAAATTACCACTAAGTTATCTCACAAAAACCTTTACCAATATAGTTAGACCTTAGCCGATCATGTACAAAGTTGTCAAGTTCACCTATACAAGAGACGTCAGTTTACCTGTAAAACGGCTTTTTACAGGTAAGCTATACAGGAGGCGTCAGTTTACCTGAACAAAATCGTCAAAGTGCGCGGTGAGCCTCCTCCACCTCTGTGACAGTGCGTCCGTCGCGGCCCACCCCGCGCCACACACTGACCCGAAACTTTCTTCTTCCTCTTGGGTATATGGCGCCTCTGCAATTATTATAATGCAATTTTTAGACTCCATAAACGTAAAGTTATATTTTAATGTTTTTGTTATTCCGTTATTGACGAGCAGATATGATGAACTTAATGTAAGTCGAATTGAGTACAGCCTTCTTTTGTGAAGTCGGCTAAAAATAAACTCACGTTGTGCGTCTTGTTCGCTGACCTCCCGTTTGAGCCGTCCCTCGCTAAGCCACTCGGCCAGAGGGTTCTCCGTCGGGGCCTCGGCGCCCGCTTTCAGATCTCGTAGAACTATCGTCACATGCTCCATATCCTATAATTATTACTTATCATAAAAAACTGTTTTCCAAAACAATATAACTGTAAACCGAATTCAAATTGTTCAAAAAATCAATTTCCTATTAATAAATATGAGAAAGGAAATAGGGTTTTTTAATCGCTGATTAAAAAAACTTGGAAGGGATTGAAATAGATAAAATTGATAAAATTCGCAACTGTATGTCGGCGAATTGTAATGTAGTAGTAAGTATAAATGTCTTGATATATGTGTAAGGATGAGTTAGCAATAAACGTAAGACATGAAAGGATGAACTTTTTATTTGTTCCCAAGCCTACACCATTTCAGAATGATTTCACGTCTTAGTGTCTTTTCACATGTTCCGCCGGGTAGCCGGCGCCGACTGTCCGGTTAATCACATTGCTTTGCGGAACATGTGAAAAGGCATTTAGCCTCTGAACCGATTCTGATTAAATCAGGCACAGAGATGACTTTACACTATAAGAAATGAATTTATGAATAAGCTAACTTTGGCATACCTTCCTTACAAGTGCTGCTTCTCTGGACAGCTGTTCGATCTGGTGTGTGCGATGCCTTAGCAGCTGTGAGAGGAATTCGTAGAGCAGTCTGTGGTGTGCTGCAGCAGATTCCGCTTCTAGGAGTCTCTTTCTTCTTGTTAGTACATCTAACATTCCATCTACATCTGACAGTCCTGCATTTTGATATTCAAATTGTAAAGACAGTTGGAAACCTGACATTTTGACTACGAATAAGTATATTATATAAAAGTTTTAATAGTTATTAGTATTATAAGTTATTGAAGTAAAACAAAACGACTTTCATACTACATTTAACATACATATAGATTTAACTAACAATTTTACAAAATATTAAATAAATTATTAATTTAATTTGTATTTGGTCTCTGGTAAGGCTGCCCACTTGCCGGACGGGATGTAAGTGGTACGGAGGAGTGGTTGAAACAGGCTTGCCTGCAGAAATTCAACCAAACCAACAAAATTGTGGGTTGCTTAGATGACATCGCTGATTAGCGATAACCCATTGCACTCCAGTGCAACAGTGTGTAAAAAAAACTAAAGAATTATATATTCATAATAAGCCCATTCCAAATTTTAATTTCACTTGTTTATTAGGCTGGTGAGAAAGTTTTTTTTTTGAATAAAAAATACTATTCATTTTTAAAGTAATTAATTGCAGCCAGTATTTTGATTTCAATGCCTTGATGATCTCCTGAATGTATTTAATACGCAATAGTGCGTGAACGCACTTTTCGAGTGCATTTCTTCGTAGCATTAATACTTAGTCACTTTCAGTCTAAGGCTGCGATATATAAGTTTTCCTCAATAAATGGATTATCCTACATAAAATAAAGCTTTATAATATTAGTGTATCTTCACCTAAATGCCTAGCTTCCGCTGCAACTAGTGCTCTCAATCTCTCCGCATCACCAGGTGAAGGTAACGAGGGTGCTACCGTTGTAGGCTTCGTGCGTAAACGCCGTCTGGCGACCAATTCATTGAGCAAAAAGTTTGGAAAGTAGTGGTCTCGGCCTGTTAACTGCGCACCACATTTCGGACACCTGAAATTATTAATCTTATATATAAAACTCAACACAAACACAAACAAAACTTACTTACTTTACTTGAAACAAAAGTATCAAATTAATTATAAAACTTTAAACTTATGAATAAGCTAATTAACGTTTTTTAAAAAAATACAGAAAAAATATTATTCAGACTCATAATTATAATGAAAACACAATTTTTGGCTGGTTATTTAGAAAAAAAAATGTAAATTATAATTAAATTACAATCATAGCACCATTTATGGCATGTTAATTAGAATAAAAACAAATAAAAACTTTGCAAGATCAATGAAAAATCTGACGCTGAGGAGCTGAACATACAGACAGATACATAACAATTAGGTCAGCTTACTCTGTCTGATGAAATATGCCTTTAGAAAAACTAAAGCATTTATAGCTTTATCAGAGGCAATTTCTTATTTTATTAACTATATTTCCTGAAATTGAAAACACTCTTTCATTTTCAGTTGAAGTAGGCTTAACTAAAAGCAATGCTTTGTACATTGATTCTAAATTTGGTGACCTCTTCCCAGTCTGTTCAAAAAGTAAAGACTCTTCGCGCTTGCAGCGCAACAGAACAAAGGGCGATTTAATTTCTATATAGGTACATGATTTCTCGAGTTCTCGACTTTTCTCGAGCTTGATTTCCCGGGAACAAAGCCCAACGATTTCTCTCGCTCGAGAATTCCCAGGAATGAACCCTACTCGGTTGGTGTTTCATGGTCCAACTTTCTGAAGCTAGCCATGTCACTCCATATCAGGAATGTGAATTGTATCTATATAAGATTGTGAATTGTAACTATGTAGGACTGTAATAATCTGTAGGCTTGACTGTCAGCCGACATTATTCAAGTTGTTCTTAGAAGGGGAAACTCTGTCTTATTGGGTAGTGGTTGTGTATTTTGAGTAAAATCTTTACATTTGTCCTCAGACATTGAACTACAGAGAACATGGACACAGCAAACTTATACCATGCCTCCTTTTCTGTCAAGGGTTGAATATAAAAAACTTTTATATGGAGTGTTATGAAAAGTATTGGTTTTTATCAATTACATGCATGTAAAAATATTTCAAATAAGAAAAGTAATTCTCTAAGAAAAAAGTAATTTTAAACCCCACCTTCTATGTAATTCAACAGACTTTGCTATACAGTCATAACAAAATGAGTGTCCACAGCGTGTAACATAAGCTTCGTTAATTAGTTCAAAGCACACAGGACAAAGCAGATCACAATCCTTGTCTTCTAATGACCCACCAAGACCACCGAGTGCAGTTACTGACGTGCTAGCTCCAGAATTACTAGCTCCTCCTGAAGCAGCTGCTGACATTTTTCTGAAATGATCACATAATACATTCGCTGCCATTTACCCTCCTTTTTCTGTATTTAAGCGCGAAACTCAAAAGGCCCCAAAAATTATAAAACACCATACTGAGATTCTATAATAGAACTAACTATAATACACAATACAATACAATAGTAAAATAAGAAGACTGATAATATTTATATAACAAAATCCTAAGTGTTGTTTTATCTATCTCAAACCTTTTCATTTCTCACTACTAATTTTGGTGTGCACTGAGTTTAATGACAGGGTAAGTTGTTTTTTTTTAATTATTAAAAATTATACCTCAATTATGTAATATTATCAATTTGGTAGTAGTATTTTTGTTAACTAACAATGCATGAGCACACTTCCACTTTTAATAAATCACTGACAACAAAATTTCAAAATGCATTTTACTTTAGACTATTGTTTAAAGTAATAGAACATAAGAACAAATGATTTTGATCTTTACGCTAGACACACAAATCCCTTCTGACCTAGAGAACGCTAAAAATTGTTTCTACCCTCCGTTGGATTACATGCCTCATTAGATAATTACTAAATAGACTGAAAACATTACCTTTCTTCAGATACACATTTATAGACAAGTATTAAAATAGCAACACTCATACTGAAGTATAATTTTAACAGTATTTTATTGTAATTTTTTAGAAGAGAATACGGATAATATCTCAGTATTTTTTTTTTAACTAACCGAAAGATCATTGTGAGTAGGCACGTTTTTTACTTACAATTTGGTAGATTCTCTTATAAACAAGCACAGAATTGATTCATTTCTTCATTTTTATCAGGATGAATTATTTTATTTAAAAAAACTTAAATTTCTAATAAATTAACAAATAGAACTAGCCGCCGCCCTTCTTTACTTAAATTATAGCTGCGCGTAGGATAAAACGCAAGCAGAATTGTGTCAAATGTAAACAATACTGTAGTCCCAAGTTTTCTCACAAAAAATCATCACTGAATTATTTATCGCTTCATTTTCAAAGCAAAGGACCACCGAATACCACTGCCATTGTAATCTCGTTTTCATTCGAGTTTTGACATGACATTGACAGCTGGATATGATGTTTGCGGTTTGAATGAAATCGAGGAAGTGTCGCCACTATATAGAATCATTGTACTATGAAATTTTACGAATTCTCATAAAAAATCAGCTTCTTGGACAGTAAAATCCTAATATTTTAATAATATTTTTAAAAAAATAAGCGTTTATAATTAAAACATTATTTTTAAATAGATTTCACTCACTATTATAAAGATAATATAAGGCTACTAGTGCCACCTATGTCACGAGTGACGAACCACGTGTGAAAATGCTTGGCAAGGGTTTTCAGAACAGTTTGACCGTGATCAAACGCCATTTTGGTATACTGTGGTTGCATTATCTTTCGTCAACAATGTAAATGTTGTAGGTGAAATGTTTGCTAGTTTTTGCCTGTGTTATTAATGCTAATGAATTATTGTGGCTAATTAAAACAAAACTGTGATTATGGAAGAGTCCAACGAGGACCACAATGTTGTTCCTGGTGAGTTTAGTGCTTCAAAATTAAATTAGAAAATATGAGTGTCCTATGGTGCAAGGTTGACTAAAGATGTCTTGCCTGGTTTCAGAACTCTACTTTCTGATAGCGAAATTTCTTTCTGGGGGCCCGCTTAAAGAGACTGCGAAGGTAAAAACAATAGATTATTAAGTGAATTTTAATAATATTTGGTTAAATACAGTTACAAATGTCACGTTTTGTTACAGACTTTGTTGAAAGAGTTGCAGAGTGTTGAGGTAAGTTTGAGCTTTTCGTAGTACTAGAACTAGAGCTTACAGTTGTTTTGATTGTAAACGCACGTGGCTTGCTTGTCAAACTTGCTGAAACTTTCTGAAAAAGTTCTAATGCATTTTTTCATATGCAGGTGCTACCTCGACGACTCGACTGGGAGGGTAACGAGCATCCGCTTTCATTCGATGAATTGGTAAGTTTATTTGATTTTATCGTAATTTGAGTGTTTATTTACGTTTTTTCAGCGAAATAGCGAAGTGAAATTAATATTTTTCAGGAAAATGCTAAAATTTCTTAAGTTGGGCATTATATAAAAACGATCTTTAAAATACGGTGGAAAATCGTAAAAATCGATTTTGTAACGTTTCAGTTATTATTTATGTATATTTTCATGTTTTGTAAAAAATTTTCATAATCATGCATCCATTTCTTGTGATCGCATAATATCGTGCGCAGCTGTCTCTTTCCCTTACGTGAGAATATCAAGCACTGTTATTACCCATCACACTCTAATTCACGACAGATTAGTTTCCTACTGCGATAGGTTGATTCGTACAAACTTTCCCGAAGTAACGTGACGTTATAAGCCGATTATTATGACGCTAAATTTAAAATCATGTTTAACATGTAGTAATTATTTTAGCTTTAGTCATGATTAATTTAATCAGAAGAATAAAATATATACTGCAACGATATTCTGGAATATCCTTTATATTAGTCAGTTTACAATCAAAATTTAATTCAAGCCGTTAAGTCAGCTATGTGCATTCAAATTTGATTCTGATTTTAGCCAGAAAATGTAGACAAATTATTCTTAAACATATATTTTTTTGAAGTAGTACATAAAGTTTCATAAAGGTAAGCATGTATAGTGTAATGATATAGTTTGAACCTTTTCGTTTTTTTTAGAATCTTTTCAAACTTGTTTGTTGGCAGTAGAATGCCTGTCTAATTAAAAAAAAAGAAAGGCAATCAGCCTTCTACAGCCAATACTGTACCAAAACATACAAAGTTTTAATTTTGTGGGTTCCAGGTTAGTTTTTTTATAAAAAATCTATTGGATATGTTATTTAAACAACAAATTATTTCCAGAATTCACAATATTCTGAAGTATCATGGCGTCGTTTGGCTGCAGTCTGCGAGAGGGCCCTTTCATTGGCTCGTACCGCACCACATATATCATTAACAGATGGTGCAGAGAAGCATCTGAACGCCCGGCTGTCATTACTAAGCGAGTCACTTGTCAGGCCCAAAATTAAATATGCATCGTTTAAACAGGACCATAGTTTGGGTATGTAAAATCTATCTATTTTATTATTATTTACTTACAAATATCTTTGCTTAGTAAAGGCTTAGACAGCTGTGGGTTCTTGGCACACTAGGATTATTTAACATCATTTAAATGGCTGGGAATGAATTGCTTTACTATTATACTTATATTTGTTAAACATAATCAGTTTGTTGGATGTTCTTGGACACATTCTTCAACATCCTGTGAACTTACGAAGATTTTGTTCACAAGTGATCATGAAAATGATGTTGTTTTTTATTTATTTAAATTAACATGCCTATTTTCCAAAGGGATAGGCAGCAACCACAGACTGGCTACCTGCCATAATCCCTATATACCTCTTGCTTCATCCACTTTCAATAAATATTATGTGAAGTAAAGAAATTTGACTGATATAAATTATGTGACAATACATAGTTAAATTCATGCATCTATTTTTCTATCAAATCAAAAATATTTTGTAGATGGTCAACACCAAACACAAAATTGTTTTGATTTGGCAATTGACTTGATCAAGAATATGTTTAGATTCATCACAATCTGATTAGCAATAGCGAATTAACTTTAATAAAACTAGTTTTGTCCACAACTCCGTCCGCATGCATAGCCCTATTTCAACCTCTTCAAGCATTTTAAGGTAGGCTGTCATTAAACAGTTATATAATATGTATATCTCCGTACTTAATATCAAAACCAGTTCTGCTGTATGAAAGCCAGACAGAGTTAATTTCACATGTAATATTAGTAAGATTCCATTTTAAAATTAAAATATTTTTTATTAATATTAATTCAATTAAACTAATAATATTTTTTTAAAATTTAAATTACAGTTCGTCGCCTAATATGCCGGGAGGTAGGTGGAGGCCCCAAAGGTCCAGCGAATGGGGCCGGTATTGTGGCTTCCACGGGACACCAAGGTCCCTTCCCTGCAAGGCTCTTGAGGAACCTGCAGCTGCAAAGACGGACTCTGGGACATCTTTCAGCGGTGTATTGCTTGGTGTTTGACTGCACTGGGAAATATATTGTAACAGTATGTGATTTTAAGATATAATATATTGACTTCGTTTCTTTATTGTGTGTACTGAATATTACTACTATTCACTTGTTTCTCATATAGATAATAATAAGCTTTTATTTGATTCCTTACATTTTTTACAACAAATACATTATTATTATTTTTTAAATATATTTGTATTATTTAAATTAATTTGAAATGTAAAGACCGCCTAATGCGGTAAAAGCCTCCTCCTAGCTAGTCTACTCCAAGTCTTTCCTGCAGTTTTCATTATGTCATTGCACCAACGCTTGTGCGGTCTACCTGGCTTTCGAGTTTTGTAAATTGGATACTAATTGGTTACAGTTTTTGACCACCTTTCGTCTTGATATAGATAACTAATACTAACTACTCGAATAGTGGTGATAAAAAAGGGTTGTAATAAATTTGATTGTCTGTAGCATTGTAGCTAATAAACGAATAGACTGATTTCGAAGTGGTTTTAGAAGTGATTGAGGTGGATCTTAGCTTCCATTCATGAAGACCTGTTCATCCATTTATGAAGTAATCTTATTTTTAATTAACATGTCGGAGGGTTTATTTTTTCATTTCATTTAACATACAGATAGATTTAAATTTTATTGCGAAGAGAAAATGGTTTGAAGTAATTGTAGGCAAAAGCAAAAATACTAATGTTATAAATTCTAAAATAACGTTATATTAGTGTGTTGTTACACCTAAACCTCTTAGCTGTTTTTGATTTTTAACTGACTTCAAAAAAGGAGTAGGTGCTGAATTCGACTGTATTTTTTTATGTTTGTTGCTGAATTCGACTGTATTTTTTTATGTTTGTTGCCTCAGAACTTTCGATTGGGTGGACCGATTTTGATTGTTCTTTTTTTCTTTAAAAGCTGGTGCTTCGTTCCATTTAAATTTCATCGAAATCTGTTCAGTAGTTTTGGAGTAACAATTTGTAGTCGGTAACAAATGTGTTTATGTTCTAATATGTTTATTAATCAAACAAATCTCAGGGTGCAGATGACCTGCTTGTAAAAGTTTGGAGTGCGATTGACGGTAGACTGTTAACGACGTTACGGGGGGCCTTCGCTGAGATCACGGATGTGTGTATATCGAGCGATGGGGCCCTCCTGGCCTGTGGCTCCGTGGAGCGGCTGGTCCGGGTCTGGTGTCTGGTCACCGGGGCACCGAGGGCAGTGTTGCATGCACATGCAGGGACCATTACTTCTGTAAGTTATTTATTTGGATAAAATTTGCGTTAGTAACATGATCCATTTTATAAGGAATTTCCTGTAGAACACCACATGCAAAGCATACTCAAATGGCCGACTACGCATCCGCGATCCAATCGTCTTGTGGGTGTGTGTGGCGTTTCACTAACACTATCTCCTCGTGTCTGTTTAGTAGGTGCCATGTCTTCTTTTTACTAGAAGGTTGAAATAAATTTGTTTTTATTTATTTATCTGATCGGGGGACAATTTTTTCTGCAGGTACACTGGGCTCCACCAGCCCATTCGGATGTTCGTTGGCTAGCATCCACGTCCACGGACGGTTCCGTCGCCTTCTGGACGTGTTCTGTGGACGGGCAATTTCTGTCCCAGCCTGTCCAGTATGTGGAGCGGATGCGTCCTGGTGCCTGCCACATGATCTGCGCTGCCTGGTCGGCTGGCGGTGCCTTCTTGGCTGCAGGTAGCGCAGATCACCATGTCAGAATATATTCTGTGGCTGTGGGCGGACCCAGAAGAGTCTTGGAGACGGCGGTACATTTAGATGCTGTGGATTCTATTGCTTGGGCGCATTGTGGGTTGAGGTATGTCTGAACATGTAAGTGTAAATGTCAAGAGATGCAGCTCCAAATTGCATCATCTTTCATCCGTGAGCATACAGACAGACGCGGCGAAGATTTTGTATAATCTGTATTATTTATACATAGTGCTAAATTTAATATTAAAATAATATTAACAAAAAAAAAACACTTCAAATTGTAAATCTGAAACTACTTAACAGATTTTGATGAAATTTAAATGAGACCGCACGAGAAGCAACAGCTTTCAAATAAAAAAAAGAATCATTATAATCGGTTCACCCAATCAGTTCTGAGGCAACAAACATAAAAAAGACAGTTGCATTGAGTGAACAGTATGAACTTGCAATGTTGTGGTTTAATGTCAAAATGGCGCTGATCCATTGGCGCTATCAAAGTTTTTTAAACATTTTTTTATTTTAGTGGTTTGTTCTTCAATTCTAATGTTTATTAGATGGTAACACAGGCACGTTATGTTGCACGTGTCGCTTTTTTCTTTTTTGTAAATGAATGAATAATTTATAGATTCGTTTCGGGAAGTAAGGACGGAACAGCAGCGTTGTGGACTTTATACGCGACTCAGTGGAGACATTCGCTGTTAAAAACATATACGGGGGACGATCAGAAGAAACTTAAGGTATATAATATTTATTACAACAAAACTGATACATCAAAGAAATTAATATAATAAATACAATTCTAAAGTTTCACAAAAATATTATAAGACAGACATTTATATATAGAATATGAAAAACATTTAAAGTGGTAATATATCATGAGAAGTACAAAATCAAAGAAGCGAAGTAATATCGCACAGAAGCACGTCAAGATTTTCCATTTAAAAATAATAGAAACCACACTAAACATTGACATACACTGACCGCCTCCTTGGTCTAGTGATAAGCGTTACAACCGAGAGGTTCTGGGTTCGATTCCTGGTGAAGATAAAAAAACGGTCTGGCAGGACATAGAAGGCTGATCACCTACTTGCCCCTAAAAAAAATCGATCAGTGAAATAGATGTGTAATGCATCTGCCCCATACCCCGCTAGGGGACACGGGACTTCACTTACTATACTAAACATAAATACGTGTCCTTAATGACTTTTTTTTACTCAAAATACACAACGACTGCCCAATCAGATTTCCCTTGCAAGACAGATTATTTAATGGTTTTAGAACCATGACAGCTGTAGAAAAATGGCTGCCAACAACCAAGCCCGCCATTTATATTAGCTGTAAGTCAATCTTTACACCTGGTACAAAATTTCATGGCTTCGGGCTAAACTGGCTAGCACCTGTTAAAGAAAGGTTTCAAGACAAATCCCTATCCGAGCGTTCATGACATCACTTTAAAAATCTTTTTCTTTGTTGCTATTGTCAGGAGAATGTTCATAGGAAAGAAAAAACTAAGAAAGTTGAGAGGAACATTAGAACATTTTTGAAAAGTTAACGGCAATTTTTTCTAATGTCACCTTGTCGCGTTTGACATAATATCTGTCAGTTGTTTAAATGTTTAACTATCATCTGTAATTTCTTAGTACACAGAACAAATGTTTGCATTGTAGAATTATTTATATTTTATTTCTTTAGAGATTTCAGGAGTCTGTTTATAGATTTTATTTAAATAATTTCAGGTAACGATGGTGTGCTGGGACTGTAGCGATGAATATGTTATGACTGCGGTCTCGGATAATACAATTAGGGTGGGTTGTTTTGAATTATTTAGTATTAATTTTGACCAATGCAGGGCGGCGGTTAGTAACAATTTTAATAATTATGTGTACAGGTATGGTGTTCGCGTTCGTGTACGCAGGTACGCGTCCTGTCCGGACACCGGGATGAGGCGTACGTGTTGGAGGCGCATCCCTTCTTGCCCGCCGTACTGCTCTCTGCCGGACACGACGGACAGCTGTTCGTGTGGGACGCGGCTAACGGAGAGGTAGCCTTTTGTGTATATATTTTTTCACACATTGTTGCACTGGAGTGCAACGGGCGGCCTTATCGCTAATCAGCGATCTCTTCCAGGCAACCCGCAATTTTTGTTGATTTGGTTAAATTTCTGCAGGCAAGCCTGTAGAAATTCAACCACTCCTCCGCTTATGACACCCCGTCCAGCAAGTGGCAGCCTTACTCTGGTAAGGGTAGGTATTTGTATTTGGTCTCTGGACCGAATACAAATACAAATTGAATTATAAATTGTATTCGGGACCGGGGATCGAACCCGGTACCTCAGGCTTCGCGGTACGCTTATAAGACCAGCCATGAGGCCATTTTTGTTGAATTGTTTTATATAACACTAGCTTTTTGTTCGTGATTTCGTCCACGTGTTTACTCTATTTCTATATTATCGGCATATTCTTTTAAATCCGTGCTTCTAATTGTTAGACCGCTTACACATACTGTATAATTTTAATATAGATTATATTTATTTCAGGTGTTAGCCCAGTTCTACAATGCGATAGAGGGACAAGGAGAGGGTGCAATATTTGATGCGAAATGGGGGGGAGGGGACACGATTGCCGCATCAGATTCACACGGACATGTTTTATTATTTGGCTTGGGAAATGGGCATAGACTATTATCGGAATTGCCCACAGAGCTCTTCTTCCACACAGACTATAGACCGTTGGGTGAGTGTCTATGCTTTTACTTAATTACAAGCTGAAATTGACACCATGAACATTCATAACACGCATTACAACAGACCATTGTTTCTCAACCGGGGGTTGAGTTTGTGTTAAAGGGGCGCAGTCTGTTGAAAATTAATATAAACTACATATAGGTACAAAAGATTCTTTTATTAAAGGTATGAATTTTAGTGTAGTGTTATAAAACTAAATATTATAGTGACGGGGTCGCAAGACTTTATTTAAATTTTTGGCTTTTTCAAGGGTAGCGACATAAAAATGGTTGAGAAACGATGCAATACACTAACACCGTTCCTTAAC
Organism: Aporia crataegi; assembly: GCA_912999735.1. Classification (NCBI taxonomy): domain Eukaryota; kingdom Metazoa; phylum Arthropoda; class Insecta; order Lepidoptera; family Pieridae; genus Aporia; species Aporia crataegi. Next base: position 4,214,405 of record OU538752.1, read on the forward strand.
AACTATTACAGTAAAATTATGTTTTTATTACAATATATACTATAGCTTAATTACAATTATTATTAATTATTATTAAACTAAAAGAATTACATGTTATATACTTTTATTTTTACACTAAATAAAAATAAACCAACCATTTAGAATAAATGTAATGAGAAACTTCGGAAAAAAATATAGATAATAATATAGGGTTTTTTTAAATTTTATTATTTCATAGTTATCACTAAATAAAAATTTAACTATGAAATAATAAAATTAAAAAGAAAACTATATAATTTTGTTCTGAAGTTTCTCATTAAATTTATTCTAAATTGTTGGTTTGATTTATAACCCTCAATGCAAATGTATGTCTGTTTGTGGCATCGTGGCTCCTAAAGTAATGGGCCGTTTGCGATGTGGTTTTGTTTGATTGGACGCTGATGTGATAGAGATGTTTCTTATCTACCAATTTCTGTACCTCCATTTATGAGATATTCTTGTTTGTAATCATCATGTCCGGGATTTTAAATTTGATTTATGATTTTTGATTATCTAACTCGAATTTTCAAGTCTATAAAAAGTAACTTATGTCCTATCTCCGTAATTTCATCAAAATCGATTCAGTGAGATAGGCAACAGATACATCAAACTTATTAATATCCATGTCTATCAGTTGTGCGCTAAAAATGTTCTTTTTCAGTTCGCGACGCTCTGGGCGGTGCTCTGGACGAACAAACCGAGATTCCTCCGCATCTGATGCCGCCCCCCTTCTTGGTGGACGTGGAAGGCGCTCCTCACCCTCCGGAGTTTCAGCGTCTGGTGCCTGGGAGGGAAAATTTAGCGCTGTCACAGTTGATACCACACGCCGATGCTGCAAGGAGCAGATTGGATGCGTTGATTGAAGCGTTGGCAGCTGATCCTGCTACGCCGCCCGCCCAGCCTCAGGTGCCTGGTCAGTTTACTTGCTCATTCATCCATTTATAATTTCCATTTAATCGTTCAATAAATAAATGTGAGTTTCCCTCCAGGTGTGTGGCGCAACGAGGGCGTCCGTCACACGGCTGGCTCCTGGCAACCGCTGGACGTTCCTCTCAATACAAGGCCTACTGTCATACCCCTCTCGCAGAAGCAGAGGGAACGTCTGGAACAAGCCTGGTCAGTATTTTGCCAATTTACGGCAATACATATGAGGGATAATACCCTAACAGCAACAACCCCATTTTAGATTAGGAGATTCCTAAACGACATGCTGTCTCTTTCTGTTCCTTAATGATGGAATGTGATGGATAGTCACTTATTGAGTCTCCTAAGCTTAATATGACAAACCTAAGTAGGTCTAATGTTCCCTGACATTGTATGTCTAATACAAAAGTGCGAAAAAGTTTTGAGTAAATTTAAAACAATGAAAGGTATGATGGTATGTGCTCGCCCAAAGTTCTATACGGTGTCTATGCCGAATGTTTATCAAATTCGATTCAGTGGTATAGTATGATGTAACATACAGAGTTTTGCATTTGTAATATTGTCCAATTTCAGCGTAGAGTTGAACAATCTGGAGATGTCGTGGTACCGTCGCGAAATGCGGCGTCGGCCTCTCATGATATCCATACCCGGTGCGGAGAGCGGGCCGCGGCGGAAGCCGGGGCGAAGGCCCAGGGCTCCCGCGCCTAGAGCCAGACCGCAGCCACCGCAGCCCCATACCGTAAGTGATCTATGCGAACAAACTATTTTACTTGAACAAGTTTGTTGAAGAGAAATTCCTCAAACCACTATGTAATTGATGTATACGGAACTCCACATCATGATTATGTTTCGAAATATTGCCGAAAATTTTATTGGTTTCCCGGGATTAAAACCCTGGACCTTCGGTGCAACATGATGTGTTAATGTAGCGGTGAGGGCCACTTAACAATTTTGTAATTAAATAATTGTTTTAAGCTCAGACACAAAATGTGGGGTGTTTTTGACATATCTGTCTGTGCATTCTCAGCTAAACGATGGTTTTGATGATGTTTGAAGGATATTGAGATTTCAAGCTGTCAAACAAAACTGTTGTGAGCATGGCAACACTGGATACAGGCTAACCAACATGGCGCGATACTCACGGAGAGCATGACGTTTTTAAGTCCTTGTAATCTATATGTCTTAAGTATATTAAAGTCTTACTTAATAGTTAATGATTTCTACTTATTTAGAGACCCAGACCAACACAAAAACGATATGGTTCGTTAGCTATAATTTATCAAGATATTAAGGTTAAGCGTTTAAAAACTGTTTTTCAGGAGGTCCGCGAAGACGCGTGCGAAGAGGAAGTGTCGGATAGTTCAAATTCTACATCGGACTCGTCAGTCAGTCTGTCCTCGCATTCCTCCCGATCGGACGGTCCCAGGCCGAGAACTAGACCTAGAGCGAGAACTAGGCCTAGACCCACGCGGAACACATCGCAGTCCAATACTTATACGTAAGTATAACTATCAATAGCCCGCGACTTTGTTTGAGACACCCATCCTGTGGTTACCCTCATAAATAACTATTTTTATTTTCTTCCTTAGGAAACTAACTTAATAAATAATCTCTACTTATCTATATAGATAAATTGGAGTGTCTGTCTGTAATATTAAAATAACCGCTTTTTACTAATTGCATGTGGATTTACACGGTACATATACCAAAATAACATTTTTTACAATTTTTGTCTGATTTTGACGGGACTTTCACTGGCAGATAGCTGATGTAATAAGGAGTAACTAAGGCTACTTTTATATTAGAAATTAATCTAAATAAATAATAAAAAAAATGTATTCCGCGCGGACGAAGTACATTATTTTTGTTGTAAATTTAAAGTTTTTTTGTAAATTTCTAATATATAATTTATTTTTCAGCGACTTATCAGATCTCTCTCCAGTTAAAAGTGACAGGTAAGAAATTTTCACAATATTCAACTTACATTCATAATTTTTAACCACATTTTATTTAAAACTAGCTGATTCAATAGACTTTGTCATGTCTTTACTATGAATATTGAATACGAATTGGTTAAAAAATACCAAACGGAATGTGTTCTTAGAAATGAGAAATTATGACACTTAACATTTAAAAACTGACAGTTATGTCAAACGCGATAAGATTACATAAGAAAAGTTGATATTGTCAAAATCACTAAGAAGGTGACATTAGAAAAGTTGATGTTGTCGTTAAGTTTTTTTAAATTTTCTAATTTTCGTAAAAAGCGGTACAAAGTTTTTGTTTCATGTATTAAAATTATGATATCCACTATAGACTTAGAAATGAAATTTATATTTCAGTTCGTCAGAATCGTCTCAATACTCGGATTGGGAAGCTGGGGCTGCGCTTGCGCCCCCCGCGAGGGCCCGAAGAAAACCCGTTCCTTCCACCAGGTAATATGATACGAAATTTGTTAGGAATTAAAAATAAAACAATTTTGATTAAATTAATAATAAAAACACTAAATGGATAAAGTAACTGGTAAATTTTTTTTAGCGAAGATTACGAATACAAATTTTGTAGTCCCTACTAGTATGCCCTGCGGTTTCGCCCGCCTTAATTTTGTCTTAACGTGATGTTATCCTTGATTAGTATTATAGCAACAACAAAATTCAAACCATTATGTTCAACCAAACAATGAAACAGCTTTATGATATTAGTTTTAGAGTTAAAAATCCCTCTTTTAGATACAGCCCCAGCAACGTGGCTCCCAAACGAGCAACAACAGCCACAGCAGCAGCAACACCAACTACAACACCAGCTCCAAGTGCTCCCTCGACGCCCGTGCCCGCCCCCAGCGTAGAGCTGCCCGAGGCGTATCGCGTGGGCGAGTGGCTGACAGCCGTGTCACCCAGGAAGGCGCCATATCACCCACAGATGGGTGACAGGTGTGTCTACTTCAGATTGGTGAGTTATTCGCATATTGTACATTATTTGTAACCACGATCTCAACGATTTTTCCTTACCTTCTATTCTAGATTATTCTATTTTGTTAAGTTAATTAAGAAAAAATATTCCAGGGTCACCAGAGGTATTTTGAAGCGGTGGCCGAAAAAGACCTCTATAAGATCAACGCGAGAGACAAACCCTGGGAGCTGATGCAACTCAACGTAAGGTTTTTTTTTTACGGACGGCCTTGTCGCTAATCAGGGATCTCCTTTAGGCAACCCACAATTTTTCTTGGTTCGAATTACTGAAATTTGGCCTGTAGAAATTCAACCTCCTCTATGCCACTTATGACTCCCGTTCGACAAGTGGCAGCCTTACCAGAGAGCGAATACAAATTAAATTATAAATTGTATTCGGGACCGGGGATCGAACCCGATATAAGACCGCGTAATGAGGTTTTTGTTTCGCTGATCCAGCATTGCATGTGTCCGTGTCAATAATAATTATTGAAACAACTCACATACATTGCTCTGATCCCAAAGTAGCTGAAGCACTTGAGTTATGGTAATCAGAAACAATGAGGGTACCACAATAAATACGTTTATATATACAACCAAGATTCGGAAACAAACGTTAATACTCATCACATAAATAAATGTACCTACCGGGATTTGAACCCGGGATCTTTTGATGCAGAAGATATTTTGCGTTAATTGCGAAGACACATTTCTATTGAAAGGCAGAAATATGCAGTCAATCCATGCATTCTAGCCGTAGCTGCATGAAATGCTTGTTCAATTGAATAATGTTGGACAAACGGTAAAAAAATATTGTGTTTTGACTGCGGGTGAAACTAGTTTAGGGGTCGTCTATTAGTCACATGTTTTTAGGAACTTTTTAACCCCCACCCCTCCCCTTGATAAGTGGTGAGATTTTATGCTAGCCCTCCTGTCCAAAATAACGTTTTTTTGGTAGAAATTATATTGAAATATTCAGAATATTTTTACATTAAGCATTTCGATAAAAATGACCAGACATATTGAAGATAAAATTCAATTTCAATAAGGTCTTATATGTAGTTCGTTCTTAAAAAAGAAAGTGTTCCTTTTGTTTCTTTTGATTACTGTTTGTTAGTTTGCAATTATGGAAGTATAATAAAAATGCAAATAGAATTCTTGTTATTTCTAATTTCATAAAATCTAATAAGACATAGATGAAGTTGCAACGAAACGCAACGATATCTCATATTATACCCCTATTTTTCAATCGGAAGTAATTTCTGAGAATGATGCGTTCAAAGAAACGAACTCTTATGTATGCGTTTGTTGATAAGCCTTGCTATAACTAAATAAAAAATTTCCAGGATTGTGAAGCGGTAAAAGTGGTGGGGATAAAGTATGTGATAAAGCCCCCCCGGGTCGTGTGTCTCAAACTGGCCAGGGAGGTGGAGAAGGGCAGCTTCACAGTCAGATACCATGATATGCCCGACGTGATCGACTTTCTGGTGCTGAGGCATCAGTATGACGCGGCTGTGGCCAGGAGTTGGGGGGAAGGAGATAGGTGAGTTAATTAATGATGAACGAAAAATATATAATTTATTATTAGCGTGTTGCGCCGGGAGTCCTGGATTTGAAATGAATGTTTCGTTTACTTGTCTGTAAAGAAAATGATCGGTGAAACAAACACAGCAATGTGTTTGCCCCATGCCCCACTAGGGGTTACTGGAATTCACTTGTTTTACGGGTTTAAGCCTAAAACTACCGATTTTGATTTGGTATTGAGATAAAAAAGCTTATGTAAGGACATATGTTTGGATTGCCAATAAAAGGGTGTACAGTGAATTTTTTCGCAATCGAAATAGGTTGAGCCACTTGGGATATCAGCGAGTCAAACAAACAGTTGATTTTTCTAAAATTTATTTTTCAGGTTTCGATGTATGATAGATGATTTCTGGTGGACGGGAATAGTGCTGGAGAGAATTAGCCCCGTTGGTGTTTTGCCAGGATCGAACCCGCTGCCTCAGACGTCGGCAACTAACGATTGGGCCGCGGCGGCTGCGTGTGAGTCGATATTATCCTTTCCTAACAAAATATTTTGTTTCCGTTTTTGCAACATTTTCCATTCATGCTCCGCTCCTATTGACCGTAGCGTTGTTATGTAGCCTTTCTCGATAAAGGGACTATCCAACATTAATAGAAATTTCAATTTGAACCAGCAGTTCCCGAGATAGGCATGATCTAATATAAAAATAAATAATAATATTAATAAAATAATAATATTAATAAAATTATATATATATATAAAAATAATATTATTATTATATAAATTAATTTATATAATAATAATATTCTTAAAATATTAGTATATTGTATGTAGATTGATTTATTAATTAAATTTATAATTTCTTAAATTTCCAAGCAAGTTGTAGTGTCCGGCGACAGAAAAACCAACGTACATGATCACATGTTAAGATAAATCAGTGAAACGTAGAAATTAAATTGAAGACAATTAAAAAATATGAAATAGGAATATTTCTGAAATGGATGAATCGATTCTCTGTCCGCTTTCAAACTAATCTGCAGCTAATTTGGTTCGTTGGTTTAGGAGCTACAACATCACAGACAGACGAAATTTTATAGCCCTCTTGACTGGGGTTAAACAATGAGGAATTTTTTTTATAAGGAGGCAAACGGGCAGAAGGGTAATTTATTTATATTCAGTTTAGTTTTAGTTTAGTTTTAAAGAGAGTTACAGTACTGGGCAAGAAATAAATCCAATCACAGACTTAGCTATAATATTTATTAATATACCTTACTATAATATTAGGTCTTTAGCTATGAAATTGCCGTTTTGTATGGAATAAGTGAAAATACTTATTTTTTTAAACTTTTTATTTCTGTTATTCAAAGTAATCACCCATGCAATTGATTTATTGATGCCCTTGTAAAAATCAGTTGGACGGGAGGCAACAAACTCTTCAAAGGCATTTTGTACTGCCTCTCGGGAATTGAATTTTTTACCAATTAAAAAGAAAGGAAGTGTGCGAAATCGACAATACTGTACGCTTTCTTAGGTCTCTAGGTCGTAACGGTTTGTAAACAACTTCTGTGAACATTCAAAGTTATGATACTTAACTTAGTAATATTTAAATTTTCAGCAAATTTTCTATCGCTTCGAGTTAGGTGGGATAACGGGGAAGTTGAGAGACTGTCGCCCTGGGACCTCGAACCGCTCGACCCAGAAAGGTAAGATTTAATATTTATCGTTTTACTAGAACTAATTTATATTTAATCATTTTTATTAAAACTAATGATTTATTGATTATAGCTAAAATTATATAAGGTAAATTGAAGAAATTGTAGCAAAGAATGCTCGAAATAAAATAAATAAAATAAATAAAAAATAAATGCATTTTATGCTCGAATACAGTAATTTTTTTGAGTTTTGTTGGGCAATTTCGATTGTTAACTGAGATTATATGCAGGTTACCATCAGAACCTGGTGGTGCGGTTCCGGTGTTGCCTCATGAGTTGGAAGCGGTGTTATGCAGGAGCGAAACACACGAGTGGCCGTCAGACGCGTGCGAAACAATTGCATCGCATATATCTCAGGTGAGTTTGACTTTATTCAATATATAAGTTTATTCTTTCACTTGAGTTTTTATTTCTCTGATTTTTTTTCACACTTTATTGCACTGGAGTGCAACGGGTGGCCTTATCGCTAATCAGCGATCTCTTCCAGGCAACCCGCAAATTTTGTTAGTTTGGTTAAATTTCTGCAGGCAAGCCTGTAGAAATTCAACCACTCCTCCATAGCACTTATGACACCCCGTCCGGCAAGTGGCAGCCTTACCAGAGACCGAATACAAGTTAAATTATAAATTGTATTCGGGACCGGAGATCGAACCCGATACCTCAGGCTTCGCGGCACGCTTATAAGACCGCTTAGCCATGAGGCCTCTTTTCTTAAGTTTTTCTTCCTGTAAATTTGAGTTTGGCTCTTCTCAGATTTGGACGCGTTTTTGACTATCCTATAAACTCAGATTTAAATAATGTTCATTAGCAATGTGGGATTTATGGCTACTCAGCAAATACTGCGTAAGATTATTTAGGTAAATACGTGATATGATGATATTTTGATGTCCGGCTACTTTATATATAAATCAAGATTTTATTGTAATATTTAGTTAGTTGGTAGTTAGTATCAGGTCCACATGGCTTAATTAATAAACCTTATTACTTTAACTCATCTTTCATTACGACACTGCGACATGATTCTATATGAATCTTTATTATGTACTAATATTATAAAACTTTGTGTTATAACTTAAACCGTTATTTGCGCCATCTATTGTCTATAAGAAAAGACCTATAATAATTTGTAATCTGTGCCCCTTTGCCCCCCTTTCCCTGCTGCTGTACAAAATTTATGAAATAAATTACTTGTCAACGGGATTTCGCCATAAATATACGCATTGTTAGTTAATTCAAAATAACCAGTTCTCGTATAATAACTTCATCGAATTCAGTTAGGACAACCTAGTAGTAAGCACTTTGTTTTGGTTGAACTCTCTTTGGCATTATTTGTTCGAATTGAAAAAATCTTGTGTTGGATAGTGCATTCATCAAGGATGAAACCGCGAGGCACAAGCTAGTTTATAAAAATATTTGCATTTTATTTTTTGAAAAATGGCTTAAATCACTAAGAATTTCGAGGATAAAGACTAGTTTGATTTGGTAGGACTTTTTCAGCTTCATAATAATAAAATTTAAAATCTTTTACCTTTATTTAAACTATTAAAGAGTAGTTTTTTGCAGGTTCCTCTCAATAGAATATACTTGCCGAACCGGTGTGATGTAACTGTTAATGTAAAAGATTTTCGATTACGATTAGATAAAATATAGTTAAGATGCAACATTCCGTTTCCAGGTGATGTCGCTGTCAGCAGCAGAGCCGTTCGTGGCGCCAGTAGATCTCCAGTTGTATCCCTCCTACGCGTTGGTGGTCCCGTACCCGATCGACTTGGCCACCATCAGAGCCAGGTTCGACAACCAAGTTAGTGCCACTTCACTCAATCATACCTGGGATTTTATTTCCTCTTCACCATGATTTTTATGAATATAATGACAGTGGATGAAGCGGAAGATGTATGTAAGGCTCGCCGAAGGTCTGCCACCTTGTCTGTGCTCGCTGTTTAACTCTTGGAAATAAGCGTGATAATATATAAAAAATACGTGTGGCACTCGGGGACTACCGCGGTAAAGCTATTGCATAACATTTTTTATCAACTTATTGTTATTTATTTATGCAGTATTTATTCATATTTAAAACACTTTATACACAAATTTTACGCGTAAGTAGAATTATAAAAATTCAAAGATAATTTCACAAACAAATAAAAACTAGAAAAAGTAGCGCCATCTAGCGAGCTTTGAGTTTTGTGGGACCTGATGGAACCACCTTAGGGATACATCAAATTGAAAATCGCTCCATCTAGGAGTGAATAGACAAATCTTCTTTGTAGTTTCTTTTTACATTCAAACTGTATAGAAATGACACTGTCTCTTTCTTACACGAAGCATTTGTGAAGGCGTAAGTGAGAGAAATAGAAAGCCCGCGATAAAATCTATGCAATAGCTTAAAAATGTTTTTCTTTTCTTAACCCTCATCCTAAAACGAAGGGATAAATTTCATGTTTCTGTCAGAGATTTAGAATTTCACTTGTGATCTGTAACCCTAAGGGCGTGGTGCAGACATATGTCTGTACATCCACCACAAGCTTGGTGGTGTTTTTCGAATATTTATGTGTCAAATATTATGTGATAGCGTCTTATATGGCTTCTATGAGTTGACAGGTTGTCAAGAGTTGAAAAACTTTAGAAAATTTATATATTAAAGTATTCTCTGTTTTATATCCGTACTAATATTATAAATGCGAAAGTAACTCTGTCTGTCGAGGTTTCACGCCAATACTACTGAACCGAATTAAATGAAATTTGGTACACAGTCTAGAGCCTGACTACTTTTTAATGCGAAAAAAGGGTTGAAAGGGGTGATGAAAAGTTGTACGGAAGTATCGTCATTTTTAGAGCTAAAAGCTTAGCTATATTACATCACGTTAAGACGTTTTCTTAATAAGTCAACAATCACAGTTCTACCGTCGGGCGGCGGCGGCGCAGTTCGACGCGAGGTACTTGGCGAGCAACGCCGAACAATTCAACAAGTCTCATTCGCCGATTGTCAGGCAGGCCAGGCTCGTTACGGACCTGCTTCTGTCTATCATCAGGTTAGCACGTTTATTTTACACCTTCAAGTCTTTTTTCGCAATAAATGGGTAATTATAGACAATATTTTTAATTTCGTTTGTAATAATCACTAATTAAAAACTACTGAACGGATGATCGTGCTAGTTTCAACAATAGATTCATGAGGAAGGTTTTGGGTTTAATTTTGTCAAGGTTTTGTGTAAATTGGTTGAAATATGATGATAATTGTTGGAAGTGTCCTAAAAGTGAAGCCGCCTGGGAGCTTTCATCGAAAACGCTGCCTGATAACGGGATATTCCTCTTTCATAGATGTACAAAAAAGTCCTTGGTGGCATATATTTATTTTTCAAGGATAGCTTACTATATCCATTCTATATTTTAAAGTGCATTTTGGAGTCGGTTTTAGTATTTTATAAATATTTTTTCTAGCAACTGGCAGAACATAGACGTCGTGGCGAAGTATCATGAGTTGGCCGCCTCTTACCATTCGTCTGATGAGGAACCGCTCCAAGTAACGGTATATTAGGCCCTAATGTCCCACAATGGGGCATGGGACATTTTCACACCTTTTTAGTCCATCGAAAGTTTAATAAATTGTAGGAAATTATTTTTTTATTAAGAATATCCATACTCATTCATTTTTGAATAGTAAGTTTAAAAAATAAGTCATTTGACGTCGGGGGACATTTTGTCCCCCGTCGCAAAAAGAGCTCAACGAGTCTGTGTATGTCTGTAACGTCGTAGCTTTGAAATTGATGGACCAATTTCGATGTTTTTTGTCTGGAATAGACGTGATCATTTGGATCACGTCAGTTTCTTGGCTACAATTTATGAAAATCAGTCCATCCGTGTATATGAGTTATTTTTAACAAGTTGTTGGTTCTTAAATCTTGCAAGCTATGAACGAGAACGGCCGTTAGCTGAGAAAATATGGAAAAATTGCTATCAATACCAAAATATTCACTAGAAATAATTGTTGAAGATAAATTAAACTATAATCTATGTATCTGAACACTATGTTGTGTAATATTGGTTCTGTGGCTAGGCGGATTAACATATGTCAAGTATTTTGTTATCTTGGTATTGGTAGAAAACTTGGTTAATGTAAGTTGTAAATGTTTTGCTTGTAATTGTTTATAATTGGTCTAATCGTCTAATAAACGTTGTAATTGATTGAGTTGCTTTTCATATTATTCTTCAACTGCGAATACTCCGCTAATAATAATTTATATGGCAATACGTTTGCCGGGTGGGTAAATTTCAATTTGTCTCAATTGCAGAGGAATCGACGCGATCACTCAGAGAAATGTGATGGTGAGTGGCGCGAACAGTGCATGGTACTGTTGCGCGAGTTGAGTGCTTCGGCTGATGCGGAGCCATTCCGACAACCTGTGCGTACCACTATGGCACCAGGTACAGAGCACTTTGCAGGTAACACTAAGCACAAGAGTGCTTATTTATAGTTTATATTAGGTTTAGGTTTAAAGACATTTAACATTAGGTTTAAGTTTAAAGACATTTAACATTAGGTTTAGGTTTAAAGACATTTAACATTAGGTTTAGGTTTAAAGACATTTAACATTAGGTTCAGATTTAAAGACATTTAACATTAGGTTTAGGTTTAAAGACATTTAACATTAGGTTCAGATTTAAAGACATTTAACATTAGGTTTAGGTTTAAAGACATTTAACATTAGGTTTCGGTTTAAAGACATTTAACATTAGGTTTAGGTTTAAAGACATTTAACATTAGGTTTAGGTTTAAAGACATTTAACATTAGGTTTAAGTTTAAAGACATTTAACATTAGGTTTAGGTTTAAAGACATTTAACATTAGGTTTAGATTTAAAGACATTTAACATTAGGTTTAGGTTTAAAGACATTTAACATTAGGTTTAGATTTAAAGACATTTAACATTAGGTTTAGGTTTAAAGACATTTAACATTAGGTTTAGGTTTAAAGACATTTATTCTCACTCAAGATTACACTAATCACTTACATGAGAATATTTAGAGATAAATATATAAATTAAGTAGTTCGTCATCGCACAAAAAATTTAGTATAAACTAAACAAATAAACAGTAATACGGAACTTAGGAAATCTAAACAAAAACTGTATAAACGTTAACATTATAAACTTTTGGTAACAACTTTACGAGTGATATTTAGTAAAAAAACAGTTGTTAAAAATGTGCATTACCCATAAGGGCCACATTAAACACTGCCTACTTATTATTGTTAAGACAGAACAGTTTTAAGTTAAACTAGGTCACACAACGGAGAAAGGTTTTTTGAAGTATGACGTATTTGTGTGTATGTCAGTAAAATGATGGAATCGAGATGAATCTCCATCCTGAACGGAACAAACTTTGCAGATAAAGTTTTGTTTTTTCAAAATAGTATCTCATCAATGACTTGAACATTTTTGCGAATAAGTGAAATTGGAGACATTAATATTTTTAAAAACAGCGACCATAGCTAGACTGCGTTAATTAATAAAACTGAGGTTAAAATGCAGATGCATTTCACATCTATTTCACTGATCGTTTTTTTCTTTAAGGGCAAGTAGGTGATCAGCCTTCTATATGCCAAACAGAGTTCTTTTTATCTCCACCGGAAATCGAATCCAGGACCTCCCGGTTGAAACGCTTACGCGCTTACCACTAGACCAAGGAGGCGGTCAAGAATGAGGTTAGTTACCATCAAATAAATGCAATGTGATGTTCGTATTCTTTTTTGAAAGCGGTTTAACAAAGTTTTTACTACATCGCACCTTTGTATAATGGTAATCAAAATGTCACAATTCGAAGCCACTTTCTGAGAGAGTATGTCGAAATTGCTTTTTATTAACTTATTTTGTGAATTTCAGACTACAAACTAGTAATATCTCGTCCCATGGATTTGGGTCGTGTCCAGCAGAAGCTCGAGAACAATGAGTACAATAACGCCGAAGAAGTGGCAGCTGATGTTCGGCTCGTCTTTGCCAATAGCCGCTTGTACAACACCAACAAACGGAGTCGGGTGAGTGGCAAGTGAATTGTGTTGGTCACAAAAAAGTCAATTATCAAACTATTGTTAGAAATTTATCGATTTATCATTGAATATAAATTACACTAAACATAAATACACATCGTCCAACGACTTACAATAATCAACGACCACCCAATCACAGTTTTCCCTTACAGACTTTACTTTTTTTTTACTTAAGACATATTATTTACATAATGGAGAAGTTTACCTGTTTTTAATGGATAAATTATAAAAATTAAGGTAAAATAAAACAAACACTTGAAAGAGTTAATAAAATATCTCTAGAAATAAAAAAGTTATGGGACTTTGAAGTTGCGCTTGCAAGAATTGTTACACGCGGAGGTCAAATGACGTCACAGGCGAATCAGAAATACGTATTCAATATATTTCTAAGTCATTTATTAATGGATTTGAAAAATGTTTTCAGTGATTGATTAGTTTTGATCTATGTTTCAATACGAATACGTTGAATGTAATATTAACAATATCATTAAACTTCTCCATTGTTGCAATTGATATTTAACTTGTTACTTTACTTTTTTTTATTTAATTTTTAACCCGGTGGCCTTATCGCTAATCAGCGATCTCTTCCAAGGAACCCACATTATTTGTTTCGTTGAATGCGCTAATGTCACACCGATTCGAATTGAAATATACTTTTATTGGATAGTTCATTTATTAAGGAAGACATAACATCAAGCAAATAGCTAGGCTGACGGACGATAAGTGGACAAAAAGAGTAACATCATGGGAAGGCCCACGGGGAAAACGCCTGAGGGGAAGACCGCTTACGAGATGGACAGACGACATCATTAAAACGGCAAGCCCGAGCTGGATGCAGACAGCACAAGATAGAGATATCTGGGCTTCTTTGGAGGAGGCCTTCACCCGAAGAGGGGTTCTTGTAGATTAAGATTCATTTAAACAAACAAACAAACAGAAAGCTCTGTTATTACTATTTTTTGCAAGAAATAAAAAGGCTTTTCATTTATTTTTATTATTATAACATCACGCTGCGACCGTCATGTAATTTTTTAAAAAATGTATCCCTTTTGAGAGTGGGAAATTGCGGGCTATAATTTTTAAGGAATAAATAAATTTTCAGATATATTCAATGACCGTCCGGCTGTCATCTCTGTTCGAGGCGTTGTGGACTCGGATGCCGATTGAGGTTCGAAGCACTCGCCTCGCCACGAGACATCGACGGGTCAGACCCTTGAATCTCATCACCAAGGCGACCGGTTAGTATCCTGGAAAAAAATTAGGCAAAGTAAATATTCAATACATATATATAAATAATAATGAATCACCGATATGTGTGTACGCGCATAAATTCCGAACGATAGCACCAAGTTGGATAATTCGTTTCTGTTGAATGTTATTGTCTGAGGAGAAGGTTCTTATGAAATAAATAGTTAAGTAAGTTGCGCGGAACATTAGAAAATTTAGGAAAACTTTTCTAATGTAATCTTATAGCGTTTGACATGTGTCAGTTTTTAAATTATTATGCCAATTCGAATTGAGTATTCATAGTTAAGACAGGACAACGTATCTGGGAGCTTTCATCGAAGACGCTGCCTGATCCCTTTGAGATATAACAAAACAATTCATGGTGGGATATTCCTCTTTTATAAATGTTCAAAAAACTAATTGCTGGCATATATGTACCTTTAAAGGATAGCTTACTTTAACCATTCTATCTTTTATTGGCGGTACAAAGTTCCCCGGCTCAGCCAGTATAACATAAATGGATTAACATATCTTAATAAATTGTTTTTCTTTGCTTTTTATTAAATACTAGCGACCAGCCCCGGCTTTGCATGGGTATAAAACATATAAAAACCTTCCTCTTCAATCACTCTATCTATTAAAAAAAACCGCATCAAAATCCGTTGCGTAGTTTTAAAGATTTAAGCATTCAAAGGGATATAGGGAAAGAAAAAGCGACTTTGTTTTATACTATGTAGTGATATCCTTAGATATGCGTTCATTATTCTATTTAAAATTAACATGTCGGGGTAATTTACATTGTTTTCAATATTTACTAATTAATCCCTTTTTTTATTATAAAAATATGCTTTTCTAGTGAAAACAAATGGCACGGTTGCAGCAAAGCTACCCTCTTCAAGTTCAGAGTGTGAGACGTTAGCGATGAAGTCACGTCGAACCCTGGACCGCAACCCGAACGAGGACTCGTGGGACAGCGATGAACCACTCAACGCACACAGTAAAGGTATATCATGATTTCATTAACATTCCAAAGCAACGTACAAATCTATCAATTACTTACTGCCACACTCAGAGACGATTAATGGTCACTTAAGTCGTTCCTTAGTAAAGATTTAAAAAAGTTCGCTCTCAGAGACAGTTAACTGTTACCGTCCCTTAATGACAATTAAAGTTAAGTACAGCAAAACCTTTACTTAACTTTTTAATGATTGATTTTGACGTTTACTTTTGAGGTTAAATTTTTATTTTGAGTACTTTAAAGAATTCACATTAGCATTAATGAAAAGTTTTTTATCAATAGTAAATATGTCTGATCTGGTAGACTTTATTGACTTTGTGGACTATGCCAGAAGGTATAGAGAAGTGGAGCTGAGGCGGTATTTAAGTGATTATTCTGATCCCTTTACGAAATACTCTATAATAAATAATAATAATAAAAAATATGATTACTTTTTATAAAAATAAGAATATTTTTTATTATTTTTTATAAAAATAATAATATTCTTTGTTATTATTAATAAAGCTGTAATTAAACTTTAAAACTTTCTTGTCGAGTGAAACAACAACACAAACCAAGCAAATTATAAACATAACCTTAAATAAACCTGACAACATTGACAGTTAGCAATAAGTGATACCAGAAAAAAAGGGTCCGGTTGCTTCATTTTATTTACATGAAAATAGATGGTTTGCTTTGTCTTTCACTAAAAATGATCGATAAAAGAACTTATTTTAATTTATGTCATTTATTTATATGCTTTCAATGTGTTTAAATAAAGTTTTTTTGATATGTACTAATAAAAGTTTTTCAAGTGTGGCTACACTAACCGTTTGATTTGACGTTACTCCGCCCTACGGATACTTAAAGTTGTCATTAAGTAATGAACCCTTAAATTATGTCTCTGGGATGTATCGTTCATTAACGGATTTAATGATAATTAGTTAATTACTCATTAGGACTAATTTAATGAACCTTTCTGAGTGTGGCAGTTAGTGTTTGTATGAAATAATTTTGATAGCCCGATTTAAAGTACATATTTATTTGATATTTTGCCACAAATGTCATACTTTTTTTTTAAATATGATATTTAGCTCCAATCAATACACACATGTAACGAGACGTCGTGTCTTTACATTTCTATTTATGTAGCTATGCCCCGCGGTTTCACTCGCGTTAATTTCGTCATTGCGTAGTTATAAAGCCTATAAACTTGAGTAAAAACAGCGAAATAATAATAGATATGTATTATGTACTTTGTCCGCGTGGAATATATATATTTTGTTATTATTTATTTATATTAATTTCTAAAATAAAGTAGCCAAGTTACTCCTTACATCAGCTATATGCCAGTGAAAGTTCCTTCGAAATCAGAAAAAAATTGTAAAAAATGTTATTTTGGCATATGTATCATGTATACATCCACATGCATTTAGTAAAAAGCGGTTATTTTAATATTACAAACAGACACTTCAATTTTATTTATCAGTATATATAAATACACTGAAAAACTACTGGACTGATTTTAAAAATTATTGTCTTCTGAAGGACAGTTTATATTGTACATGTCCAAATGGTTTGAGCTTGAATCTTGATGTAGTATCTTGTATGAAATTCATCCATTTGTTTATTTTTTTATTCATCATCAATCTATTTTGTTTACAGGAAAAGGTGTGGGCAAAAAGACGAAAAATGGTGCCATTGCGAGCACGTCGAGTCGCGTGCCTCCCAGTGAGTAACATTTCAAGGGGAGAAAGTGAATCATTACCAACGTGTTGCAACTTTCTGTGCACATATTTCTACGATAGTAATGGCGTGCTTTGTTTATTTAAAAAAATATGTCATTTTCTGAAAAATCAAACTATAGAGCTCACACTGACAGCTGTCAAATGTGACATATTCAATATATGTGCTATATTTCAGCGTACACAGACACGAACGGAATCGACCAATCACAGTCCGATAATGAGGTGCAGATGAGACGGACTATACCTGACGGGAGCAGTTCTGATTCCAGTGTCTTTTCCAGGATACAGGTATGTCGAGAGACTAGTTAAGTGGAATCGCGTTACTCCCTGTGGGGCAGAGGTCCCCTAGTGGGGCAAGGGCACAAAAGACTGATCACTTTCTTGCCTGTTAAGAAAATCAGTGAAACGGATGCGCCATTGCTGGATTTTATTTACTTGGTGAATTTGTGGTCGATTATTTAATTAAATTATTCCAGGTGGTGGAAGAAGAGTTGGTGGAAGATGAAGTGGAGGTGACGTATGAAGAAGAAGCCAGCAGTGCGAGAAGCGAGAGGAGGAGACATAGAAATAAAAATCATGTACAGGTATAATCTTTTTATTTTCGGAAAACTTGAATTTTTCTGTTTTGTTTTTTAAAGAAAAAGTTCCACATAAAAGTTATTGGCTTTTGGAATATTGCTTTACCAATCTTTCACCTCATCCATTCTACCAACATTTCCAACTTTTTAAGGGTACTTTTTTATAAATTTGTTATGGTTTTGATTGGAGGAATCCCGAAACCAAAATTAACAATAAATAGAGTTTTTAACATCTATAGATATATGAATTATTAGTTTTGATGAATTTTCCAAGTGTCCAATTTATTTTGATATTTATGTGGGACCACCGCTCAATTCACTCCTTCCAAACTTCCTTCCTCTTCAACTGTGTTTAAGTAGAGAATTATAAACTGGCCGCTTTGATTTTAAATTTTCCAAATATTAAATGTTTGCGTTTTTCTTAAATCTTTATAATCGTAATAATGTTTTTGTGAAACTTCAGAATATGTCTTTATTGTATTCACTGATGAATCGATTTTGTTTCTTGTAATAAAAGAAGAATGAATTGAACTCAACTTCACAATCGCGTAACAAAACAAACATACAAAAATAAAGTTGATTTAAGAATTGAATTTTTTGAAGTCGCTCGAAAACTTATAATAATATAATATATGGGCTTAATTAAAAAAATAATTTGTACAGAGTAATGCAAGAAAACGTCGACATGTGAGAAGTTCAGAAGGGAGCAACGGGAGCAGACGGAGTCGGGTCTTGAAGCCTAGTAAACGGTAAGTTATCCTGAAAAACTTGACAAAGAACGTAAAAAGTGTATTTTTTTCATTAAAGAAGACATTATTTGAATTTACATTATTTAAAAAAAATACATATTAATCAAAAACAATTTAAACTGCATTCATAGATATTTAAATAATTACATGGTTGAATTGGAAATCGAACCCGTTACACGAGAAATATAATCACCCTGTAGTTTTATCATACCGATCGAAATGCTTCTTAAGGATTTTTTTTTTTAAATAACAGTGTCAGAAATAAAAGGAAGACGATGAATTTGATTTCTTTCAGTAAAATGTTCCATCTACAATATTCAATGTACTTTCCCTCCATATGGCATATCTTGGGACGCCCTGTATAATAGCGGATAGTAAATGCAGGCGGGTTCCCCTGATGGTACGAGATAGCCGCCGCCCATAGACAACTCAATAATTTGAGCTATTGGTGGGTCTCCGATGTCCTCCGAATGCAGCATGGTATGGGTCTGGACGTGCCGGCCCAGATAGCGCATCATCATAATTATCAGCGTGGCTCTCCCACGGAAGACTGTTTATGTCTGTGGCATTATATTAAACACGGACCTATTAAGATTTTTTCGTTCAGTATGAGTTTTTTTTAAATAGGGACAACTCACATACATAGCTCTGATCCCAAAGCAAGTAACTAAGCACTTGTGTTATTGTAATCGGAAACAAATATTAGTCATTACACAAATAAATGCACCTACCGGGATTCGAACCCGGGAGCACTATCAGTTGCGCCAGTCAGTTGTCAAAATTACAAAATATTCTTATCGGTTATCGTCATGTGGAGAGGTTTTTTCAATTATCTTCAATTTGCTATTAGCAAACATCTTGACAATGTCTCAATCGCTCTGTCACTTTCTCGCTGATGTGCAATTTTTGTTGCGAAAACGAGACAACAAAGTGCAAAGCCACTTTCATGGACAAATAGTTCTCTACACCAAATCTTGAGTATAGAAGGTTGATCATGCATGTAAAGTTGAGTGAAACAATCAGACATGTCACTATTGCCTCACTAATGGGTTGCGGGATAAGATTATTAAATTATTATTTTCAATTTCAGCACCCGTGAGAGGTTCACAGACGGCTCCTCTTCAAGCAGTTCCTCGGGATCGAACTCTGGATGGTGTTCAGGCGGAGCTGGCCGCTACGAGTCCGACAGGTCCTATCGACCCGGCCAGTATAGCACCGACGATGAGACACCGCTGTTGTTGTATAGGTATTGTTACTTCTTCCATGAAACAGTCCTGTCTTCGCAGCCCGAAAAGAATTAAAATTGCATTTTAGGTTTTATTAGTTACAAGACATGTGGATAAGTGGTCTTAAAAGCCTACCTAAGGCCTAGCCTAGGTATTGGGTTCGATTCCCGGTCCCGAATACAATTGATAATTACAAATATACAATTTATCGGTCTCTGGTAGGGTTGCCACTTGCTGGACGCCCCGTCATAAGTGGCTCGGAGGTGTGATTGAATTTCCACAGGCGTTGTTTGAAGAAATTCTACCAAACCAAAAATAATTATAGTTAAAACTACAGAAAATTATTCTGTAGATGAGATATTAATTGGATATTTATTTCAGACAAAGACAAGAGGAGGAAATGGAGGCGGGGCCCTCGCGGCGACCGCAACATCGGGTAAGACTAATGAAGATTTTTTTAAAACTATGATTGAATTTATGATTTGGTATTTCGTATACTCAATGCTCATAAAAAGCTACAATACATTTCAAAAAGTTATTCTAAAGAAATTTGCTTAATATTGCTAATAACCCATGAAGAGGTTTTACGAAAGAAATTATTTTTTCGTTTCACTAGTCATAAATTTCATTAAAACTGATTGGATATTTTTTGAAAAATTCAACAACAAACAACAAAAAAATGATATGTGAGTTTGTTGTTGAATTTTTCAAAAAGTTCTGAAACTAGACTCAAAATAGTAACCGCCTCCATGACTAAGTGGTTTACGCGTTTGCATAATTAATAAATGATTCTGTTGGGTGGGCACAGATGGTTTATCACCTACTTGCCTCAACAGTAACTGATTCAGGTACCTGTAGACTGATCAGAGAAACAGATGAATGTGTCTACCCTTTGCCTCACTAGGGGTTACGGGAATTCACACACACACACACAGTCATAATTGTAAAATAAAATCTACTCCGTGACCAATATTCACAATGAGAAAGCTAAAATGTCAACGAGTCATGTGTTTATTTGTTTTTTATATTTTCTCTTTTAATTCCGAAGAGCGGTGGCGTTTCACTCCGCAAGCGTCGAAGTCCCCGCCGCTACAACGAGGACAGCGAAGAGGACTCGATAGCTGCCATCAGCAAGAGGCTGCCCCATCATCAGGACCACCAGATGCATCAGAGGCTCTTCGACAGGAGAAGGCGGAATCATGCGCAGGTGAGAGATTTACGAAATCTAAACTTTATTCTTAACCTACGAAGAAAAAGAGGGTTTTTAGCTTGACGTGTCTTCTTAATAGACCTATTTTATTTGGAACTAGCTGACCCGGCGAACTTTGTACCGCCAATAAAAGATGGAATGGGTATAGTAAGCTATCCTTGAAAGGTACATATATGCCAGTAAGGACTTTTTTGTAAATCTATAAAAGAGGAATATCCCGTTATGCATTATTTTGTTATATCTCAAAGGGATTAGGCAGCGTCTTCGATGAAAGCTCCCAGATACGTTGTCCTGTCTTAACTATGAATATTCAATTCGAATTGGCATAATAGTTTAAAAACTGACAGTTATGTCAAACGCCATAAGATTACATTAGAAAAGATTTTTTAAATTTTCTAATGTTCCGCGCAACTTTCTTAATTATTTATTTCATAAGAACCTTCTCCAGGAAATAACAAACACAACAAAAAAATAATTATCCAATTTGGTGCAGTCGTTCGGCAGTTATGCGCTTACATACATTTCGGTGATTCATTTCACTTCATAGTATAAAACAAAAGTCGCTTTTTCTTTCCCTATATCCCTTTGTATGCTTAAATCTTTAAAACTATGCAACGGATTTTGATGCGTTTTCTTTAATAGATAGAGTGATTGAAGAGGAAGGTTTTTATATATGTTTAATACCCGTGCGAAGTCGAGGCGGGGTGATAGTTTATTTATATAGAACTGCAATGCGTGTTTGGAAACTTGATGGAGTTGGCTGACTTGACTGCCATTTTTCATGAAGAAGAAACCAAAGGCTACTCCCAACTAAAGTAATTTTTAAAATTCCAGGGAACGGGAGTGCCGAGCGCCAGTACCGCACCGCACAATGAAGACCACAATTACTTCAATGGACACGGAAGCCATCATCACAATGGTAACAAGTTTTTTTCTACAAATTTTGCGTTCAATTAAAAAGAAAAATTCAAATGGCAAGGAATTAAAACGTCAAATAGTGTCTCGATTAGGAGTTTATTTCAAAGATTGTATTTACAATAATGTACTTAATTATATTTACAAAAATACAAAAGGCTCATCAAATCCGTTGGGTGCGTACCCAAAATATTGCATTACCGCGTTGTATCGCTATACTAATGCGTTGACCGATATATGAACTTCGGGTTCCTGTAGCCTCAACTAAGGGTGTCGATATCTCTTTAAACAATCGACGCGCTTCTGGCCCCCATGGACCCAAAGTCTACTCAAAAAAGAATGAAAATATAAAAATCCATGAGACTTTCATATTTATTTTATTTTTTCTCTTGATTGTTATTTTCTGGTTACGGACGAGTTGTAATTTATTATATTATGATTATTGATTTTATATACTTAGAAAAAGCTTGTTAATATTCAAAAGTAGTAATTTTCTACTCGCAAATAAAATACTCCACGTGAGTGTTGAATTGTTGAATATACAAACCATAAAGATACTTGGATTTTTAATTGAAGCTGCATCAATTTAAATTTTCTAATAGCTATTGAACTATAAACGATTAGTAATATTATGTTACCCAAATCATCTCGTTTACAGTATAAAAATGTTTTCCAGGTGGTTCTCCGGCTGGGTCAGGTGCATCATCAGGTCCTGGACCAGTGTCAATATCATCCCGGGGACGAGTGAGACGTTTAACTGCAAAGGCGCGGGGGCTTTTACGGGAATAATACAGACTTCTCTGTTATAGGGGGTGAGAGTGGGGGATTCAGCGGTTTGTGTTGGCACACTGTTCTAATAGAACAAAAGTTAACTTTCTTGATCCTTAGTGTCCGCCCCATGCCCTTACCAGGTGTTGTTAACTAGAAAATTGTCTAGAATATAAATATAATTATTTAAAAACAATCGTTTCGCGGTTTTTGCTCAATTTAAAAATCCACGAGGTAGTTAAATTTATTTTTGTATAGTTTTGTATATATTTAAATATTCTTTTATTCGAAAATTTCAAAAATTGACTCAACCGTCCACCTTTGCAATGTCTTTTGAATGACAAAGTTTAGTTTTTCTTGAACTTGAAAATCATGAACATGAACAATTTGATGAATGAATGAAATAATTTTAACAAAAAAAATCGACTTCAAATTGTAATTCTAAAACTACTGAACAGAAATTTAATTGGGACCAAATGGGCTTTCAAAGAAAAAAATAATCATCAAAATCGGTCTACCCAGTGGAAACTTCTGAGGTGAAAAATTGAGAACCTCCTTTTTTGAAGTTGGCTAAAAATAAAAAATAATGCTAGACAGGCGACTATAGTGCGTGGTGGGCGTTACTTCTTTTTTCTTCACAAAACGAAATCTCATGTTTCTGCCAATAGGTCCTTATAACTCGCATTTCCACCCCACAACTCTATTTTTCAACAAGTCTTACAGGGTCCCCGCGCTAAGACTGGAACTCACTTCCTGTTTCCCTTCCTTTGGCTCCTTGTTTTCTTTCAAATCTCTCCCCCACGGGCACTTCTTGTTCCTGTCCTATCCTATTTCCATAAATGTGATTCATGCAACAGCCAATACCGCTTATTTATTTGTTATTGTTAGTAGTTTTCGCACTTCTTGCATTCTCCACTCATTAATTTTTTATTTTCCTTGTTTGGTTGCCTGGAAGAGATCGCTGATTAGCGATAAGGCCGCCCGTTGCACTCCAATTAGCTTAAGTTATTATTTGTATCCTATTGTTATTGCAACAAAGTGTTAATAAATAAATGTCCATTAGTCGAAGATTCGTGAAAACATTTACGACACCAAACGACATTTCCCATCGCACACTTGTCGCTTGTCCTAAAGGCACATAGTCATATCTTAAATTTAAAACAAGAAACCTCCGACATGATAATTCATATCTGATTAGTGGATGAACATATCTTCATAAATTGTAGCTGAGATTAAAATTTGCTCAGTTAAGCAAAGTTGAGTTTTTAAATTGTATTTTTGGTTAAATGTAATTTGAAAGTCGTACTGCGGTACATGATGAACCGTAAATTCCATTTAAAATTAATTTCTCTTGATGGTTAACACTTTGATAAGATGGTGTTCAACTATACGCACAATATAAGATAAATCGTTAAATTATGAAAATTATAATTGCCGTGGGTCCATAGTGAAATAAATAATTTATTGCATATTAACTATTTATTTATTGCTATATAGTCGAACGCAAATTCTGAAGTCTAAGCGATTGAGTTAGTAAAATGACCCTAATTGGATTTAGTTACACCCTAAAATGTCAGAAATTACTAGATTTAA
The DNA here is from genome assembly GCA_912999735.1 of Aporia crataegi. NCBI lineage: Eukaryota > Metazoa > Arthropoda > Insecta > Lepidoptera > Pieridae > Aporia > Aporia crataegi. Next base: position 4,238,589 of record OU538752.1, read on the forward strand.
CCTTAAATGTATAGTATTTTATTTTATAAGCTGAACAGGGAATAATTTTAAATAAGATTAGCAGTTTTCTGCCACCATTTTTGTCTTCTAAAGTTATATTAAAATCATTATATTATATAATTCAACTAAGATCTTTGTTCAAATCGCAGGGCATTTGTAATTGTTAAAAGTAAGGGTATTTTAAGTAACATTTAAATCGACGCTGTTTCCGATTAGTTTGATCGCGTAGTGCTAAAGATATGTTTTTTCTTTACTGTGGACACCTTTTTGACGTGTAATTTGTGTATAAATTGTAAAAGATAGATTTAAGTGTTAAATAGGTAATGTGTGTATATAGGTAAATGACGCCATTGGCAAACCGAACCAAACATGAACGAAATATAAATATTTTGTAAACATTTGTTTGTTTTATTTTAAGACTATCCTTAAACTGAGTAGACTTCGTCTGCGTAGGTGTGCAAAAATTCGCCATAATATTAATAATGTTTTTACTATTAATCATAATTTTGTTAAACAAATAAGTATAAGAAAATAATTATTTTATATAGCTAAACATTACAAAATATAGAGTAAGGAGTTAATTGTATCGGCTGGCGTCGTGATCTGGTTTTATGTTCGTCAAACGATACGAGCGGTAGTCGGTACGCTCTTTGTTGGAAGCGAAGTTTGACTGATAGCTAGTAAAAATAACAGGCTTGGTTGCAGGCAGCCTTATTGATTCTACAGTTGTTCTTGGAAGGGAACAGTTATCATTTTTCAACAGTCGTTCTTAAGAAGAGGAAACCCTGTCGAAATAGGTAGTGGTTATGTGTATTTTGAGTAAATAGGCCTGTCATTGGATCACGCATATATTATGTTTTGTGTTTAGTGTAGTTTCCAATATATTATTATTTCTAACATCAGAAGTGAGATGTTCAACAATTGAATTCCTAAATTTCTTATAATAGTATAATCTTTATTAACCCTTTACCGCATGTCGTGGCAAATTTGGAACACTTTGAAATCTAGTTGAAATATCCAACTTGTGACATCTATATGCCGTGATAAGAAGTATAAGTTTTGCCTAGTGTGTACCCGAACGTTAAATGGCAGTAACAACCATTGATGTTGTCTATGTTTATATATTTCATTGTCCGATGTCCACCAACGGCTATTCCGTGCAGAGTGTTTAGTTCTGTTTTTTCTATCACCAGTTTTTACGATTTTGTAGGCGAATATAAATATAATTTATGTTTATTGAGAAAGAAGAATGTATTCAAGAAGATTTTACGGCATAACGCGTGAGTAAAATTACCTGCTTCCTAGTAAAAATAACTAACAAACTTTGTTCCTAAATTGGAACACTATACAGTAATGGTAATATGGACCGCACAAATATGGAACATTATGATGTAAGAGTTATATTAACCGTTGGTCAAATATGGAACTATATGCACATGGTACCTCATAAGAACAATAAAATAAAACAATTATAATATTACTCTTCCAGTGGTTTTAGACTGATTTACGTTTGTGGCATGTGTGGGTAGGTTTATTTCATGACGCTTTTTTATTTTACAGGTAATAAAACAAACAACGGTGTTTTGGCATTTCCTGAAGACTCCGATACCACCACGCGTAGAAGAGGGAGGCCCGTTTTTGACCAAAACATAGAAAATGTTAAAAAACCAAAATGAAGGCGCTTGGAACTGCCACCTCGGGAAGTGGCTGAGGACGGGATTGATCATTAGCCTTGTTGGGCAAATGATCGGCAGCGTTGCAAAAACTGTGGCCAAAAGTCACATGCATGCTGCACTAAATGTGCGTGCTACTTTTGTTTCAACAAAGACCGCAACTGTTTCAATAGTTTTCATGCTACCACAAATTAATAAATGGTTTATTGTTTAATTAAGTTGTGATTATTCATAATTATACTTGCGCAGGTTAATAAAAAATCGATATTTTAAAAATACTTATGCTGTTTGCTTTATATCTATCGATAGACCGACATTATACGACATATCACGCATAAACTCCGGGTTATTCTATATATGTATATATATTACAATTTTATTATATATTACCTATCTCAATTACCTTATCGCATACTGTTCCAAATATGGACACAAGTATGATGCAACCATGATAGCATGATGTTCCAAATATGGCACAAGGAGTTTTTCTCGAATTTTCTGGAATTTCCATGTGTTATAATTTTTTAAATATTTATTTTGCGTATGCTTAGTAGTAATACATATCCTAAATTAATTTGAAGGAATTCTAAAAATCCATGCGGTAAAGGGTTAATGGCCATCTATTGCCATAGAGTACAATGTATATATTGTATCCTGTATTTGTTGTTTTGTAATCTGTAAAACGCGATGGCATTTAACATTCGTCAATTGTCATTATTAAGAAATACAGGAAATTAACAAAAACACGTCATGAAATGAATTTGTTTTGAGACTTGGTGTAAGTATTTTTTAAATTAATTATTTCAATAATTAATAAACTAAATAATTGCCCAATAATTTAGTTATCAGTGAGTAAGTTCTGGTAAGTCACTATGATTATTTCATTTAAAATCACGAGTAGAAGTTATTTATTCTTAATATTTTGTTTCACAACCCTCACGATAATTTTTTATCTAAATATTACAAGAGATAATATTATATTCGTTCAAATTCTAAATGTTTAAATTTATCCTATCAACTTAGTTTAGACTATTAATAATAATATAAGGTGACCAACTATTTTTTGTTCAAAAAGAGTACACAAAAACGATAGGAACTTTATTTTCTTCTAAAAATTATATTTTTGTTCGGAGTGGTTTTTTTTTGCTAAATGAGGATGTACATCTAATAATGTAGCCACATCTGAACAAGTTTCATTTTGCATATAAAATTTGACTTAAGACGGCAGATAATGTTTTTGCAGAAAGTAGCGACTTCTCACTGCTCCGATAATCACCCCCTAGTGAAAATACCCTTTCAACAGCAGCATTGAAATAAAATAATCTAAAAAAATGTTTTAGAAATACAATTGAGTATAATATTAAACAAATGAGTACTTTCAGAGTACAAGATTTGAAAAGAGTACGGTTTGCAAAAAAAGAGTACAAAACTCAGTAAATGAGTACAGTTGGTCACCTTAATATAATGTATGTTGGTTTAGTAGTAGATATAAATAAATATTGATACATCTTGAAATAAGCTACATACATTCTTTTATCCAGACCTTATCTACAAATGAAGATGTAGCCAAAAGCTTGTATTTAATTGAAAATTATAATTGCTGCAAACTTTAACTAACTTATATAAGAAATATCTTATTTTAAGACTTGGTTGCATACCCAGAATCAATCTACTAAACTAAAGTAATCATGTTAATTCTTTTTATTTTATGTGCATTATTTTGTATAAATTAACAGTTCGTCTGTATTTTTCTTTGAGAATATATAAGACAGCATAGATCAATATAGACATATAAATATGACTACATGGCTAGGTATACATATTTTAAAAATTTTACATTATATATAAATTTAACAATAAATACCACTTTATTTCAGTTTAATACAATTAAATAAACAATATACTAATACTTTTAACTAAAAGTTTTAAATACAATCTAGACTGTAATATGCATTTTACTGATGGTGAAGTGCATACAATCACTTGCAGTTGCATATTTTAAAATTGGCAAGGCAGTTAACTTTGTAGTTAACCTCTAGTCACTAGAGTCTAGTGCATAAGAGTGCTTAGGTTTTGTATAAGCACTATATAAAGATTTAAAATAATACAACTGTTAAGTTGAGTTAAGCATTATCTTTACAGTGTGGGTGTTCTTATCAAACATTCAAACTAAAATGGACCATTTGATTGAGGAAGAGTACATAATGGAGCCAGACACAAAAACTTCAGGTATTTAATATGTTCCATACTAATTAAAAAGAGCTTTGTACCTTTATTGATTATATTATAAAAAGTAATGGACTAATTTAAAAAAAAAACTGAGTAAAACAAACTATATTGTATATGCCCACGTGGGATAAAATAGGCAATACACATTATGAAGAAAAGTACTCTATGATTTACTGTTTGTACATCAGCACCATTTATTGCTATCTAGAGACAACATGTCAAAATCTATTATTTTTTTCCTAATATTTAGCTCTATTTATAATAAGTACACACAGTAATTAAGTGAAGTAGGTGATATACATCAATCCCTGCAAAGCTGGCGTTTGCTTCTATATAATAAATACATTATACATATAAAAACTTACTATATTTCAGTATTAGATAATGTATGGAGCACTGGTCCGGTCTTACTCGGTTTCACTCTGCTTGTGCTATACATTGGATACAAATGGTTCCAAAGGCAGAAGGCTCAGTCAGATGCTGATGAAGCTATGAAGAGTGAGTATGATTGGAGCACCAGATTCTGCATACACAGAAACATTGAGAGATATAGGAGGCCTTACTGTGCCTACATAACAGGTTTAATTGCTGATTAACCTTTTGTGCCTTCCCTACCAAATATTTATTTGTCCCTCCGTGATTCGAACCCAACACCAAATTACCGCAGATTTGTAAACCTATCAATACGGTACAACAATAATATATTTTATTATTGAGACATATTTTTAACGATTATTTACTAGATCCAGAATTATACCTCGCCCGTATGGAGGCCATACAACGAGCTCGCGAGAAACAACAGAGGGAATTGGAAGAGGCCTCGCGAAAGAAGAAAGAAGAAGAAATCGAGGTGAGAAAAATTTAGTGAGACACGTACATGCTTCTAATGAAATAATGTTATTAGAGAAAATGAATGTTTGTATAATGTAATTAAATGTATTTTTCAGAAAGAGAAACGGAAACGCGCTGAGAATTTGGAAAGGTTGGAAAAGTATGGCTCGAAGGGAGGTCAGAAACTTGGACAGGCCAGTGATGGAGGTAATATTATAATGTTGTGTGTTAAAAGTATGACGTGTCTGTGCTTGGCTGCTAAACGGATGGACAGATTGCGATTTTTTGATGTGAAAACTTCTTTAGGCGCGTTTAGCACTTTTTGCGGGTACTGAATTGAACTGAGCCGTCACGCGTCACGCTATGTAACGCTCATTCGGGTGAAGTCGGCTCGAGTCGACTAAGCATGAGAGGATCAGTCAGCAGAGCGAGAGAAAACGCAATATAGAACGCAAAAAAACTTGTATTTCGTATTATTAATTACGCCTTGTTGAACTTTTCATTTCTGTCGTCACACATAAGTTTTTGTTATAAATTGACGTGAGTGATATGTAATTTTTAAATATTTATTCAGCCACTTATGTGTTTAAGTTTCAACTGTACTTATTACTTTTTGTGAATTGTTAATTTTTTTATGTAGATATAAATTTTTACGTTAATGAAAAAACTCAAAACTACTGGACCGATTTTGAAAATTAATATTTTTATAAGATTATTATTTTTTATTTTTATTGATAATTTTATTTATGACTTAATTTTGTCCTCAGAGTATCTTCCGTTGTGTGGCGGTGCGTCTTCTTCGAATTATAAACCTCCTAAACGGTCAGCCTGCGCCAAGGGCGGTTGTGGGAAATAATTTTTTCATCTTTTCTTAAGCAACTCGAACATCACACACTGGGTGTTAACAATTCAAATAAAAAAACAATTTAATAGGATTAAAACACGTATTTGTCACAATTTTATCAATTATGTTTTGTTCGATGTGATATTTTTGTTAAGTAAGAGTTCATACATTATAATGTGTACAATATTTCATGGTTACCGGTTCATTTGTTTAGATGTGAGACAAAAACTTAAAAGAGTTAACTTGTATGAAAGGACTCTGATGGCCTGATTTAAAGACAACATCCATCTCTTGATATTTGTCAAAAGATGGCGCTGTTGGCTGTAAGCTATATATGGCTATATTGTGCCCATATATGGCTTATAGCCACAACATTTCAAGTACAGATAGACAGACAAACGCGGCGAGGGTTTTTTTTATAATGTATACTGATTTTAAAAATAGTTAATAAAAATTATTAATAACTTATTTGTCTTTACATGTATGGAATTTATTTTCGTTATTTTCTGGCATTAATTACTCTTTTATCGGAATAAATCCGGTAAAATAATATGTTGTTTGATTTTTGCTTAGAAAATGGTAGTGTGATTGTAATGGGTATAAGTTAATGAAATATCTTAGTAGTGATATAAATACTTATATTATATACTAGCTTTATGTGTTGGCGCTTTTTCAACCCATACAAGACTTCTTTCGTGTTAAAGCTTGTCTGCGTCAAATTTCATCAAAATCGGTTTAGTGGTTTAGGCGTGAGAGGACTACAGACATATTTATTAATATTTGATATATTCTCGTTTCAACGTATTTAAATTATTTTGTCTTCAAGTTAGCGAAAGTGACAGGACATTTGATTAATTGTTAAAATTAAGCAATGTTTATAAGCGTGTTAAATAAACAAATTTAATGTATAAAAAAATATTAAATTACTGCCTTATAAACGTTGGTTAACTTTAAACAATGTCTCAAATGCTCTGTACCTTTCTCACTGACTTTTTCTTGTTGCGAAAACGAGACAAAACACTTATTGGCAAAGATCTTACTTGAGTAGCGTTTATAAGTAAGGGACTAACCTAGTCTTGGTATTAAATTGTTAAAATTTTCATATCATTTGTTGTTTTATTTATCTACACGTTCCATAATGACATTTAAAAGAGCATATCCAGATCTGTTCGACCACATAAACGTAAAGACCTGTATTTTTTTAAAAATTATTTTAACTACCTTTTGCCAGCGATTTCAAGACAAACATTTTTCGTTGGTATACAAGTTTCATCAAAATCGGTTCAGTGGATTGGGCGGGAAAGCGTTTATGAAACATTTTTAAATCAAATCGATTAAAAAAAAATTCAAGGGAAAAGTATCGATTAGGGACTGAAAATCTGTTTTTATTGTCCAAAAATCAATTCTTCCATAGATTATAGATGAATGATATAAACAAATGAATAAATGTTAAATAAAGTTTTAAAAGAAAAACAATCGAATAAAAAGTTGAGTTTGCATTAAATATGGTATTACAATTCCTTAGTCAATATTTCATAATCAACACTTGTACATTTGATTATTTCTCGCGGTTAAATTAAACTGTGGTTAAGTCGTGATCGTGACTCGCTATTTCGAGATCTCTTCAAATTGACTAACTGTAAGTAACCATTGTATTTGAGTGTATCAAAAATCATACTTCAGTCCCAAGCAAATTATTATCAAAAGGAATACAGTTGTTTTGAAAATAATCAACAAGAACTAAAATTCACATAACATTCATCATTTTTCCACAATTTCTAGTTAATTTGTTACCTGGAAGAGAAAACTCAACAATTTGACCGCCCAATGCATTTATTTTCTTGCTGTATTGATTATTCCTTTGCAATTAAGTGTTAATATATAAACAATTAAGAAATGAAGTCTAGATCAAATCATGGTACCTATAATAAAAAGAAATTCTACTACTGGAAGTTGTTGAAATTTTGGAAAACTTAAAGTGAAATTGTACACCTATACGTAGGTATTAGGGTTCATCGTTGGGCTTTGTTCCCGGGAAATCAAGCTCGGGAAAAGTCGAGAACTCGAGAAATCATGTACCTATATAGAAATTAAACCGCCGTTTGTTGTGTTGCGTGCAAAGCGCAGCGGCACCCTTTGATCTCGCTGCAAGCGCGAAGAGGACTGGGAAGAGGTCACCAAATTTAGAATCGATTTACAAAGCATTGCTTTCAGTTAAGCCTACTTCAACTGATAATGAAAGAGTGTTTTCAATTTCAGGAAATATAGTTAATAAAATAAGAAATTGCCTCTGATAAAGCTATAAATGCTTTAGTTTTTCTAAAGGCATATTTCATGAGACAGAGTAAGCTGACCTAATTGTTATGTATCTGTCTGTATGTTCAGCTCATCAGCGTGAGATTTTCCATTGATCTTGTTCAAGGTTTTCATTTGTTTTTATTCTAATTAAAATGCCATAAATGGTGCTACGATTGTAATTTAATTATAATTTACATTTATTTTCTACCTGAATTTAAGATATTAACGGTTTCTTTTATGTTATTTTTTTTATCTTTATAGAAGCTATTTTTGTTTACAAGTTTTACGTTGATTTTTTTTCTAAATAACCAGCCAAAAATGGTGTTGTCATTATAATTATGAGTCTAAATAATATTTTTTCTGTATTTTTTTTTTAAAAGTTAATTAGCTTATTCATAAGATTAAAAGTTTTATAATTAATTTGATACTTTTATTTGAGAGGAAAACCACTGAATTTGTTGACGTTCTTGGAACCAAATAATATGAGAAAACGTACGAAAATGTAAATTTCCTGACAACCCGAGAAGCCCCGAGAAATTAGAAGATCCCAAAATGGTAAACACACAACAAAATGTTATATTTGTTAACTTAACTTTATAACTACAAATTTCTTCTTAATTTTTTTTCTTTAAATAATTATTATGTAATTATTCTTAATAGCAACCTCAATGCCAAAGATACTCAAAGTTTTTTCCATTACTATTCTCACACTGCAAGTCATTGTTTCATACGTATTTCTTATAGGTAATAGGAAGTATCTTCTTTCATCGAGGTCCAGTTCAATGTAAAAAGCGTTACATTACCGTAACAGATGTCATATAGTTAATAGAACATATATGTAAATACGCCATCAATTATTGTAAGAATTTAAATTGTTAATTATGTCTATGAGCACTCGAATACTTCTAACTCTTAGAATAGTTTTAAGTTTCAAGTATGTTTGGCTCCATAAATAAGGTAGAGTGAGCTGTTCCAGTCAGGTATTCGAAAATAACTTCAATTAAAATCGACGCGATGAATTGGTTTAGGCGCAACGAAGCCCTACAAAATGAACGAGGGCTGTACCGCTCAAATACGTCGGCGGAGCGGACTGCGGTTTTGTGCCTCTCGCTCTATCTGCACTGAAGAGACAAGGACGACATAGGGTAGCTTGTAACCAACAGCTGGTGACGTCACGGCGGGGAGAGGGTGATATCGCCAGTCAGTACTAGTGTACGGCTGGCCGCCATAACGTGCGGACGTGTGCACGATGCACGCCCGGTGAACGAAACAATCGCAATGCTGTTTGAGAATCCCAACGCGAAATTGTACCCAGCTTTCAACATCCCACCGCCAGTTAGGCTCAGGTGAGGAGCAGGCATGTGTTCAGTGTCCAGTGTCAGTGTCTGTGATGGCCATCGCGACATTGTGCCGCTACAGCGAGTCGACTTACAGAATGTCGATACGACGCTTAATTTTTTCTCTCATTCCCGTGAATGTCCTTTCAAAGATTGATTCTGTTCGACGAGCCGCTTAGCTCTGTTTCAATGTCACAATTAGTATAATCCACTTTTGCCGAATTGAGGACAGGTTTGTTGTAAACAAAAGGAGTTATATTATCGTGGTATAGCCCCGGGACCGGTTACTACAGGCCGCCGCCCCGGCCTCTGCAGCAACAGATAGGCAGCTTAGAACATCTATGTATAGAGCCTTAAACGAGCTCCATTTTGAAATACAATTACTCTGCACAATGTCTGGGATATTTCGTGACGATTGGAAACTGCTAACAATCCTCGAACAATGTTTGTGTTTATAACTTACATTTTGCAACGTTAAGTTATTGTTACCTCTGCGATTTCCAATATGAAAGAAAATAAGGATTTTCTGTGTTTTTAAGCCGCGATAAGATAATTTATTTAAATGTAATTGTCCATTTTTCGTGGTAAAGTCAAAATAAAATAAATAGTGGTTCTCAATCTGCTTGCATTTTGTTTTTATACATTTGTCAAGCGATTATGACATTATTTTGATTTTGATGATTCTTCTTTTCTAAGTAGAATATACTTTAATTGTTGATCCGCTAAATTGTATGCATATCTTATATTATATAAAATTCTCATGTCACAATGTTAGTTACCTTACTCCTCCGAAACGGCTTTACTGATATTTACCAAATTTTATATGCATATTCAGTAGGTCTGAGAATCGGCTACTATCTATTTTTCATACCCCTAAGTGATAAGGGTAGTCCACCCCAAAAATTAATATGGCAAAACATCGTTTGCCGGGTCAGCTAGTAATATAGAAATTTAGCGCTTTTTATACAATTCTACAAAAACAATTTTTTTTTTTGTTTCCTTTAAATATACAGTTAACCATAGTTTTAGGATAGATAATTACGAATTCATAATTCATATAAAGGATTAGCCTGAGTTTATTAATAGAAGAAAAAAAAATCACTTGAATGCAAAAATTTGATGAGATGAATCTTAAAAGATAGTTAATATTTCGATAGATTTATATTCCTTTAATAAATATAAAAACAAGACAAAGATAAAAAGAAATGTATTGGAATAATGCACGTAAAATCATAACTAAATTTTACCTAATTATGACAACCCTAAACAACAATAAGTTTTTATTAAAACTAAGATTTTTTTTAAATTTTAAATGATTGTAAATTGACTATTAAAAATATAATTTTTTTATTACAAAGTTGATTTGCACTAAACAACAATATTTAATTATTTAATTGCAATAAAATTTTACTTCAAGATTTTTGCGTCCGTTAATAAATCGTCTCTAAAAACGGGGATGCAACCAAGGGCACTAACTAGTGCTTCCTTTAGGCGTTTTCAATTAATTGGTGTTATATGATAGAATTAATTCATTATAATTGATGTTGAACGGAAAATAGATTAATTCAATAAGATTTCTTTTTTGCCCGACTGCGGAGGATAACAAAAGAGTTATGTCTATGTATTTCAACATATCGTATTTCAAAGGAATACACAATTATGAAGTAGGTATCACAATGTAAAATAATCAGAGATTTTACAGTGAAATTTAAGGCAATAAAAACCGACATGATGATCATAGAATATCTCATAAATGGATGAAGAGATGTTTATAAATAGTAGCAATCTTATCATTGAGGGGCTCCCAGGTGGGACGCACATCGCACCTTCAGGTTCCTTTGTACTTACCCCATGCCTCATTAACTCACTCCAAGATCCCTGAAGAAGCACTGCATGAGCTTCAGGATGTCGTTGGATGCGATGTGCCGATAGTTTGGTTCGAATATGCCGATCTGAAGAGTACATGCCTTATCGACTTTTCTTTTTCCCCGCATGCCGTACAGATTGGGCTTTCAGCAAGTAGTTAAATAGTATCTAAGATTCATATCGATTATGAAAAATAAAAATAACTCATCAAAATCGATTCATTCGCTTTGGAGATACAGACAAACAGACCCACAGATACGTAAAATGTATTACACCCGTCTTTTATCTCAAAGGTTAAAAACAGATTTAAAAATATACATTTGGAATAATAATAAATTAAATATAATTTAATTAAAAAACTGAAAACCCATGATTTAAACATTCAATTTAGTTTTGATAATACTAACCATTCATTCATTCGTTCATTATTTTAAATCATTCATTCATTCAACATGTAAACTACCCGTGGTCACGTTTAATCCATTATTTCGTTCCTGTGTCCCCTCCTACTACTCAATAGCTCAACTGATTTTGATAAACAATACATTAGATTCGATTTGATATATAAAATTTATGAAGTCGAATTTTATTGAAAAAACTAGCTGTGCCCCTTAGTTTTATCCGCGTTAATTTTGTGGTAATATTATATAGCCTATAAACAGAGTAAAATAGCGCACAGCAAAATAATAATATATATGTATTATGTACTTTGTCCGTGCGGAATACTTATTTTTTTACTGTTTATTTATATTAATTTCTAAAATAAAAGTAGCCTAAGTTACTCCTTGTTACATCAGCTATCTGCCAAGGAAAGTCCCGGCAATCGACCTAGCCGTTTGAAACAAACAGACAGACAGGGAAAAATTGTAAAAAATTTATTTTGGTATAAGTACCATGTATACTTCCATTTAGTAAAAAGCGGTTATTTTAATATTACAAACAGACACTCCAATTTTATTTATATATATATAGATAATGAAAGAAAAGTATGAAATCTTAAAAAGCCGTTAAATTCTCGAAAAAACTATATAAATGTTTATTTTTATAATTGCTATTTAATTGTAATTGTGTAACAAAGAAACCGTCACTGTTATGTCACAATAAACAATGACAAATGACTTATTCATGTTCAATATAAGTGAATGAATTAAAATCAATTACTAAGATCAATCTAATAACGTTTTTATCAGAATCGGTTGATCCCTTGAATAGTTACGAGTGGATGTAGGAATGGAAATATCAAATATTACAAGAATAATTGTTTGGGGAAGTGGTTGGTTGTGTATTTCAATGATTGATTTACGCATTTCTTTCCCAATACCGTCAAGATGACACGCAGATGTGTAAAACTACCCTCAGAAATCTTTAAAACTTACGTTTTTGAAATATCCGATTTGTATATCATTCTATTTATATAAAAAATAAAATATATATTTCTATATAATAAACTTTATGTTACATTAATCTGAATTTTAAAGATATTTCAAAAATTCAATTCAATTAATGAAAATAATATTAACCATGTGATAATATTTGTTTTTGTTTTAATGAAAAACAAAAAACCGGCCAAATGTGAGTCGGACTCGTGCACAAAATGTTCCGTACATCTATAAAAACGGCAAAAAAACATGCCTGTTATATGGGAGGTTGTATATTTATTTTATTCTGTTTTAGTATTTGTTGGTATAGCGGCAACAGAAATACATAATCTGTGAAAATTTCAACTGTGTAACTATCACGGTTGATGACACAGACAGAGGGACGGACAGCGGAAACTTAGTTCCCGTTTTAGCCTTTAGGTACGGAACCCTAAAAAGTACTGCACCGTTTTAAAAATTGAAATATTTCACTGATGGAAAGCTAGAGACAGTAAACGCTAGGAATAAACTTCTAGAAGATTTAAAAAATTCTCTTGAATGCTAGATCTATATCTAATTCTATATCTTATTTTAATCTTTATAGAGAAAATTATTATACTGACGTTAAATGGCGGTCAAATAAACAATACATTAAGCTAAAACGTAAAGACCTTGTGCCATATATCACATACGAGTGCCAACGCATTAGGGATGTGCCGTGTGCGTATCTCTTCGACAACTATGAGATCATTTTCGATAGGTTTTTTTACAGACTGCCACCATCCCGTTACCTCTTTCGCTTCAACCACCCTCAACACGCTTTGGACCTGCCACTTCTCGAGTACCATTAAAATTTGGTCCATAAAGGAACGACTAGGTCTACCACCCTCTTCATATCGTATACCTGTAAATCACATAATAGCCAAGTAAGTTTTTAACCGCGAGGGACGCTACAAAATATTTCCTATTATTGGCCACTTTACCAAATTTTTGGCTTCACCATAAAGCGAAGTAAAAAGTGAAATTTAAAATTTAAAACCCCTTCGAAATTACAACAGATCTTTATTTAAGCAGTAATCTCGATCACAGATCAGTTTACACACTATCAAAGACACAAAAACACGTCAGAATTAAGCAAACGGTTAATAAGTCTTACAATTCCATGTGACACGTCGAATCAAATAAATTTAAGGCCCCAAATGTCAGTTACTTGTTCATAACGCGTAACGGATAATTATTCATCAAACTTGTTTGGGTTTTAATACGTTTAGCCACACCCCGTTAACGGACAAGTAACATTAAAAATCTGTACTATCTACTGCCATATTGATATTAATTAGTAATATATATTTTTTTAAAGATTTTCTGTATGAAATGGGAGGCAATATCACAAAGTTTAATGTAATTTATTAATGAGATTACAATGGGTTAGCTGGGTCAGTTACCAATTTAGAATATATGTCAGTATGATTATAACAACGTTGACTGCTATAGTGGATCGTTTACCCGAAATTTGAACCCCAGAACCACGCACAATACGCCAATCCGGCAACCACAACGGATGCGTGAAATATCTCTCATTCGCAAGTGATATTATATCGTATCGTATCGTACGCGTGAAATACTACTGTATTATTCACATTACTAGCGAAACCGCGAAATGGAAAACGCTTAATCATTTCCTTTGATCTGTTGCGAGAGCTTTTATCGTGAATTAGTTTTTACTGACCGCTTGGAAGTCGTCAAGGCAACATCTTACTAGCTACCAGCTACTCAATACACGCAACTCTTAGGCTAATTTCATTCTGCAACGTGTCACCGGTCGAGTTTTTCGACACGTCCGACCGGCGCAAATGCTTGACCGGTGAAAGTGCAGCAATGTGAGCTTTTACTGTTGGACGTGCGCGCGTGCGTTTTGCATACAATCATGGAAGCAATTGATACAGAACAATTAATAAGAGAAGTTCAAAAAAGGCGTGCTATTTGGGACTAAAAATACTTAAAAATCAGTTCGTCAAATGTGCTAATTGACATCCTAAAATAATTGAAAAATTTATTTTCATCTTCTCGCAGTTGCGAATACGAATGCACCATTCAACAAACGCTCCGAAATTATAGGGTGCATAAGCAATTTTCCTTTTCGGTTAGCACGGCGGTTTTTTAATCGCGTTGTAATAATATAGCACAGAAATCAAAAAAAAATTTTTTATTGATTGTACCCATGACTGTACACGTCTAGTCCAGTCGAGTTCACAAGCAAAAATGCTCAATGCGACCGGCAGCGCTGCACGCGACTGGCGACACGCTGCAGAATGAAAGGAGCCTTAGAATTCATAGTGAGTTTTTCACAAGTTTTTCTTGCGACTTCGTCAATGAGAGCATATACAAAGTAGCTTATATAACTAAAAAAGAATCGGTCTAGTAGTTTTTGAGTTAATTCATTACAAACAAAACTACATATCTTTTATCTTCAACATTAGGTTGATGGTAGCTTACTGAGTCAGTATATGCCAGTGCCAAACTAACGGAAAAAAAACTAAATACATTTGACTCCGAGATACTGGCTTCCAAATTTGCCTTGTAAGTATTTTTAATTTTAACACGACTGTATTTGTAATCTATATTTGCGTGTGTGTGTCTGTCTGTGGCATTGTAGATCACAAATGGACCGATTTTGATGTGATTGTTAGTAAAAATAGCGGGACTTATCGCGCATAGAAACTTTATTTACCTAAACGTTTCGACCGTCTTTCAGCGGCCGTGGTCACGACAACTCTTCTCGTGACGTGAAGATCAATTCATTTATGAGATACTAGCACTGCGCCGCGGTTTCACCCGCGCCTACAGTATAAATAATATTAATCACAATAAAATATAGCCTATGTTACTCAGGGTGAATGTAGCTTTCCAATGGTGAAAGAATTTTTGAAATCGGCACAGTAGTTTTTGAGTTTATTCATTACAAACATACACACAAAAATACAAATCTTTCCTCTTTATAATAATAGTTTAGATTATTACATTTTAGCTTCTATTAGTAACTAGTAGCTCTGCGAGTTATATAACGTGTCACTTTAAACGTCATTTCATAGAAAATGTACGAGGAAACGAATTTTCATCATAAACAGTATTTCGTGAATTTTCTATATTTTCAATAGTTATTCTGCTATAATCGGATTAGATGAATTCAAAAGATCAGAGATCATCTATATTATATCTTTGTTTTATAGATTTAGGACATTGAAGTCAGTTTATAGTTTCTTATATATATTTTCTCAGTAATGGGATAAAAATACGGAATTCCGGCAAATGTTCAAGTCTCAAGATGTTAGCGACACAACTTCTAGCAAAATCCTATTAGGGTTGTTAAAAATGTTTATATCGTAAGAATTATTTTTTGAAAACATAAAACATATCTTACTTGTGAAATTGCAGAAGACAAAAAATATGATCAGATCAGATATTAAGAATATCGCATAAATGAATGAACGAATCTTGATAAATAGTAGTTCAGATCCATCTCGATCGTGTCAGCTTTTAAACAAATAAATACGCATCCAAATCGCTGTATTTGTTTAGCAACTACAACTCCACAGACACAAAAACATGTTTGAACCATTTGCATGATACCTTGATAAATTATACACATAAACTCTCCTCTAAAAATAAATCTATTTGTGATTAGATTTCGAGGTAAACGGACAGACAGCTTTATACCAAAATCGCATCAAAAGCGAACGATAGCCCTAGCGCCATTGTCGGAAAATAGAAAGTGAAGAATTTCCACGCGAATGCTCCGTTATTCATGCATTTTCTTACACGATAATATTCTATTGCACTCTTCATTAACAGACCTACATTAATTAAAAGCTGAAGTTTGAACGCGTTTATCTCAGAAACTAATGATCCGAATTGAAAAATTCTTGTTGTGTTAAATAGACCATCTATCGAGGAAGGCTTAACGCCATATAACATCACGTAAGACCAATCGGAGCATCTATGAAAAATGTTGCAAAATCAGGCAAATTATCCATGTGAATTCGCGAAACACATTTATTCTCATATAGTATATACTCTCTCATTTCGTTAACTATAACACTTAAATATGGTTAAACAAGTTTTACATGTTAATTAAAAATACCTCATGAATGAATAAACAGATCGTCATAAATTGTAGCTAAGATAATCTCGATTGCGCCAGCTTTAAACAAACCATGTTTGTTTTTAGTTATTTTAATTTATTAACATGACGCTTTTTTCATCAGCTTAACCGGGGTTGAATTAAAAATGTATTGGAATATATCAGAAATATTTTCAAGGACTTATTTAGTTGTTACAGAGCAAAGCCGCCGGCCGAAGATGTGTTGTGATGTGTTGGAATGTAAATGAACGTGTTTACATTCTACTCAGTGACCAGGTTTTCAAATGAAATTAGGTTTTTTTCATGTTATTTTCAAAAGCAAATAACACTTTTATTATGCGATGATATAATGCAATATATGATGAATTTTTTGAAAGTGGATGAAGCTAGAGATGTAGGGATCGTGGCAGGTGGCAGTCTGTGCTCGCTGCCTACACCTGTAATATAAATAAAACATAAATAAATAATAATTAAGTAATATATAAAGTGATCCTGTACATGTGTTCTCTTTTTGTAGAAAGAAGTATAATTCCATCATATTTTTGTCTTATCAACGTTTTTGATAGCGGAAACGCTGCATCGAAAAAATTTACAAATGAATTTTATTTACAAATAATTCTTGTTATGAAACCTAAAAACAAGTGGAGTTTTAGCTCTTTTAATACAAGACATCTAGACTTAAATATAAAGCTTACTTGACTTTAAAACTAACTAACTAACTAAAACAATAACTAAAAAAATAAGCTTCGATAAATATGGTTCGATATCTAAGATTGTTTTATTATTAAACATGGTCACCCTACAGCTCACTCATCGCTCAATAGTAAACAGCGTTTGCGCATTATTTTTATTAACTTACTACATGAACTTCCTTTATTTATTTTAATACTACCGTCTATTCCAGGTGTTGACTGAATTGAAAATACCATATTTAGTCTCGTTCAAAATCCATTTATATTGGTTTCGCGCCTTTATCGCTGTTAGAAACGATATAAAAATATTATTGTGTATCTCCTACGGAGTTGGTTAAAGGAAGTGTATGATTGTTTATCACATACTTATTTGACTAAACAAATTTGAATGTTATGCCTTAATACAAATTTTTTGCAATAAATTTTGTCAAATGAGTAACCAGTAAATGGCCACTAACCTTGATCACCGGAAATAGTAAATTCAGCCTAAAGAACATGTGAAGTACATTAAAGATTTTCCTCATTTAACGGCCCGTATCATGGAACATTTAAACATACAAAAAATACTCCCCAATTGATAGATTCTCTGATGTTTGCCTGCGACTGTCTACGTGCTTGCCATATTTATATTATTATAATATAAGATATTAATCTTCGACAATGACTTACTTGTACAATGACTGAATAAAATATAGCCTTTCCCAAACACTTGTCTGTCTTTGTGTAAAATTTCATTACAATCGGTTCAGCGGCTTAGACGTGTACGTGGACGTAACAGACGGTACCTTCGCATTTATATATCAGTACGGATGGTATTAAAATCAAAATTAATCAATTACTGTAAAAAAATCCATCAAATGACGTAGAAATATTCCTTTTTGAATCTCTTTTAATTTCAAAAAATGACTCGATTTATGTAGATATTATAATATTATTAATTATTATTTCTCTATTTAAATAAACTTATATATTTCAAAATATTCAAAATAGCCTTCCCCATCTGAGGCCAAGAACAGAGCCCATGACACCAGTTCATTTGAATATATATCTTAACATCATCACAATAGGTGACCTGTTTAGGAGCACCGCCTTCTGCATCTGGCCCTTGACCCTTATTATTATTAAAGACTTCGAAAGATCTTACAATACAACAAAATATGTTTATAACATAAATATATCCACCCGCGTTAATTTCGTCGTAACGTGATGTTATTTGGCCTATAAACAGTAAAATAGCTAACAGCAAAATAATAATAGATATGTATTATGTACTTTAGCTGAATTGTATTTTTTTTTTATTTTTTGTATATTAATTTCTAAAATAAAAGTAGCCTAAGTTACTTCTTATTACATCAAATATCTACCAGTGAAAGTCCCGTCAAAAATTGTAAAAAATGTTATTTTGGTATATTTACCGTGTATACATCCATATGCATATAGTAAAAATCGTTTTTTTTATATAGCAAGTAGACACTCCAATCTTATTTATCTGTATATTTTTCATTGTGGTATTTGAGCCTCAATTTTCTCAGGGTTCTCAATTTTTAAACTTTTCTTAAATATACATAAATAACAAAAACATTAAATTTTTTAAACAATCCATAGTTAACACTAATCAATTGTATTTAAGTGTCGCTTATTAAGATTAAATCAGTTCTCAAAAGCACTTTAAACCAGTCGTTCTAAGAACTCTCAAACCTTCAGGAATTTAATTCTCAATGACGCACGCATTTGTGTGTTGCACTGAAAGTCTTGGGTTTGAAGCCTGATAGAAAAAATGTTGGGTAGGCGTAGAAAATACGCCTAAATATAACGGACGCAAAAATGTGTCTGCTGCAAAAGTTGTGATAAGGTGCATTTTTTTAATGAAGTCTGAAATACTTTTATGTCATCTCTCGGAGCGTCCGACCTACTTGACAGACTCAAAAAGCGTATTAATTGGATTAAACTAAATTCGAGTCAAAGCAAGGAGGCCATTGACCGACTTGCCGGCTTATCCAAGAATTTATTTCATTTTTCGAGCCTTGACGAAAATATAATATACATTTAACGTATCGGTTGTGGCATCATAGAGCATAAACGAATGGACCGAATTCAATGAAATTTTCCCTTTTAAAAGCTTACGTGCTTGAAGTAGATTTAAGCTATAATGTATGAAAATTGGCTCATCCGTTTTTGAGATATTCCTATTTGTATTTTTTTTAACTTCTATTTTTGTCTTTTTTTAAATTAAATATTGAAAAAAATACAAAAGGCTCATCAAAGCCGTTAGGGTGCGTACCCAAAATACTGGCTACATTACCGCGTTGTATTGATATACTAACGCGTTGATTAATTTAATTGTCACCAATTTCACTGTTAAGCTTGGCCCCTAAGCCAAAAAAAAACATTTTTATGCGATAAAATTTCAGAAATATGAGCGAATTATATTAATATAGTATCTAATCTGTCAATCTGAGCAGGATATAATATAAATAGCTGAACCGCTGGCGATGGGCCAACACAAACGACACGTATGCACAGAAAGATGAATTGATCTTGGAAATATTTCTAATTGCCCAATATTTACCTATTTATTACTAACTGATACTCTGTCTACGTTTTTTTCCTATTTCTATACCGTCAATGACGAACTTACAAACTTTCATCCCCTATTTCAATTACAACATCATCACATCCCCTACAATTATCATCATATTTCAACCAATTTACTCAAAACCTTGACAAATTATATACTCAAACCTTTCTTATGAATCCCTCTATCTAATTGTGATACTTGCATTCGTTCAGTAGTTTTTAAATTAATCTAAATAGAAGAGTAAAAACTCATTACGGATCATGTTTTTCGATTATTCCAAGGAGATTAAATAAATTTTTAAACGAAAATCTTTCTTGTTATTTTATCGGTTAGTGGCGAAAGTTTAAACCATTATACATTGTAATATTAGCCTTTTGTTTCAGGTCAGTGCAATTTTTAATTCACAAACGAGAGATTAACGATTTCGGTGAGTTTATTTACACTTTACCTTACTTATAACCGTTGCTTAACTTGAGATAGTCTCTCAAATGGTACTCTTACTGATTAGCAATTGTTGAAAACAAAATGAAACTCGGCAAATATTAGCTAAGCAACGTTTATGAGTAAAGGGCTTATTAGATAATTATTAAACGGAGCTGTTTCAATTTTATATGCAAAGTTTTCATAAATCAAATACTTGTTTATTCGCTTTATTATAATCAACTATTCATAATTTTAAACTCATCCATTATTGTAATTGTAAAATAATATACATCATGGATTATATAATATTCAATGGTAGGTAGATTTAAGAATCAACAGAATGTCTTTTTTACTTCATTAATTTGTAAAATAAGAATTACCAAGTTTATCTTATATATAAAATTCTCGTGTCACAATGTTAGTTACCTTACTCCTCCGAAACGGCTTTACTGATTTTTACCAAATTTTATATGCATATTCAGTAGGTCTGAGAATCGGCTACTATCTATTTTTCATACCCCTAAGTGATAAGGGTAGCCCACCCCAAAAATTAATATGGCAAAACATTGTTTGCCGGGTCAGCTAATATTATATGGTTATTCTTTCAGTAAATAATTAATTTTAATAATTAAATAATATAAATTTATACTTAAACTATTTCGTATAATATTGAATGACGTTTGATACTGACCGCCATCTTGTTTTTCAACATTCGTCATTAATCAAAGATGTCGGACTATAATATTGTAAAAGTTATATAACACATTTATTTTTACATGTAAAATATTTTAACATATTTCAATTATTAAATTAATGGATAGGTATCCAGTAGATAGGTCACAAACCAAATTCCAATTCTATAAAATATGTTTTACTTTATACTGTAACACTTAAAGAAGCATAGAAGAACGAAAAATTCAATAACTGTATATTCGATGTTCAGATAGTAAACAAAATGAACAAAACAGAACAATGGTTCCATCACGGTCCACGGTATTTGTCACGGCCGGGTCATTCACCAGCCGTTTCTATACTATACCAATTACGATGCGTTTTTATATTAATTTGTTTAAAGACTTTATTAACTAACTGCGTTTATATCGGTCGAAACTGCGACCACGTTGTCTTTATTTCAAAAGATCATGTACCGCTAATAATGTAAGCTATCCTTGAAAGGTACATATATGCCAACAAGGACTTTTTTGTACATCTATAAAAGAGGAATATCCCACCGAGCATTGTTTTGTTATATCTCAAAGGGTTATATTATTTATGCAGCGTTTCGATGAAAGCTTCGATGTACGCCCAAGTGGCTTGACTTTTTTCGACGCTTCCAACAGTCATATTTCAATCAATTTACATTAGACCTTAATAAATTATATACCGTTTTAAATTTTATCGGATAATCATTCCAGTTTTCATATCTTATATCAAATACCTACTTGTTTGCTTGTACAGCAACGGGTCTATAATTTACCTATTTTAACAATCACCTACTTGTGCCTAAAAGAAAAAATTCGTCAGATGCCTGAATTTGACATGTCTGAACGAATTTTTTTGATTTTTAACCGACTTCAAAAAAGGAGGTTTTCAATTCGATGTTATTTGTTTTTGTACCTCAGAACTTTCGAATGGGTGAACCGATTTCGATTATTCTTTTTTTGTTGGAAGACTAATGCTTCCCGTGCTTCATTTCATCAAAATATGTTCAGTAGTTTTAGAGTTACAATTTGAAGTTGGTTTTCTTTTTGTTACAATTATTTTAACACTATCACTACATGTGACTCTGCTACAGGAGTTTGAAATGCTTTATTTATGGAATGTGTTTGTTTTAATAAATACATTATTATTATTCGAATGTCCTATTCGTTACAGGGACCCCTGTTTTTTGGTCCTCAAAAAAATGTTCGAGGTGTAGAAATTCATAAATGTTTTACACGAATAGGCATATCTCATGGATGAATTCATACGTTTTAGCAAAGATCAAGTCAGCTTTTGTAGAAAATCAAATCGAAATTGGTCCATTCGGCTCATACTGGAGACGTAAATGTCCCTCCAACGGGTAATCTTTCTAAAACCTTGTACCGAGGTGTGTTGTTATAAAAATCAACGTAAATACAAGCGAATGCAGTGGTTGTCCTCGGGCGGGGTCGACGCACGCGCCGGTTCATTACCTACCTGCATAGAACAACTTTGTATAGAGCTTGAAAGAAAAATAGTGTTAAAATTTTAACAAAAAAACGACTTCAAATTGAACAGATTTTGATAAATGGGACCACACGGGAGGCATCAGCTTTCAAACAAAAAAAGAATTATCGAAATCGGTTCACTCAGTCTAGAGTTCTGAGGTAACAAACATAAAAAATAGCATCGAATTTAATACCTCCTCTATTTATTTATATATTTTAATAAATGTACCATGTATACATACATGCATTTAGTAAAAAGCAGTTATTTTAATATTACAAACAGACACTCTAATTAAATTTATGTGTATAGATTTTTTTGAAAAAGAAGAATAAAGGATAAGTCTGTACACATCTACTCTGTATCCTCTATTCGTTCCGGTTCAAGTTTTTTATTCTATTATTTTAATACAATTACACTTTTTATATAGTAAGGTCACTCTTAATTAGATTTGGACCCTGGCTGAAATTTTCAACGGTGGCCATGTGGCATAAGCGTGTGTTCGAATCCCCGAGAAACAAATTCGGTTGGGTAAGCGTAGTATGGCTGAAGTAACAATGATAGTTTCAAAGCTTGGTCTTTGTGTCCATCGTAACTTATAAATGAATGGACCAATTATGATGGTGTTTTTTGTTTGTAATTTGTGACATGATTTTTCTATAATTTTAGTAGAAACAGCCTTCAATATAAGGAAACTCGTTTTCTTATTCGATTTTATTCACCCTGAAGTTAATATATCACCCCAGTTTAACCTCTAACCTAAGTTTAATCAATTGCGGTACAGCCATTGTACAGAGTGAGATTAATACAATCCACTAGGGATTGCGGATATTCACTAATCCAGTTCAAGGGAAATTGAAAACAATTTAAAAACCCTCCGAAATGTTTACTACAAATACGAATACCTCATGAATGGATGCACAAATCTTGATAAATTATAGAAAAGATCCATTTCCATCAAATCAACTTGCAATCAAAAAAAACTCATCAAAATTGGTTCTTTCGTTTCGAAGCTATGATTCAACAGACAGACTCGTCAAATTTATAAACCCTTTTTTAAGTAAATTGTTTGAAAATTTAATTTAATTTTATATATGTACATTTTTAAGCCCGATTCCAAAAAAAGATGTGTTGTGAGATGTCTGCATCCGTCGCATCGTACAAAACGAATGGACCAATTTCGATTTGGTTTTCTTCGAAAGCTAACATGATCAATATGGATCTTTGCTAAAACTTATGAAGATTTGTTCATCCATGAGATATTTTTATTCGTAAATAACATGTCGGTTGTTAATTGTCTTTATCACTTGTTAGATTGTTAATGAGTCTGAAGGTGTCAGACATTGTGAGTTTTAATTAAGAAAGAATGTCTCATGGCTTGTAAATCTAGCTACTTCAAATGGTTGATAGAGTATGAGAATGGGGCCTAACTACACTGACAGCTACGCTATATCTGTTTGAAGCTATTCACCAAACTTTAAACTCAACTCTGTCAACTGTGTGTCAAGTCTGGAAAGAATATACCTTGAAGTCGCATGACACCCTGAGACTGGCATATAATCTTCAGACATCATGTAGAAATCGTTCTAAAGCGGAACTGCAGCTGCCTCGGGATTATTTTTTGCCTCGCATAGACACGTTCAATGCCATCAAGCGTAAGAAAATAGCGTCCTTTATGTCCAGAGTTGACATATTGTGTAAGAATAGGCTGCCGCTGAATGCATCTTACCGAAAGTGGTTGGCTATTGCCACCTACTCGTAAATGTTGGACTTAGCTACCGGCCAGCATTATTATTCACTGGTTTTTCTTAGAACGAGGACATTCAATAATCTCTTTTAGAAGGGGAAACTCTGTCTGATTTGGTAATAGTTATGTATTTGAATGTAGTTTCTATTACTTTTCAATGGTAAATTGATATATTTCTAAAATAAGTTTTTAATTTACTTAGAAAATAATGTGATTAGATATATATTCTAAAAGCCACAAAATACATTTTTTTTTACATACATTGCTCTGATCCCAAAATTGATAGCTGAAGCACTTTTGTTATGGTAATGAGAAACAACGAGGGTACCACAATAAATACAAAGTTTATAAACAACCAAGACTCAGAAACAAACATTCGTGCTCATCACACAAAATAATGCACCTACCGGAATTCGAATCCAGGACCTTTTTGGCGCAGAAGCGCTACCGATTGCGCCAATCCCATCATTATAAACATAAATAAAAATATTATTTTTAAATTAGTATAAATAAATATTTAAGAGTATCTAGATAAAAAATAACCAAAGCTATTAATATATTTTAGTGGACGCGAATCTTTCTCCCCTAACATTTAATCAGGGCGTGCTGGCTCAGCAGTTACATACAAACGTTTCATTGGTTGGATTGTGAAAGATTAACACTTGCTTTTTATAGCCGACTGAGAAAGGGGAATGATGTTTTGAAGCATTGGAAAACAGAATTAAATACATATTCAACCTGTTCCAAAAATCTATTCGGGTCTGTGGTCATATGTTTGTTACAATATTATGTACCGATTTGAATGATTATTTTTATTTGTCATATCATGTCACCAAAGATAAATCAATTATGTGAAAAATTATCTTTGTGTAAGAGGCAAAATTTTAACCTTATTTTTGGCATAAAATGGTAAATTTTGACGCCCTTATTGTCTGAAACTGAAAGCCTTTGAAAAATTTTACTAATAAAATAGTATAAAATAATAATGATTATAGTCTTTATCGGCCTTTCTTTTTGTAATATATTTCAATTAATTTAAATATATCTGAAATTCAGCAGTATGGTTTTCATAAAATGCGCGACAAATGTTTTTGAGATCGTGGATTGAATTGGTGGATTAAGTTAACAAAATGAAATAAATATAATGTTTATTAAAGAGTGCTTAAGTCTATGGCGGCCCCCAAATTTAAAAATGCTTCTGAAATTTTTAGAAATAAACACCCATTTATAACCATAAAATTACAAAAAAACGCACAGATTTAACTGACAATTTCTCTTTATTGTAAAGTTATTTTTACGTAAAATTTAAATCTTAATATTTGTTAGTTCATGCTAGATAAATATTGCAAATAGCTCTTTAAAAATTTAATAAATTGTTTAATAATTGAAATTACAAATGTAAAATTATAGGCCAGTTGTATGAGAGTTATACATGTGTAACATAATTTTGTAATGGGTTCGTTTTTCTACGAAGGCATTTCACATTAAAATTAAGACGTGTGAAACCATACATCTAGTAGATTCATAAAATATTTAATTACTATATACATTAGAAAATTCTGTTCTGAATATTCGTAACAATAAATAATGGGTAATGTCAAAATCATTAAAACTAACCTCTCGATTGTCATCTGTTTCAGTCCATCACGTTTTGGAATCGTGCCACTGAGCGGATTCTAATAAACAACCTTCAGTTACACATAATACAGAATCAGCACGTTACTATAGAAGTTTCCGAAAGGAGTTTTTACTATTTGAAAGCTATCAATCACATAATGGCCATGAGTTTGCGCCTATCTAGTATTCCATATGAACATATCATCATAATTGCTAAATTTTCAAAGAAAGTTCGCTCAGACTTACTAATTTTATCATTTGATAAGCACTAAGTGAATTCCCCTAATGGGGTATTGGGGGATACATTTCTGTATCGGTTTTACTGATCATTTTCTTCACAGGCAAGTATCCTTCTGTGCCTACCCAACCGAAACAATCATTTGTCCCTTTGGGATTCGAATCCAACATCTCCCACACATCACGTCGATGCGTAAACCACGCTAAAGCCACGCAGTTAGTTACACTCTTATTGATTTTTAATTAATTTTATGTAATACTGTTTTAGGCTCCTGTAATACAGTTTATAAGTACTACAAAGGAGGCTGGGATGCTGTATTCATGTAATACATTACATCTTAAATATTGAATTCACTTTGAAGTCATGCAAAAACATAAAGAAAGGTGTTCGTAATTAAGTCAGCTAGGTCATGAACGACAAGATGGCGTCTTACTTCCTGTCACCTTTGACACCTGTACGCAGTAGTGTTGCAAGTGCAAAAAATGGGCGATATTGGGAAAAGTAAATTGGTACAATGATTGCAATTATGTCAATTTAATATTGGTATATTTCTTTTTTTTTTTTTTGAAGTCGATTGGCCATTACTATAGACGCATTATTATTAAATATTCCATTTCTTGTTGCGTGTAAAACTGTGGGCAATCTGTGTATAAATACATTTATAATTAATTAAGAGAGGGAATAAAAGGAAACAACATTAAAACTTCCAACCCTAATATTTTTGGTCTAACCAGTTGTATTTCAAATTGTATTTTCAAAATCGTTTGAATTTCACGCTGAGTTATGAAATAGATTTCCATAACTTCAACTAACACTTTAATAGTTTTGTTATCGATAGAACCAATTGTTAAGTTTAAGTTCGTGACCTACTTGTTATTTCCATCCATTAGGTATGGGCCGCGCCCGAATCTCGACCTATACTTGGCTACGTGAGAAATTCATTAATTTCGTAAAGTATTAAATACGTACTATTTAATATCGCAAAGATCGCTTTCAACTAGGGATGCATCGATATGCCTTTTTACCGATACCGATACAAAATCTTAGTGAATTAAAATTAAATTAAGGTAAAATATTATATGAAACATAAGTTTGGTTAAAGTTTTTAATATCTTTTAAAAAATAAAAACAGTTACAGAATTTGAATGAGATTCAAGGTTTAGCTATTAATTATTAATTAAAGAGAATTTTTGTGCGTATGTTAACAGATTAAAAATTGCGTTTTGGAATTTCCTGCGTTGTTTGTAGAATTCCACAAAACCAGTAGATTCTTCGAATGGGTCAATTATGATTTGGGTTTTGTTGGACAGCTGAAGTATTTTTATTTGAAGTAAGATTGATCTTATGAAGTTTTTTTAAATATTATAATGTCTTTCCCTTGTATCCATAAGGTAAAGGCCGCTACCGAATCTCGACCTATTTTGTCTACGTAATTTACATTTTGTATGATAGTTAAAATTTAAATATTTGAAATTTTTTTTCATAAGTGAGGTAAAAATAACAATTTTTTGATAGTTTTTTTAACCTACGACGCATAAAGAGAGGTATTTTAACCCGTCTGTCTGTCTATCTGTGGCATCTTAGCACTCAACGAATGTACCTTTCATGGTGCGGTTTTTTTGTTAGAAAACGTGATTGTGAACCTTACGTTTTTAAAATTATTCCTGAATTATGAAATAAAAATATATAGTACATAATATAATAATGTATGTCAATAATGACATCATATGTAAATTTATTTGTATATTTACATTTTGACTTGATAAAGAAATTAAAAAAATATTTATTTTAATTTTACGAAAAAGGATGATTATAATATATTTAATTATTTACATTAAAATACTTAAAATATTTACAAAAATATAAAAGGCTCATCAAAGCCGTTGGGGTGCGTACCCAAAATACTAGCTGCATTTCCGCATTTTGAAATAAATTGCTGATTTATAAATAATATTTTAACATCATCAAAGCTAAGCCGTAATTTATAACAAACAGATAAAGCTTTAAATGCAGTTATGTGGGACGAACGGAAATTCATTAAAGTTTTTCCGATGTGACCCAGATTCGAGTATACGCACTATTGGTGCTTGGGAAAATTAAGAATAAATCCCTCGATATGATGATTATAAAAAATAACTCATAAATGGGTCTTCATAAATCTATATAAATAAAAATGAATCACCGAAATGTATGTACGCGCATAACTCCGAACGAAAACACCAAATTGGATAATTCTTTTTTTTTGTTGTGTTTGTTATTTCCTGAAGAAGGTTCTTATGAAATAAATAATTAAGAAAGCTGCGCGGAACATTAGAAAATTTACGAAAACTTTTCTAATATAGGTAATCTTATAGCGACATAACTGTCAGTTTTTAAATCATTATGCCAATTCGAATTGAATATTCATAGTTAAGACAGGACAACGTATCTGGGAGCTTTCATCGAAGACGCTGCCTAATCCCTTTGAGATATAACATAAAAATGCATAACGGAATATTTCTCTTCCATAAATGTACAAAAAAGTCCTTGCTGACATATATACCTTTCAAGGATAGCTTACTATACCCATTCTATCTTTTATTGGCGGTACAAAGTTCGCCGGGTTAGCTAGAATTATATAAAATTCTCGTGTCATAGTGTTTGTAACCAAACTCCTCCGAAACGGCTTGACCGATTTTTATGATTTTTTTTTTATATTCGGTAGGTCTGAGAATAGATCGTAAACTATTTTTTATACCCCTGTGATTAGAATAGCACACCATACAAAATTTATTTTTAATTTTTTTATGATTAAGCATTAAAAATACATATAATCCTTAATTTCCACCCTTCTACCGCCAACTCCCTTTTTTAAATAGCGATATTAGAATTAATAATTTTCAACTCTCTACAAATGATTTATATGGTAAAACAACGTTTGCCAGGTCACCTAGTTGTATGTAAGATTTATCTCGATTAATTCAGGTTTCAAATGAAAAAACTACATCGAAATAACATACGGAACTTCGCTGCCACACACAGACAGATACCTCAATTTATTAATTTTACATTAGGAAGATTAGATACACAAGGAAGATTTAATTTAAAAAAAATAACGGAGGGTACTTAAATATAAAAAAACGAACTTTGGGGCTTAAATATAAATGGGTATTCAACTTTGGGGCTTTAAAAAATTCATTATATAACTGTATTGTATTTTAATGTACGCTATTAAAGAACACATAAATAGTGTAAAAACAAGAATGGCGCGGATGTCATCAAGATAAATTTCCTTTTCCGGCGGAAGTGCAGCCATCTTGCCGACTATCTTGTCAAAATATGTCTAACTTCCCATATTAAATAGTTTTCTTGTAAATTGAGGAATTTCAATTTGAAAAGTTTTGAAATGAGAGCAACAATTTATTTATTAAAGGTTTCAAAAAGAGGAATGTTATAAGTTTAATATTATTTACGTTTCTGTTTGTGTATCTATGCAGTAGCTTCATAAAATTGATGGATTATGCATTTTTTTCTTAAAGTTGTCGCTTTTAGCTGCAATATTCATATATTCATATATCTTCATAGATATTAAAACCAATTTGCCTGGAGATTTCTTGGTAAATAAGGCATGCCATTACATTATTAACAATAATAATCATTTATTTTCAAGCAACAAAGACTCATAACATTGAATTAGAAATACATATAATACAGTCACATTAAACACCAATAAAATTTACATACAATTACATTATTTAAAATTATTACATTGAACAATTCATATGTTATTAATGTTATCCTGTATAAAATATAAATTATTTGTTGCCTTTTATGTCGTGTATAGTAAAATAAATAAAAAAGTGAAGTCCCGTGTCCCCTAGTGGGGTATGGGGCAGATGCATTTCACATCTGTTTCACTGATCGATTTTTCTTTAGAGGCAAGAAGGTGATCAGCCTTCTATGCCCTGCCAGACCATTTTTTTTATCTCCACCGGGAATCGAACCCAGGACCTCTCGGTTGTAACGCTTACGCGCTTACCACTAGACCAAGGAGGCGATCAAAATAAATAAAACACTTTTATAAATTCTTATCAATTTTAACAAACAAAGATTTATAAATATCCCACGCTCCATTGGACATTTCGGTTGCGCAGAACGGATGCTCTCGCGTCGCAAATACAAAATGGCGTCGATATATACGTAGATCATTTATAGATCAATGACGTTTTATCGATCTGCGGAAAGGGATTTATTGCTTGAATTCAAAGAGAACTCGTAAATTTCAACTCCGGATATTTTGTTGATGGATTTCGTAAATTTATTGTTATATAAAGTGTACGGTAACCGGGTAAAGGATTGATTGTACATAATTTAAAGATAAAACCAACCTCA
Organism: Aporia crataegi; assembly: GCA_912999735.1. Classification (NCBI taxonomy): domain Eukaryota; kingdom Metazoa; phylum Arthropoda; class Insecta; order Lepidoptera; family Pieridae; genus Aporia; species Aporia crataegi. Next base: position 4,269,019 of record OU538752.1, read on the forward strand.
AAAACGCATTAAAAAGTGAAAAATATTTTAATCGCCGTCGAATAGACAATAGTGTTAAACGTTTGACGTATTTGTGGGTCTGTGGCATCGGAAGATTTTTGTTGTCTAATTTCGCTTTTCATTTTAAAAATCTTTTATTTGCAAAACTGATATGTGAACAAACTTACACCCCTTTTTGCGTGGACGGTTAAAAATAACCGTTAAAATTCGTATGTATAAGATATATCTAGCTACAGTGAAATACTTGACTCCATCCCCCTGGAATCCTTTGAAACCCATGAAGAACCCATTGAAATAAACTCTTAGACAAGTGTCAATAAACAATACGGCTTTTACAGTTCAAGATTAACTTTTTAGACTTTAAGGGCTAAAGTGCGTAGCCTAAGCTACAAAAACTATAAATCTTAGAACATCTAAATGTTGTTAGATTCATAGTTTTTGTTAGTCGTTGCTCACAGATTGTCAAATATTGTCGACTGTAAGCAGCTGATAGTCTGTAGAATTTTCCAGTGGCGCTCTCTATTAGGTTTGTAGTTTTGGCCAATCGTCATTCACAGACTATCAAGTGTTGGATGTCTGCTGTGGGCGTGGGATAAAATCTGTGGAGCTTTCAAGCTTATTCGAAAAGTACCCAATTCTAATAAAATTTCATTTTCAAGCACCGAATCTCGAAAAGTTTCCTTGTACAATAATTATGTCTGATTTATTTCTCTTTAGCATGCTTTAAAATCGGTTATTGTTTTTTGTAATTTTATGTAGGTACTTCTTCCAATTGACCGCCTCCTTGGTCAAGTGGTAAGCGCGTAAGCGTTACATCAGACAGGTCCTGGGTTCGATTCCCGGTAGAGATAAAAAAAACTCGGTCTGGCAGGAAATAGAAGGCTGATCACCTACTTGCCCCTAAAATAAAAAATCGATCAGTGAAACAGATGTGAAATGCATTTTCCCCATAACCCACACAGGACTTCACTTTCACTTACACTTCTTGCAATTGAAAACTGGCCTGAGTATCGACACCATATCTATAATTCACGTAAATATTGCATTTTTTTTACTTAAAATAATTACATAATAATGATGTATCTTAAAATGTAGTAAAAAGTTATTAGTACATATTAAAGAAGAATTTTCGAAATCGATTCAGTATTTCTAAAGTAGAAACAAATGTAGGCAGAACGAAGTCTGTATAAGAAAGTTATACCTAAATAAAATTAAAAATACATATGTAATGCGATGTTTGCGTTATTGCGTAAATTAATTCGGTTGAAGTATTTCATATTTTATTATCAAATTGGCGCTAGGGCTGACACGTTTTTATTTATTTAGATGGTCTTTTTCAAAAAGATTTAATAGAATATATTTAAATAAAATCTCTTCTCATCTCTGTGTTTGCTCACTAATCATTTTCTTACAGAAAAATAGGTGATCGGTGTCTATACAAACAAAACTTTGTTTGTATAAACTCCGATTGGCGCATTTGGTAGTGCCTGCTGCATCCAAAGGTCCCGGGTTTGAATCCCGATAGTCGCATTTATTTGTGTGATGAGCACGAATGTTTCATTCCGAATCTTGGTTGTTTAAAAACTTATGTATTTATTGTGGTACCTTTTGTTTCTGATTACTATAACACAAGTGCTTCAGCTACTTACTTTGGGATCAGAGCAATGTATGTTAGTTGTCCCAATTATTATTACATATTACCTACTCAATACGAAACATTGTGTTATAAAAATAATCAACAACTTTTTAAAAACCTTCAGCAATAAACTTCCGTTTATCGTATTTTAATCATTATAACCTTCTTATTCGTCTTGCTTTAACCTTAATAAGTGTTAAAAATGTTTATTTCGCAACAATTTCACATATTGTGAGAAACTAATTGAGCATTTGAGACACCAATTAAAGTTGAGTACGTACATCTCATTTGGACTTCAACTTTCGGACAAAAATATTTTTAACAGCTGTAACTCGCGGTTTCATTCGCTTTTAAAAGGCACCTGTAGGTCGTAGCGTGATAATGTATGGCCTTAATCGAAAAATGAACTATACAACACAAAATATTTTTTCAATTAGAACCTGCTGTTATTTAAACTTAAGTTAAACTTTATAATATTAAGCTATCAGTTTTATGTAAACTATTATTATCAGCTTTATAATTATTGCCAACCCTATGCATGATCCGCATAAATCAAGCGTGTGTGACGAGCGCAACAGACACACGGATTTAGATCTTATATTAGAACACGTCCGTGGTACGCTGATAAACAGACATACGCTAGTGTACGTCTTATATATTAATAATTATGTTGTAAATGTATTATATTTTATGTTAGCGAAACCATAACTTAAGCTATTAGCTGATGGCTAATACATTTGCATTTTTAATACATTTTGAAATTTAAATAGCAAGGAACAAATCACTGAAATCAAGTTATTTTTATAAGTTATGAATAAATAAACAGATCTCTAAAGATTAGCTGAGCATCTCAATCACGTCAGTTCACAATCGGTCCATTCGTTTAAGAACTACGAAGACACAGCAGACCAATACACAAATAAATATGCCATCGAAAATCCCACGTAACATTTTTATGATAAATTTTATCAATATTTAAAAGATATTTTCGTTGCGGCAACACTGCAGGCGGTGCACCTGTCATCTGTCATTTGTCAGGCGCCATCTGACGATATGATGGATGCTTGATTAACTTAATTTTAATTGCCATCGCTATATAGAACTATACAACATAATCAACATAGTACTAAGCATCTTTATATCTTATGTTTTTCTATAAACAATGTTTCTGACATAAAATATATTTTATTGTATTCAGTCTACGTAGCACAATAAAATATATCCTTTAACACTCCAAAAATAGTCTATCTTTCTATAGTTTCTATAAGCAATCAAACTGTTTTGTTTTATTTTTATTACTGTATAGCGGATTAAGTCCGCCATTTTGTTTCTTACTAATAGTTTTGTATACATATCCAAATTGCGCCATCAAAATATCTAATGACGTCACACATCATAAATCTTATAAATAAGAATCTCGTGTCACGCTGTTTGTGTTCGTACTTCTCTGGAAGGGTTCTACCGATTTTATGAATTTTTTTGTCTATTTGGTAGGTATGAGAATACCTCTATCAGTAAATATAATAGATATATAACCTCCGTATATATGTAACACAAGACAAGAAGTCAACTTTTAAAGGAATTATTTTTCCCGTAATATTTCCCTCACAATTCAAGTAAAAACAGCGCTGTTAAGTTTTAAGTAAACCGTAATTCAGTGCACGAAGTGACGTCTCAGATCGTTTTTACGACACTCCCTGTGCAACTTAGAGCCTACGGACAGCGGCTCTCAAACTGTTTTAGAATTTAAATTTTAAATATACACTTGTATATATTTAGTATTAATTTCGTAATTAAATCCGCCAACATATTTTAAGTAAGTAGTTCATAAAAGCATGAACATTTCTTCATGATTTACTACTTCTTCTTAAAAACATGGATTCTGCCCATGTCCATATGTTGTGGTAGTAACAAATTTTAAGTTTTAAAACTAACTATAGATACTTATAAAGTTATAAGTTTTAAACTAACTAGTGAAAAAACACGTAAAAAAGGGAGTATCCATAGTTTTCTTAATGTACAGAATGCTGTAATACACAAAAAAAGACAATTAATTTTTCGAAACGACACAGAACATCACAATAACTATATCCATAATTTAATTGAGTAGATATTATTAATGAGATTAAGCTTAATTTTGTTATAAATAATAAAGTTGCAAGTAATTTTCTAAAAAGAACATTCAGGTACTATGAAGTGATACACAGACACGTCAAAATTATTGAAACCCGGACAAAAAAGTAGGGAGCTGTTTTAGCTTATGCTGTCAAGAATAAATAAACGATTTTGACGTCTGTCAGTCAGCCTATGGTACCGTAGAACTGATTTTGATGTGGTATTTTTATTTTTGAAAATAGACGTGGTCGTGGATTTTAGTACAATATTAGCTGTTCCCCGCGGTTTCATCCGCGTTAATTTCTTCGTAACGTGATCTTGTATACCCTATAAACAGAGTAAAATAGCAAACAGCAAAATAATAATAGATTATATATTATGTACTTCATCCGCGCCAAATACGAATTTATTTTTTTATTATTTATTTATATTAATTTCTAAAGTACTCCTTATTACATCAGCTATCTGCCATTGAAAATTCCGTCAAAATAAAAAAATAAAAAATTGTAAATAAGGTTATTTTGGTATGTGTATCATGTTATACATTCACATTTAATTAGTAAAAAGTGGTTATTTTAATAATATAAATAGAGACTCCAGTTTTATTTATCTGTATAGACTATAGATACAAAAAAATCATCAATTTAAGAGAAATTCTTATATTAAAAGATACATTTTAAGTGGAAAGCTTTGAGAATCTTTCACCTCAAGCATACGCTAAGCGCCATATGTCTGGCGCGGAGCCAGCTCTTGTAAATAATATTTAGGTTCGATTCCCGGCACGTTCACTAATTAACTGTTTTGATTTAAGGCCACAGTTAATATTTGTCAAATACTGATTTATTATAATTGTTTGGGAACACACGAAGCCATTGCCATTGTAAAAAATTAATAAGTTTTTAAACCTTGACGACAAAAAGGTGGGTAATAAAGATCTCTTTGTTTGTCTCTGTGTTGTAACAACTATTACTAAACATTACTTATATTTATAAATATACACATTATTTCTGAATTGCACAATTTCATTTAGTTAATCTAACATTTTAAGGGTTAAATTTAAATAAATTCTTTTAGTTAAAAAGTTAAAAATAAATAAAAATCCGAAAGTCATAGATCAGGTGATGCTATTTTAGTGAGATGTGCTGGCGATGCATGCCGGGACCAAAAGTCTATATCTAAACGATTTTTTTTTGCTTTAATTAAACTTTAAAAATATGTTTTATACGTTATAAGGCATTCGGCTCATGCTTAATAAAATACAATATCTGATACGTATGGTTATTCTGTGTACAGGAAAGCTATCGAATAACAACATAATTTGTAATTTTACGACAATTCGATATGCAGTAAACTTTACGCGACGTCACCCATGAAATCGATAATATTACACACATTATAGAAACCTTATAGCTTGTTTGCAATACTAGCTTCCGTCTGCGGCTTGGTTCATCTTTGCAAAGGGCTTTAAACACCTAAAATTGGTCTCCTTTCATCTGACACTGTATGTTTGTTAAGCGACTGTACCAATCGTGAACAGTTTTCAATGATCTTTTGTTCATCATATATATTAATACGTGAAACAAAAAATTTTTTTGAGAAAATTGCGTGAATGGATTGTGAAATTTGACACAGTTAAAGTTTATATGCTAGCTAGCTTTTTATATATGAAATATATTAAATTAATTAAAATAAACATTACATTACTTGAATGATACACAACATACACACATACATACCTTACTTACTCTTGAATTACCAATTCTTATAATTATTATTACTAGACGACCACTAGTAAATTATATTATTATCTCTAACTTTAACAAAATTGTTTGGGATGAAGTAATAAAGAAATAATTCTACCAAAGTAATATTTGGAAAATAGTGATGAACTGTAAAAACTAACAAATAATTTTGTTTATTAGTCATTTGTAAATTTATCGTTACTTGTGTTTAATTTAAATGTTAATTTTTGATATTTACTTATATGAATATAGATAAACTAGCTGAGCCAGCGAACTTCGTACCGCCAATAAAAGGTAGAATGGGAATCGAACGTCAAATGTTTGACAGGAAAGTAGGTAGAACAGTTTATATGGGAAAATTATGTTTTTACTATTTTACACGCAATTTTCTATATTTTCTCACCGTTTAAACCTTCCCTGGACTACGACAAACATTTCAAAACGAAAATCAGCTAAATCGGCCCAGCCGTTCTCAAGTTTTAGCGAGACAAACGAACAGCAATTGATTTATATATAGAAAATGAGAACCCCTTAGTTGTTTAAATTTCCAGTCTCATTAGTGTGAGGACGTAAACTCGTCACTTCTGAGTTACTGTTACGATTCATTACAGCTGCTAACTAAGGAAAGAATTTAATCAAGTCAGTACTATCTTCGTATTAAGGTTAAAGAAAACAGTTTGAATAGATTTCACGTTTATTAAACAATTTTTTCTTTAATAAATTTCTTAGTCTTTCCTAAATAGTCTTATTCTAATATATTCAGTAATACTAAATGGAAACCTTCACGATGGAAATAGATGGCGCTAGCAACACGGCTTTTACTACATCTGACAGTTGACCCTTCTGTTTTCATTAGTTAAGGTAACAATTTAAATCTTTACTACTAATATTGTAAAGCTGAAAGTTTGACAGATGTTGCAAAAACGGGCAAATTTCTTTTGAGAGAGTTTATCCTCAAATTGACGCGGGTAAAACCGCGTGACACAGCTCGTAGATTATAAGTTTCTTTCCTTTTTTTCATAATCTATACTAATGTAAGTAAACATCCACTGATATAAAGATTTAAGTTAGGCGCGCTCCTTAGTTTCCCTTTGGTAAATCTATGTTTGTAGACCTAACACGTCCAAAGATTATAAAGGTCCTTCCGTAATCTATGACTCTATATCCACAGATAATATAAAAGATTTAATTTGCGCGCGCACAATGGCTGAACAGCAATTTATGGCGTAGCATTGTGGGTTTGTGCATAACAGCGTTTTGTTCAATAGAAATGCTTTCCGATACAATAGCTTTAGAACTGTCGAGTGATATTGCTGAAAAACGAACTCTCGCAACCGACTGCGAAATGCAATAGGGTAATTATGCTTTGTAGGTAATGAGTGTGGAAGAAAGTAAAATTATACTTGTATTTTGAAATTATTATGCTAACACGTGAAATTTATGACTTAAGTAAAAGACCTGGCCTTTCTGCCTAATAAGAAGTACTTAAAGTGTAAGTTAAACTTTCAAACAGAAACCACATCGAAATCAAATTCACAACGCCAATTGGGCTGCAAACACGTTGTCGGCCCTTAAAGTCAAAGCCAAAATATATTTATTCATTGAAATCATATTTGGTCATTTTTAATCGTCAATTTTTTTAATATTATGTAGTTTATAAAAATAATTATTCTAAAAATATTTGGTTTTATTAAGACAGATTTGGAGCAGGTTCATTCCCAAGCTTTTTTATCTTTTTAGTTTTTTATAAAGTAATTTGGTCGTTGACAGTTTAAGCATATCAATTGGGAGTTTATTATAAAGAGAAAGAGAGAGAAAAGATTTTTCATAAGTCACAGTTCGAAAATACTGAAGGACAGAAAAAAACCCGCCAAAAAAGTGTGAAATGCATTGCGTGTGTCGAGCTATCTCTTCCAGTTGAGTAAATTCACATATTATGGATGAACTATGAACTTGCACATGACAATATTATCTGTACCGATACCGGTATCAGTATTTTAGTACAAATCACTATTACATGAATGTTTCCTATATTTTAATTATTCTAGTGGCGCCATTAGTCGAAATTCGACCACAATTCGAGAGTAAGTCAGGTATGTATATGTTGTGTGTCGACCAAGCAGTAGTGCGTATAATGTTTATTTTAATTAATTTAATGTATTTCTAATGCATTTCATATAGAAAATAGCTTTATGCATTTTTCTCCATATAAACTCCAACAAATTTCACAATTACCCGTTCGCGCAATTTTCGTAAAAAGGGTTAAAATGTTTTTGCTTCACGTATTAATATTATTTTAATTACAGTCTGCAATTCGGATCGGACGCAACAAATCAGATTAAATCGATCAAGCCGTCGAGTTAAAGATGGTATAACAAACTCGACTATCTATTTATATGTCATTATTTAATGGCATATGCGACATTTTGGCGAGAGACGCGATCTCTATCGCAAAATTAATGCTCTGTCAGTTTATTTTGTTCGCCGTCAATCATATCTCGTGTTCTTGGCTGCGGCGCATTATTTTCGAACAAAAGTGTCAAAACATAATTTTGGTATAGCATTTCTCCTATCTACGTTGTTTCAGTGTCGTAATGGAGTTACGGGTTTATTACTTACTAGCGACCCGCCCCGGCTTTGCACGGGTATAAAACATATATATAAACCTTCCTCTTCAATCACTCTATCTATTAAAAAAAACCGCATCAAAATCCATTGCGTAGTTTTAAAAATTTAAGCAAACAAAGGGATATAGGGACAGAGAAAGCGACTTTGTTCTATATTAAGTAGTGATATTTCGGCCTCATGTTAACTGATTAAGTATTACAATAATTAATCGATATTTTATTAATATATAGTTAGTAGTAGTAATTTATAGTTAGTTTATATTAGTTAATTCTAAAGCGCATAAGTGCTGAAAACATTCAGTGATTTTAATTGTTTTATATGAAAAAAAAAATTTTAAAACTAAGTTTAAGTAAAAACGAGCTTATTTCCGCAACTAGACGACTACAATGTGCCTATTTTGCTTATTGAGCTGGGCAGCTAATCCTGCCATCCCAGCTCCTCCAGAAAGTTTATCAAACCTTCAGAGGTTTGATAAAGGTTCCCCGAGGTTATTGGTGACATCAGTGTCACCAATAACCTCGGGGAAGGTCCATGGTGACTCCAAATTTTTGGCCCGGTAGGTGGTCACGTTCATGCACTCCAGAATAATGGCAGCCGTCTCTTCTCCCTTCAAGTACGCTCTGCAAAGAGGGCTGTCCGTAACACATTTTTAAACTATTTTAAACTATTTATTTAGAATCAATAATCAATTATACAGTCTTCACTTTTATAAAATCTTGACTTATCTACAAAACTAATTTGCGAAGCTGGATATTAAAATAGCATTATTTTATAATACATTTACATTAATAATCTTACGGATTTATCACGGCTTTCTATGAAGCCATAATATGTCCTTATTGTTGAAGCCCAACAAACAGCATTGTTTTAATATCGCCATATTATTATGCATTTACTCACCCTTTACCAGTGACAAATATCGATCTTTTCCTTGCACTATTGGGGTTAAAACCCTTAGGATAATATTTCGTACATAATAAAATGAATCTTATTACGTATGTATACAGTTTTATTTGCAATGGCCGAAAATTTTAGTAAAAGTTATTGTATGTAATTCTAATTTATAATAATGTACTAGCTTTTCCGGTTTCTTAGTCCATGTGTTATGGCATACGACTCACGCATGATGATTTGTCTATACATTTGACATGTCTGTATGTGGCATGGTAGCGCTAAAACTAATGAACATATCTGCGGTTTTGTTTAAAAGTATGTCACTTTATGTGTATTTATGTCGAGATAAATCTTAGCAATTTATGAATATCTGATCCATTTCTGATATATTCTTAATAACCGACCTTCAAGAAAACCAAAAGGGATGTTATCAGTTGGACGTAAATTTTTTTGGATGTTCCACTCCTACGACGCCGTCTGTAGACCGATTTGGATGAATAAAGTGTCAAACGGATAACTCGTCGAAATGGTACTATTTTTTTATAAAATATCATGTCGGAAGTTTAAAATTGCCTTCAATTTTACTCGTCTAAAAGCGCCCTCTATTATCAATCTAACCAAAACTTGGTGCATAAGTCAAACTGACAATAAAATTAATTAATGTTCATCTATTGTCTGTGGTATAATATCTCTGGTATTCGAGGTATGGGAAATTTAGTGTTCGGGAGAAATTTGCTATAATTTGGGGAAATTTATGATTTAAGGGTCTTCCGGATTCATTTTAATGTCTACGCTGCTTCAATTGCTTTACGTGCATATTATCTGTGGCAACTGGGTCCGCGTGGATACAAAGAATAAAACAAAACCTACATAATATTAAAGATGACAGTTACTAAAATAAAAGTGAAATAAAAGTGCAAATTAGTTCAAACCACGAAATTTATTATAAATATAATTTGTTTATTAACTGATGGCGTCATTTCATTCATCTCTTGATATAACCACATTTAAAATTCGTAACGTTTATCTTGATAATATAATATGTATTTATTCATAGCGCACGCTCTCAAACACACACAACTTTAAACGTTTTAAACACTTCACTAAGAATTATAACTTATTAGTTTTTTGTGATCCCAAATTGCCTTGACGTAGTAATGTTATGGAAGAGCGGGTAGGCATCGTTTGCTTAAAAGGAGTTTCATACCACCAATTGTCTTATTTGCAAACTTTTAAAGATGAACTTATTATTATATTTTATTTAATGATTTTTACAAACACAAAACATAGGCATCGGCGATATTTTTATTGCCGATACAAAAATCTTGTTAATTTTTATTATTAACAGTTATTGATTTTAATTATTACACTTAATTCTTAATTTTAATGGCTAAAGCTTGAGTCTCATTCAAAGTCTGTAACGGATTTTATTTTTTAATAGAAATTAAAAACTTTAACCAAACTTGTGTTTCATAAAATATTTTACCTTAATTCAATTTTAATTCACTAACAGTTTGTATCGGTATCGTATAGGCAAAAAGGCATAGCGATGCTATTTTAAATTAATAAATCCAAGCTAAAATTTATTAAATATTTATCATAATGTACTGTATTATATTTACAAAAATACAAAGGCTCATCAATGGGGTGCGTACCCAAAATACTATTTGTATTGCTAAACTAACGCATTGGCCGAAATATGAGCTTTCGGGTTTCCTGTGATATTAATAGTTAATTAATAAATTGTAAAAACTATTCGACCGATAAAAAATCTATCATTAAGAAGCTAGATTACTTCTCAATGAGTCTATATGGTATGTCATCATATGTAACAATCCTTTTGCGTCATTTAAAATGTACTACCATAAACAAAACCGCATGTTTTCCACAGAGTGGTGTTTCAAGAAGCGTTCCGTGTATCGAGTTTCATTTGTATGAGACGATAACAAAGGGTCATTCGATACAGGACACAAGGCTGGAGTTTGTTTATAAACTAATCCAGTGTTTTTCAACCTGTGGGTCGCGACCCCCTGGGGGGTCGCGAAGCTTCTGTAGGGAGGTCGCCAGAGGTTGAGAGAACTTTAGTAAAAAACAATAAAGATTAAAAATATTGATTTATTAAGTAAGATAATTTTAACAAAAGGATATACTCATAAACTTTTGTATGTTAATACATACAAATTAACAAAAATTTGATGTATGTAGTTTAAAATAAGTACTATATTATGTACTTATATCCGAATCCTAACTATGGAGACGCATAAAAACGTCGTATGGAATGAATATATTTTGTAACAATGAAACATACACATACTCGTAGTACAAATATAATACATACATAAAAAAGCAAAGGGTCGGGGGGTCGCGAAATTTTTTTTCATACCAAGGGGGTCGCATCATGAAAAAGGTTGAAAAACACTGAACTAATCCAAGTTAGGTATGCTATAAATTCCTCAGGTACTAGAGTTATCTTTAAATAAATTTAAATCTGTACTATAGCGGTTTCATCCGCGATTAAAACAGTGGGGTAGGAAAGTGAAATAAACTCTCATACCTACACACAAAAAAAAACAATAAAAATCGGTCAAAACCAAGGGAGTACGAACAGCGACACCGTGACAAGAGATTTTTTATATTAGATTGTAAATCTCAGTTTTTTGAACGTTTGTACCAACCAGAAGCTTGTAAGATTCGCGATCTTACAAACTTCTGGTTGGTAACAATAATTCTTTTTGCGTTGGATAGTTTATATCGAGATAAACACGATTTTTGAGTCTGAGTTCTGTGTACCCGATTTTGATTTCTTATACCTAATTAATAAAAGAAATAATATTTTTATCTCATAAAGTTTGCTTTTAAAAGTGGTAACTTTTAAGCATTTGTCAAAAATAGTATATTTTTTCTATCATCGTATATAGTACAAAAGCAAACTTTTTTTTGTATAAATTGAGTTTTTGGTTATTTTTCAATGTAAACATTCAGATAATAGTCATTAAAAAACAGACCAAAAAAAAAGATTTTTTTGTTAACTTGTGTAATATATAGTACGGGATAAGGGAATATGTAATGAACTACAATTTAAAATCATATAGATATTGACTTTAAAATCCAACAAGTGAAATTGAAGATAACTTAAGTATCTATCTATCTGTACAAAGTCAGATATTTACACTTATAACTCGAGAACGTATGGACAGACTTTGATGATCTCTGTTTAAAATAACTGTTAAAAATATAGCAAATACGATAAATTGTTAATTAAAAGAATTTGTTTCCTCATATATTTTCTATGGAATGACGTTTTAGGTGACACGTTATTATCGGAACTGAAGCGATGCGAAGTTCACGAGGTCCATTGGTGTTATCTGTATATAAATAAGAATATCCCATAAACGGATGAACTGAAAAATTGTAGCTGAGAACGATTACACCATTTTTAAGAAAAACCATAAGAAAATCCAAGCGTTTCAGAGCTACGAAGACAAATACACGTACACATCAAAGGAATAATTCCCCTTTGCGTGGGAGGTTAAACCTAGAGCACTTAATATTGACTTATCCAAGACTAGCCGTGTTCAAGCATCTGTGTCTATGAGCCATAGACTAGAGTTATAACCTACAAGGCACACGCGTGTGGGTAACGGCCTATACGACAAGACGACACATACATCAAAGATCGAGTTTCCTCCGTTCCGTACACCCCAGCTGAGAACAATTTTTTGAAGTTAAAATAACTGTATTATAAAACCGTAAAATAATCGGTAAATAGAAAAACAATTATGAATATCTAATAAATGGATGAATAGTCTTAAATTGAAGCCATATCCGTCTAGATAAAGTCAGATTTAAAAAAAACGCGTCGAAATCACTACATTCCTTTGGTTCCCACGATACCACAAACACATAAACAGACATTCAAAATAACCAATTCTAGCCAGTCTCCAGTTATACACATTTAATTGAATGTTTGCATTAATTTAATTCTTCAAGCCCCAATGTATTACTCCCTCGTGTACAAGTCGGTCAAAATAGGTCTGTTGTCCTCAATACACGGAAATACATGAGGCACGAACACTTGTGGGGCTTCGCTCGAGTTGTTCGGCTTCCTAGGCATGAGCCGGATTTGGTGCTTTCTTTTACCCTTGGGGCCTTTAATTAAGGTTTTGGGGCCTTTATATTAATATGTCTGTCTGTTGCAAGGTAGTTCATAAACGAATGGACCAATTATTAAAGTTTTTATTTGAAAGTTGACTGAACGAGATGGATTTTACTTACTTAAGGAATACCTATTGATCCATGAAATATTCTTATTTGTAATTAAATGTTGGGGGATTTTTAAATTGTCTTAAGTTTCGCTTGTTTTAAGCTTTAATTCACTACACATCATTTTACCATAACTCAGAAATCGCTGATACATCGATGACGAGATAAAACACGTTTTAAAATTTTAAAATTCAATCTGTAGCACTTTCAAGTGGAGCGCTCTTGACATAAGGGTTCCGCACTTGATGGCCATAGATTATAGAGGATAAGGTGAGTCATAAACACGCTTAACCCTCGCTGTCATTGTAAAATTTTAAATACAAAAAAGGTTATTAATCTTTGAAGGATACAGGTATCGATTAAATATAGTTAACAAGTGAAATCGAAAACCAAGTAAATTCACGTCAAATAAATAATCTCCTTTATGGTTTTTTAAGGTCTGTTAAAAATATAAATAAGAATATCTCTTATCCGATAATTACAAAAACTTATTCAGTTAATAAATTATTATAGGTATATCTAAATAAATATTTATCTGCTTTGAATTAAAACCAATGAAATGCTTGTGAATTGAAAGGGAACAAAATGATGTTCTACTTACTTCTTGTATAAAAAATTCAAAAGCAAATGTAACCTTCATTGTTTTTTCGTGTCGCGATGTAGATATCTTTATGCTGATAGAAATGTAAGCCGTACGTGTGTCATAAAAAACAAAGGATTTTGAGGTTAGCTCAGTTTGACATGGCGGGAATTGAATGGCGCGGGAAATGTCTGTGGCTTCGTATACCTACCTCCAAATAAGCTGAAACTCGAAAGAGGTTGTATAGGTATTTTTTTTCTATAATAAAAGTTGAACATGAAAAATAATAACCACCGAAATTCTAATTGATATACTTAACCTTTTTTTCTTTAAAGTTTGGTTAAAAATATATTTAATTACTTACACGGAAAAGAGTAAATAAAAATGAAAAATCTTACATAACTTTTCAATTAAAACTTTTAAGGGGACAGATTTTTAACGATGTTTACCTACTTCTTGTATAAAAATTTATAATAAGTACAGTTTTTACTCGTTATTCGCATCTAATAATGTATAAGTGCTTAATAATATTATAAAACTAGTTTGTATGACTTGTATAGCGCTATTCTCAGAAAGTACTGGTTATTTTCAAAATTCTTTGTATTGAATAGGAAGGCGGAAGGATATATAATATCACGCTACGTCCAATAGGAGCTAAGTATAAATGAAAAATATTGCAAAAACGGGCAAAATTTCTTTTGAGAGCTTTCGCTGCGTGCCCTGTGTGTTAATTTACGTAAAAATCATGTATGACGGAATTGTATCCCGTAAAAATGTCTCAAATCTAAATTTTATTAAGGTATGTATAACCACGGAGCACAGCTAGTAGATAGCACAACCTCTTTATTAAAGCACAAAGGGTGCTTCATCATAATTTTGCGGTAAAACCGCCATTACTTGTATGTACCGTAAGTCGGATACGCACAGGTCAACTGTCAAAGTGACACATTCCTGTCATAATAGGTAAGTATCACGAGAGTACTTCATATCTATGATTGTTAATTGATAAAAAATAATTCTACCCCAAAAAAAGATACTTGATAGTTGATATGGACGAATAAAGTGAAGTCCCGTGTCCCCTAGTGGGGTATGGGGCAGATGCATTTCACATCTGTTTCACTGATCGATTTTTTCTTTTTAGGGGCAAGTAGGTGATCAGCCTTCTATGTCCTGCCAGACCGAGTTTTTTTTTTATCTCCGCCGGGAATCGAACCCAGGACCTCTCGGTTGTAACGCTTACGCGCTTACCACTAGACCAAGGAGGCAGTCAAGACGATATATGGACGAATAGATCTCCATAAATTGTAAACAATAATCATCGGCATTCGTTCATGTTAGCTTTTAACTAAAAACCACATTGAAATCGATGCATTCGTTTGAAGCTACGATGAGACACACAGCCATTGGTATTACTTTTTATTACCTTAAGTAAAATCTATATTATTATTTTTAAGTTTTATAAACCCGCTTGTCGAGCAAAGCCGTGTTACAAAGCTTATATTCGTGGAGACAAAAAAGCTAAGCATCTACATTGAGTCTGACCCAGTTAAAATAAATGCTTTGTTGAAATATTACAAAGCTTGAAATTTAATACATTTGACGAAATGAGAAAATATACAATAGGTCTTTCTAGGCTTTTTCTATTAATAGACGCTCTGGGAGGTAACAAGTAATGCTCACTTAAATTTAAACTCGAATGAAAAATTGTTAAGTGGTTAATGCAATTCTTAAAGTATTAATTTGATTAAATTGAATATATGACGAAATATCGCTTGCTTCCTTTTAATGTGATATTCACGTAAATATGACATTATTATTATCTATTGTTATGTACTTAATTATAATCGCGTATCATAAGAAAACCTACAGTCGAATTGAGTACCTCGTTTTGAAAATATAAGCCAAGATTTCCAAACAAAGCCGGGAGACATATGTACACACCTCCACCCTACTTTAATCTCAAAATAAAAATGCAAGAACGAGAAATCTCTCATTTTCAGTCATTTTTTATTCAAAAGCCTGGTTTTAATAGAAACTGCGCCGTCAATATGAAATAATTACTGCGAGGTATATCAGAGGTTACGTGTTTCAGCTATGTATTGAAAAAATGTTCATCACGTTTGTATTATTTGTATATAGTTTTATTTATTCAAATACTTAAACAAATATGAGTTTCTCTGAAAAAGAAATGAAATTTAATGCTAATCTTAAAATTCAACCAATACTTTCAGAAAATTTAGAAATTAAAATTCAATTCCTAATTGTCACAGAACAATACTACGCACTAAAATTTCACAGAACATAAAACAGATGCTAGCTGTAGCGGAGTAAAAATAAATAAACAATTAATGCATCTGTTGAAAAAGAAAATGTCACTTTAAATACACTTTACTTTTAGTAGTGGTTAGTATAAAATGAATAATAATTTTGTTCTCATTCAAAAAATGTAAGCATGTAATTCTAAACATAATTTTCTAAATATACTTTTTGTTAAACAACTCATCAATTTTTGTTAATCAACTCAACGAACTCTGAGAAAAACAGCCAACGGAACTAAATTTTGACAAATATCAATTTATTTCATCTGGAAATAAAATATATCACAAGGATATACAATGTTAAAGAGAAAAATAAAAAAACTTAATGATGATTATATCTTATAAAAAGGTTTCAATGTCATTTCAATACAGACCAAATTTTCTCAATACAGTCAATTATACATATAACATTACAATATAAATGGGCCTAATGTATAATCGATATACGACAGACAGTCAGGCGCCATGATGTTTTTATCTGCCTATTTCGTAAGACGGGATTTTAGGGCGGAATATAGGCTGATAAACACAGTGATTTTTAACCACGGACTTCAAAAGTTTATTATAAGTTTGGTGTGCGTGACATCATAGCTCTTAACCGACAAGGCATCTGTTGCAGTAGGAGTACAACAGATTATTATTTTTATCCGACTTCAAATAAGGAGGAGGCTCACAATTTAACAGTTTTTTATGTTCTTTACACCAGAACTTTCGACTGGGTGCATCGATTTTGATTATTCGTGTAATAAAATTTAAATTTCATCAAAATCTGTTCAGTAGTTTTAGTTGCAATTTTAAATCGGTTTTTTTTGTTAAAATTATATTTGTTATGCAACTACTAATCAAGCTATTTTAGCTGTTCAAAATTGGCTTTTAATCCAATATTGTTTTGTCATTATAAACTTCTCCGTTTCGTCAACAGATGGCACATTTGCACGGAATTGCAAAACATGTTTAAGTTGCAGTTAAGACGTTTTTTATTTATATTTAGACTTAGGAAATTTTGATCAAACTTTTAAAACATTTTCTTCATATATTTAAGTACTTCTATAATCTCTTTGTAAACTAAAATTCAAAACAATGAAATCTAATGCATTATAAGAACTCACGTGTCACGATATTTATTGCCACACTCCTCCGAAATTGTTCGACTGATTTTTATGAATTTTTATGTGTATTTGGTATGTATGAGAATAGGTCGTAAATATATCTCACCTTCCTATCCCCAGCCAAATTTTGGTAAGTGCGAGATAGGGTGAAACCGCAGGGCATTACTAGTTTTCTTATAAAAAATTATTTAAGTCATATAACTATAATCCATACAGAAAAATAGAATTTATGATATTGTAGCTGAGCCGGTGAACTTCGTACGGCGTATAAAAGATGGAATGGGTATAGTAAGCTATCTTTAAAAAAGAGAAATATGCCATCAAGGATTTTTTTGTACATCTATAAAAGAGTAATATCCCACTATGCATTGTTTTTTTATATCTCAAAGGGATTGGGCAGTGTCTTCTATGAAAGCTCCCAGGTGGCTTGACATTTCGCCACTTCCTACAATTATCATAATATTTCAACCAATTCACACAAAACCATGACAAATTATATACCTAAACCTTCCTCATGAATCACTCTATTTGTCAAACATGATAATCCGTTAAGTAGTTTTTAAGTGTATCGCGAACAGATAGACAAACGCGGCGGATAACTGTTTTTATTCGACTTCAAATAAACCTAAAAGGAGGTTATCAATTCGACGCGTTTTTTTTATAATATGTAGTGATGAAAGTACTTTGACAGCTCAATTTAAGTACCGCATTAGTATCATCTCTTGACATTTGACCACAACATTTCATTCACACTTTTTAGTTACTCTAATTAACTATACGATAAACTATATAGTTAGTAGGTATATACGGAAGAAGCCTTAAGAAACTAGAAATAAAGGGATATTAAAAGCCTACCATTTAGTTGCCTAGAGAAGCTAGAAAAAGAGAATTAAAACATTTTTATTACAGCTGTCCTCATTTGCAAGGAATATTTTTCTTTAACACAATATTAACAACTTGGAGTAGAGACTTTGAGTCCGTGGGGGCGCTTCGATTGTTTCAAGAGATATCGATGCTTAGTTGAGAGCACAGGAAACCCGAAAGGTGGCTCATATTTCGGCCAACGCGTTAGTATGAGATGCAACGCGGTAATGCAGTATTTTGAGTACGCACCCCAACGGCTTTTATGAACCTTTTGTAGTTTTGTAAATATAATTAAGTACATTATTTTAAATAAATAAATTCAACTGTATCATTAAACAAAAACACACTACCAATATTCCTACAGATACAAATCAATATTGCCAACCGTAAACCAACCGACATTGCAATTGATATTCAATATGAGTACTTCATAAATGAATAAACAGATTTTCATAAATTGCAGCTTAGATCCATCTTGATCGTGTAAGCTTTTAAACAGGAAACCATGTCATATTCGGCTGTTTTTTTGAGAGTTAAGTCGCCACATATACACACAGACACTTTAAACTTAAAGCACCGCTATTGGAGTTAAAAAAGAATATTTAAAACATTACAGCTGTCCTCATTCGCAATGTATTTAAATAAAATTGTGGAAAAACGTTCTATTATGAAGTCAACCGTAGTCCGTAGCTGTTCGTAGCATATTTTAAACGCCGTAGCACATCTACGCCTTCTGTTTTCATTAAATTAGAAATATTTTTTCTTATTTAGGATTTCTTTTTTTTTGTTGATTTCATAAAGTAGCCAACGTATATAATTTTAAGTGTCATTTAGTTACCTTAAGTTTGTTATAAAAATGAAAATTTAAACTTCATGGGTTTTATACAATCCGAACAATTGTATAGAAAATAAAAAGATGTAACTTTATTGACTATACATACAGTAATTTTTACAATGATGTACTTAATTATATTTACAAAAATACAAAAGGCTCAATCAAAAATCAAACCCGCTGGGTGCGTACCCAAAATACTGGCCACATTACCACGTTGTATTGCTATAACGCGTTGGCCGAAACATGCTAGCTTTCGGGTTTCCTGTGGTATTGTATGGATGTATTGCAAAGTTACTCAAATGTTTACTAATAAAACCTCATCCCATTCTGCAGTTTAGTCATTTGTTTTCAGTTTTTTTTTAGTTTGTATTTATTTTGTGTGTGACATTTGTTATCCTCTGTTATTTGTGGAACTGTTTTAGAATAAATCTTTATATTTTTTATTATTTTGTTATATACTAGCTAACCCGGCGGAGTTCGTACCGCCAATTAAAGATAAAATGGCTATATATAGATAATATATGCCACTTCCAACAATTATCATCAGATTTCAGCCAATTTACATAAAACCTTGACAAATTATATACCTAAACCTTCCTCATGAATCACTATCCATTGGCGAAACTCACATGATAAATAGTTCAGCAGTTTTAGGTTTATCGCTAGATATACGGCGGACGACTTTGTTTTGTAGTATTTAGTGATTCAATTATCAATTTTTCACAATTATTTTTTTACCTAACTAAAACTACGAAATATACTTAAACTTATGATAAATATTAGCATTTATTTTGTGATATATCTGTTTCTTTTCCAACACCCATACAATTTTTTTTTTCACGGATTTCGTTATGAGCTCGATCTAAACACATAACCTTTTTTGGCGCAATCGGGTAAAAAGGCTTTAAGGCTTCGGCCTTCATCATCAATGTTAAGAAACACGAAAGTTCGTGTTCCAAGTTCCGCGTTTCAACACGAAAGGCGGCGATGTCTCTTGTATTGATTCGATTTTGGAGTTTTGTTAACAACTTCTAATAATGTTCATATCAATCAATAAATAGATCGACGCGCTTAGTTGAGAGCACAGGCAACCCGAAAGCTGGATCATATTTTGACCAACGCGTTAGTACCTATAGCGAAAAAACGCCAGTAGCCAATATTTTGGGTACGCACCCCAACGACTTCGATGAGCCTTTTGTATTTTTGTAAATATATTTATGTACATTATTTTAAATAAATTTGCTTGTATCATCAAAAAAATAATGTGTATATTTTATTTAATCCGTGAAATGTATTATCTGTATAAAAACTGTTGTGTGTCTTTGTCGTGTAAGATGGGAGTGCTAAAATAATATTTATTTAAAGAAAACAATTTGAACGGATTAAGTGCGTATATTTAATTCAAATTTAACAAAACTTAATCAAACAATTATAAATGCGTCGAGAAAATTTAGTATTAAATAATTGTTAATTGTGTTAAAGACGCTTAATTCATTCAAAGTTTTATGTGATACTTTCCTAAATAAAAGCCATTAAAAATATTTAATAATATGAGAATTTTTTGATGACTCAGCCAGAATTACTAATCTTAATATTCCTCCATTGTTCAAATATGTTATTGTATCAGTTTTTAGAATTTTTTGGCCATATTTAAGTGGTCAATAATTCCAATTAAGTTATGTTTGTCGAAGCATGCATATAGGTTGTAAATTAAGAGAAATTATAACCATAGTTGGAAGGTCTTCCTCAAATAAATATAAAATAACTATTAATGCCGGACTGTTAAAAAAATCCCTGTCCCTTTCTCGATGAAGCGCAACTATTGTTGCAAAAACGAGACAAAACACTGATTAAATATCTTAGTTAACACTAATAGGGCTAGTATAAAATATTGTATTCTCTATATGCTCATTATCTCTATATAGTCACTAATGCGTGCGCTTGTATAGAAAGCTATGTGTTACATTTTTTGCGGTTTCAGACTTGCGGTTAAACGCGGGCGTTTAATCGCAGTGCATGCTAAGCCTTTGGGCAGACAATCTTTTTCACTTTTATTATACTATCAAAACAATTATTTTGTTTGTTTCTTTCTTACGTAACTCACCTTACTTTTAAAATTAATTTGTGCAGTTATAAAAGCTTTTTTCAAGCACCAACCACTGAGCCATAGGGCGGGACGTAATACAAGCCATTGCGCAAGGGTCCTGTCACTACCACGCTGATCAATGACCACGTAATATATTGTAACGACGGGCCCATATGTTGACTCCTCAGTTTGTACTGCTTAATATTTTTAAACGTTAAATTAACAATTTTGAGTCCTCAAAACGCTTCCCCTAGTTCCCCTTGGACCTTGAGACCCATAAACAAGATATTTTAGATGCATCCAAGCCCCTAAATCGAAATATCTAGATCGTATACAAAGTGTGCATTGCTACGCATAATTGTCGATCAATTTATGAGTGTGTTTCAATAAACATTATCATATACTCTGTGAATATTCATCGCATAGACGTACGTTAATTTAACCCGCGACGGAGATTTTATACGTTTAACGTACCTGTGTGTGGCTAAATGAATTGACAGATTTTGATGCTGCTTATTGTTTTAAAACTGACTTGATAGAAGTAGAACTTTATTTTTATTTGTTTTATTTATTTATCAAAAAATACACAAATTTATCATTACAGCTACAGCCAATGCGACAGTTCGTACTACAAATTAAAATTAAAAAAATTACCTCTGTCCAACGATTGAAGAGTTTTTCTTCGATTTCATTTGTATCAAAAACAAGTATGGACATTTTATCAACCAAAGACGCGAAAAAAGTCTTGTATATTATATTATTTTTAATACTAATAAGATAAAAATTGTATTGCGCCATCCATGCCTGGTTTTGCATAGACACGAATGGATATAAATTTATAAGATATCTGGACTGAATCTAGACACGATTCAATTATAAGTTTGAACATATTTTTAAACTTTTATCCTTAAAATTATTATAAATATGAAAGACTAGCTTCCAATCCGGACTTTGTCCGTGTAAGCATCATATATAATCTATATATACAACAAAGTCGGGTTATTTACATCATTTATAACTCAAGAACGGATGGACCGATTTCGACGAACTCTGATTGTTTGAATCGATAATGATTAGACTTTCTATGAAATGACGTTTTAGGTGACACGTTATTCGGAATTCTTCTTCTTCAACTTCAAAGTGCTCTAAAAAGTATTATATACAATTTAAATTGAAGACAATTCAAAAACCCACCAACGTAATGATTACAAATCTTAAATGGACTGTCAGATTTTCATAAATTGCAGCTAGAGTTATTTATCTTTCAAATAGTTGTTCGCTTGCTTAGTGAGCATTCTTATTTGTTTTATTTAGGAGCTACAATGCCACACACAGACCCACATACACGCATATCAAGTTTATAACATACCTCTTCTCGTCGAAGGTTAAACATTTCTTACGGAATCTCTTGACGCTGTACTGGATCGCTCCCATACAAACTTGCTTTGCGTTAAGCGACACTCATCACACAATAATGTCGCTTCTCTAGTATCAGGTAGGTACCTAGCTCATTAGCTCTACCCTTTTAACCGACTTCAAAAAAGGAGGTTCTCAATTCGACAATGATTTTTATGTATGTTACCTCAGAACAGTCGACTGGTCCATTTTAATTTCATCAAAATATGTTTAGTAGTTGAGTTACATTTAAAAGTAGTTTTTTTTTTGTTAACATTATTCGAAATCGTCTGCGTCTGGTTGTATTAAAAATATTACAGCTTTCTAAGTCACGCGCAAACTTATGGCTGCTTTGAGATTGACAATTGACAGCTCCCTTAGTAAAAACTTACGAAAGTAAGGTCATAGTTGACGTGCAAGTCGAGCACGTGTGGCTGATGTGAAAAATATTTAAATTGAAGGATCGGTTAATGGTTTCCAATCAATGGCGTGGTTTTACGCCTAACGTCCCACACCTGTGACATTTGAAAATCGTTTTTTGAATTTTTTTATATGTACTTGTAAATTAATTGTTGATTTATATATTCCACTTACTTTATAGTATTCTTTTTACCTTTCGCCAAAATGAATCCATAATAGGTAATTCGTGGTTGTGATTTTTAACATTATCTACGTACACAATGTAAATTTAATTTAAAATTATTATAAAATTTTAATAATAATTAGATAGGTATATTTATATCTGTGACATCAAATTCAACTCTTATTAGAAGACAACAAAACCGAATTGATTACAATTTATTACTATCACTTTTTTCGCAAATGTACAATATTTTTAAAACACAAAACAAAACACTTAAAATCCTAGTTGAACAACGTTAATAAGTAAGAAGAGTAGGTTTAGCGTTTTAAAATGCAGCAGTGTAGAATAAAAATCAATAATATCCCTTCTTTGATATAAGCGCCATCTTGCGAAGTAGTAGTGTACTAATAGATATAGGTTTGATTTCAGATTCCCGTAATATAGATGGCGTTATTTATATTTTCTTTTTATTACAGGTAAATTTAGAAGATTTTTGGGTGATCGGTAAGCTGAAAGTGAAATTGGAGACAACTTAAAAAATCCTCCGATGTGTTAATTAGAAATTACCTTATAAAATGTAGCTAAGATACACCTCGATCGCGTCACATTTTAACAAAAAGAACCGCATCAAAGTCAGTCCATTCGTTTAAGAGCTACCATCATCATTATGATATATTTTTTTATTATTTATAATTAACTTATTATTCTTATTCACTTGTTTCATATTTAACAAGCTCCATGATGTAAAGATTTTTTGATTTTGAAGTTGTTTTAGCTGCTTTTTAGTTGTAAATGGTGTGAATAACCCAATTTTGTTAAATTATATAGATAAATAGTTCCAAAGTATTTGTATATAACTAACGTATAGGAAAATAAAAGAGTTTTAAAAATAATGCGAAAAATGACAAGATTATTCAAGTGTCAAAATGTTTTTCCGCCATTAAGCAAGCCATCAAATGCAGACTGGGGGTCGGTTATGATAAATATGACCTGTCATCTACGGTCATAAAACGCAGGGTCAACTGTCAGGGCTGGCACTATTTGTAGTATAAATTTATTTATTAATAAATATTGTTGTTAATTATTATCATTGCTCAACTAAAATTTTTATTTAGTCTTTTGTCCTGTATTTACAACAATGATTGTATATCGTTTCAAGTTGGTTAATGCTATTTGGTGTCGAGAAATAAGGGTTACGTTCTTATCTAAAGGCCCTGAACCATGGCTCCAATGCCTCACCGTGATCAAAATTCAGCGAAGCTTTCCACCTTTTTCAGTATAGCTTATGAAATTATCTTTTTACGGTCATTAATATTCTACTGTCATCCCTTAGCCATAAAATGCAGGGTGCTGCTGTTCATCGAGTATTATCTATGCTCATGACTGCTTTTGACATTTATAATTTATGGTTATCGGCCACAGATAGCCAAAGATCTGTAGGATTCCTAACGAAATATGTCTGTACCATTATGATAATTATCCGGTAATTATAATATCAGATAGTTGCAGAGTTGAGTTCAAAGAATTTTAGGCACTTCATTTAACTAAGACTAGTTAAAATCAAAAAAACTCGACAATTTTTTTCTTCTAGGCAATAGGAACTACAGGTATTTGGAGTAGGTTGACCATTGAAGAAAAAGACACTTTTTATAAAGTTGGCAACACACAAATTAATACAACCGTTGCTTAGATAAACCATTAGCTAGTAATAAATATGAAACTTTTATAAAAAGGTTACAACGATTATATTATTTAATTACCACTTACCCATTTCAGGTATCTGCTACTAAAAATTAAATTTAAATTAGTTCAAAAAGCCTGTATTTTTCTTGAAATTAAATTATGTAGTCATTATTTATTTAAAAAAAAATTATCTTCCTTGTTTTTTAATTATTATGTTATTTTTATTCCTTTTGTTTATTTTTCATTACGAGGGACTGAGGAACTAACAGAGATAAGGCTCTTTTCACTCATAATTAATTATTTTTGTTTTCTTTCTTGTGCAAATAAAGACAAAAAAGTCAACGCATGAATGTGGATTAAATTTTTAGCATTTTCCAAAATTTTCCGTGATTTTCCAAATGTTGTCCGGCAAATGAGTCACCATTAGGTGCGGCGTAACGACCTTTTCAATTTGCTTAATGTTTCAATTCAGTAATTTTATACCAAAATGCGTTTTCGATTGCCATTATGTATCTTTCAAATTTTTATTACGAACACATAAAAATGAAATTTTTAATAACATTTCATGTTTTTGACATCCCAAAGTTACGTCATTATGTACTTTTACGTTACGTAGTACTTGTTTGGTGTTATTTATTAGTAATTTGTTTTTCTTTTAATATCTCATTTCTATAATATAAAAGAGCCGACTGCCTGTAAATAAAGGCGTATTTGTTTTTGTGTTTTTTTCTTCTCGAGTGTTAAATGTTGTCCCTGTGGGTAATATAAATTATAAATTAATAACATTACTTTTTGTATGAAGTTTAATTAATATACCGATTGTTATAGGTGAAAAGTTAAGCCCGTGACTTCCTTACAAAGAGAATGGGAGAGACATATTTTTTGTCTGTTTCACTGATCATTTTCTTCACAGCAAATGAGCTGGTGTGATTATTTCTACTAAAATATTAGGCTGTTATAAAACACAAAGAGTTCTAAGAAGTTCAAAACTTGGATATATTATGTCAACGTAAAAAAACATATTTTTGCATTTGGACCCAGTATCTATAGCATAATACGCAGACGCGTGAACCACTTAACCATGGAGATTGTTATCCAAATGTTTTTGACATGATAACGTCTTATAAACCGATGACCGCCGGCTGCACACACGAAAAATTGTCACGTTCCGCTTGAGCGGAGCGTGCAAGCGAGAGTGCGGCACAAGCGATAGAGAGGCACAATCGGCCTAAGCGTAATAATTCAATTCAATTCATAAAAGTATACAATTTTTTAACAATATTTTCTTATGACGTTATCACATAAAATTATCGTCCGTAAACCGACTTTACAGACAACCAATTTTTTTTTTAAAAATGACACAGAACTAAGAGCGATTTTTTTAGTTTGTTAGATAATTACACAATGTTCGCAAAACATTAAAGTATTCCGATAAAGCGATAAATTATCTGAGTCAGCCCGTTTACTGAATATCCAGTCATTTATGAGGAAAATTGTCTCCCACGGCGGACCTGGTACAGGCGTGGCGCTCTAATGAACCTGAAGGAGCGTTTATATGAACAACAACTGGGCAAATTGCTTACGTCATTACCTTTTATTTATTTATTTTATTGTTTTTACTGTGTTATTGTAATAATGTTTTTAATTGTAGAAATTACATTATTTGAATATTTCTCCTTTTGTCTTTTTAATATATAAAAAATCGAGTTTGAAAATGATTTACCACTTAGCAAGTGAAAGTGGAAACAATATAAAAAGCTCCGATATTTTATTTACAAATAAGAATATATACAAGTATATATATTACCGCTTAGAGGCTTCGATGCCACAGACAGACATAACCCTTCTCATTTAGCGTAGAGGTTAAAATTAGCTAGCATTTCATAAAATCGAAAACGTAATACTTGAAGTTTTTAAGTTATTAAAAGTTTATAATGTGTTTTACCAGCAATATTCAACGTTTATATCACTACATAGTATAAAACAAAGTCGCTTTTTCTTCCCCTTTACCCCTTTGTATGCTTAAATCTTTAAAACTACGCAACGGATTTTGATGCGGTTTTTTTAATAGATAGAGTGATTGATGAGAAAGGTTTTTATATATGTTTTATTCCCGTGTAAATCCGGGGCGGGTCGCTAGTACTTAATAAAAAATTCCGTTGCTGTCGTCATGTAACCTCACCGTAAACAATGACAAGAAAGACATAGTTCCTCTCAAATAGCGCTGTCTCACGAATTAATTGAAAAGTTTAGTCAGATGGGACTTCATTAGCTTTTTTGTTAACGATTCAAATTGATGACAATATAAAAAACTCTCGACAGATTTTTTATTTATACAATTAAACACATAAGTATAGATATCATAATATATGTATATATTATTAATATGTATGTATTAATAATATTAATACGTTAAGCAAAACCTTCGTACTCCTTTTACGAAACTTGCGTGAATCGTGAAATTTGCCACAGTTAAAGTTTATATGGAGAAGAAGTGTATAAACTATTTTTTTAATATAAAATTCATTAGAAATACATTTAATTAATTAAACATTACACACAGTACTGATTGAATGACACACAACATACTCTTGAATGTTGGTCCAATTTCGACCAATGGGCGACCACTAGTATCAATTAAATGGCTATGATAAAAACAAACAATTTATATAGAGCTATTTCTACATGTTTTGCCTCCGTGGCTGAGTGGTTTACGCGTCTGCGTGTTGCGCCGGAAGTCCTAGGCTTTAAATGATGGGTTTAAAATGTTCCGATTGGGTAGGCACATAAGGCTCATCACCTACTTGCCTGTAAAGAAAATGATCAGTGAAACAGATACAACAATGTGCTTCATATCCTACTAGGAGTTACGGGAATTCACTGATATTAACAGATCTTCTTATCTAAAATTCATCTCGATTGCGTCAGCAATTTAACAAAAATAACGCATCGAAATAGGACCGCTAGCTATAGACAGACAAATAAATACCTTAAACTTATAACAGCCGTCTTTTTCGACTGATGTTGAATATATAAACTTCTTCATTATATACCCCGGTTTGCTTGTCTATAATTTGTAATATAATAGTGAAAATTAGTGAAACAGATACTCTGTGCCTGCGCCATCTTACTAAAAGTAACAAAATCTCTTGTTCAACAGTATATTGATAACAAAATCTTTATTATCAATATACTAGCTTTTACTCGCAACTTTGCGTGGCCTATACTTATATCACTCAGTAAGCCTTGCTTCCCATCAATGCACGAATTTTTAAAATCCTTCCAGTAGTTTTTCAGTTAATTTGTTCCATACAAAAATACATATTCCTCTTTGTTATTAAGTGTAGTTATTTATTTAATCGCCTTCGTGGTAAAGTGATTAATGTCTCTGTGATTATGGAGACGAGTTCGAATACTAGGGAAAAAATCATTCGATTGGGTTAACTTGTTTATAAAATATTAATTTATTTATTAAAAGAGATATCGACGCGCTTAGTTGAGACCACAGGAAACCCGAAAGCTGGCTCATATTTCGGCCAACGCGTTAGTATAGCAATACAACGCGGTAATGTAGCCAGTATTTTGGGTACGCACCCTAACGGCTTTGAGAAGCCTTTTGTATTTTTGCAAATATAATTAAGTACATTATTGTAAATACTTATTTAATAAATACGCAAAAACAAAGCCTTACTTACGGTCCAATAATAATACATAAAACCAAGAGTTGCGTTTAAGTGATCAAAAAAACAAAAATTACAGGAAATATAAAAAAATATTTTGAAAACTTAAAAATTAATCACTGAAACAGATAATTTTAATTACTTTGCTTCTGTGTGTACACTTTTTTGAAATTAGGTTTTCTTAAAATTTTGTCTTATTTATTTCAACCAACCGTATTCTGTCTTATAACTTTGTTTTTAATAAATTTTTAAAAAATAAAGATTTGGTGTATACTTTTCCTCGTTAGATTTCTCAACGCTTATGAAAAATTAATTATAAAATTTATGACATTAAATGAAGGTTTTTACGTTCATAATTAATCGACAAATTAAAAATTATTTCATTAAGTTATTTGAAATATTAATAAGTTTATGTTAAAAATATTTAAAGCGACAAGCTTTTTATATTGACTAGTATTTATCTACTCCTCGAGACAAATCAAACGAGCTCAAACTTGACAGGGCTGTAATGTTTCACTACATAGTTCCAAGTCCACCTCACGGCTCCATCATCAGCCCTTGGATATTTGCTAGGGTCAAAGTACTTGTCATGACGAATCAAACAAGTCCAAACTCGATGGAGTTCTCTAGTTTTATTATGAAGTTCCCATGCCCACCTTCCGGCTCCATACTACCAGCTCTTCGATTTATTTACATGTACATGGGAAGTGGTTCAAATTTAACTTACAAGATTTAAATCGTACATACATATATTACAGGTTAAAAAATGTTTGTAATATTTTGAGAACACTGTCGGAAATGAACGAGTTTGTTGGCAGTTCTCAGATTTAGGCGCGTTCCCTAAATTGTAAACTTAGATTTAAGTAAAAGTATAGGAATAAAAATTTTAATATTACGGGTTAGTATAGCCATACAACGCCAGTAACTAGTATTTTGGGTACGCACCCCAACGGCATTGATGAGGCTTTTGTATTTTTGTAAATATATTTAAGTACATTATTGTAAATATTTAATAAATACAAAGATATTTTTGACTTTGAACTATTTCAGTATGAAAGGTAATAAAATATTTTTCGATTTATTGGCTACTGTTAATAATTTAAAACTTCAGCTAAATCTTATTGCAAAAGCTTTTTATAATTTCTGACTATTGAATGAGGGAGTTTTTTTGGAGAAGACTGAACTGCATTTCAAAACTGAGTTACAGGATTTGAACCCAGAAAATCCGGCGCAACAGCCGTGAACCACTTTGTCGCCACAAATTTTCTCTTAAAAATTGGTCAAGCCGTTTCGGAGGAGTACAAACACAAATACCATGATACGAGATTTTTATATATTTGATATTAACTTTTTTATAAGGGTGTGTATCGTAGCTCCTAAGTGAATGCATCGATTTCGATGCGGTTTTTATTTCGAAAGCTGACTTCTCCGAGATGGCCCTTATTGCCCAATGAAAATGGGTTCATCCGTGTATGAGATATTCTTCTCTCACTTACCGACCTACTTCTATAATAAGCGTTGCTTAACTTGAAAAAGTCTCTCAATTCTATTTTAAGCCCGTCACTTTCTCGCTAACATGTAATTATTAATACGAAAACGAGACAAAGCATTTTAAGCAAATAATTGAGCAACGTTTATAAGTAAGGGCGCTTAATGTTATAATAAAGAGGGAATTCAATAACTAATTTTAAATAATAATACGCAATTTTTGTATAAATTTATTGAATACAATTTTATATTTAACAATTAATACTTAGAAAAAACTTAGAGACTTAATTTCTTACTAAAAAAGATTTTTATGAACATTGTTCTAGAGTGTTTTAATAATTATAATTTATAATTAATATAAACGCGTTAGTATAGCGATACAACGCGGTAATGAAGCCAGTATTTTGGGTACGCACCCCAACGGCTTTGATGAGTATTTTGTATTTTTGTAAATATATGTAATATTGTAAATAAATTCTTTTAACTAACGAAGATATACCTAAGTCACAAATATTTATAAAAGTATATAATCTCTATTTAAATATTGTAAAGTTGAAGTTTGGTTGAACCTGCAAATCTCAGGACAATTAAGAATGATTCAGGACTGAAACATTCTTAATTGTGTTGGAGTGTCCATTTATCGAGGAAGGCAAGGCTATATAACATCTTGCTACGACGAAATTAACGCGGCCAAAACCGCTGTTTAACTAGTTTATATTCTCTCATAATGAATATGTATTTATTAATAACATTTACAAATATTTTTACATGGACATAAAAATATTTACAAATACACAAAAGTCTCATCATAATGCGTCCCATAATTCTGGCTGTATTAGTTTATCTGAATACTAACATTATTAGTCGAAAAATGACCCACCTTTCGGGTTTGTATAAGTTATTGTGTATTAATTTAAAAAAATATATTATATGTAACGAACCTGTAATAAAGAGATATTTAATTAAATTATATTCTAAAAGTAAAATAATAATATTTAAAAAACAAAAAACACAGTATACCTAGTCACAATTTAAAACGGAGAATATACCTAGTAATATTAAATACACACAATTCTACAGACAATATAAAATGGCCCCAAAGATAATAGATGAATGAAACACATAAAATTCACGAGATTCACCCCGTGAGGGCTTAACCCTAAGAAAATGGCGGATGCAGTACGCATGCGTACGTAGCCACGTTCAATACATCCGTAAAACACATTTTATGAGCATTTCAAGAAAGATCACGTTCATTTTACTTGAACATTTTTAATATTCGTTCCTGCTTTAACCACTTAACAAAAATTACAATGCTTGAAAGGGAGTCCTTTTGACAATTATTCGCGCGAATTATCTATGTTCAATCTTTACGCGGGATCTTTCTTGAACGCATCGACACACATCACTATTAATCACATATACACAATTCTTGATGTTGACAGTGCAACGCGTCCGTTAGGTTGTCCATACATAGCAGTAGAATGGACTTACTGCTGTGACAGGACAATATGACAGACACGTGCGGTTCAGTTGAAGATGGCTCCCGTTTGAGGCAGCGTGGACAACCGCCGCGCCCCGCTTAGCCCCGCATGCGCACATTCGCACCCCCTCAATGGAAAACACCCTCAATCAACTATCGATCTGGCAAAAATGTTAGGATATTTCTCTATTTAGGGGTTTTATCTGTCAAGATGAGTTAATGACCTCGATACCATAGAAATTCTATACGAATAAAAAAATATAGTATATCTATGGAACATAACGAAGTCATTCCTTTTTTGCTATTCCTTTCCTCCTTTGCTAATCCTTTTAAAATTTCTCCTGCTACGTATAAAGTTTTGTTCAAATTAGTTTGAAAAATATTGGATCACTGTTATATCACAAGAAAATAAGTTTAACTAAATATTCATAAAAAATATTGCTATACATAAGTTTCAATGAATGACCTCAGAAAATCGTTAAAATACAATATGCATACCGACATCTTTAAATCTCATTCAGTAATCGTAGTAAAATATTATTATAAGTATTTTATTTATTAAAAATACCAGTTGATATTTCAGTATAAATACTTCAAGTTATGTAATAAACAGCTACTATACAGCATTTAGAAGTAATTTACAAATTATAAATATTAACCAAATTTGTATAAAATTAATATAAATAGCAAAATGTGAAGCTAAAGGAGCAACCCTACAGGTCATTGAACTTTCAACTCGCTCTAAAAAGTATTTACTATAGACTAGAGAAGGATCTGTTCCATTTATGAAAACTTGTACTTTCTGTTGTCAATGAGAATTCAATTTAGAAATACGATTGTTATTTATGGTTTAGATTTTGCTGAATCTAAAATATTATTTCATCTGGCAATTCTAATTTCAATGTCGATATATGATCTACGAAATTGTGTAATAACGAATCATTTTTTTAATGCTGAATAATGAGAAAAATATTTAACATGATTTTCAATTACAATTTGTCACCGGTTTCCAAAGATTTGCTTTGTAGAATGAGTATATATATTTAGTCTTCGACGAATAGTTGATAGTGCATTTTGTAGTTTATAATTTTTCCAAAATGAATTTTGTTTCACACTTTTGAGTGGAAGAATTCTGCGATCAATATTAACTTTCTCGCATCGTCTGCCTCACACATGATCTGATGGTGTTTTCTGGGGAATAGAATCGCGGTGGATTCCTACGTCCTTCCGCGTCTGTATTTTAGAGGTGATTGAGGTCTCTCGATCACAGGCGGGTTTCTTCAAGTCTGTAGAAATTCAACTTTTGTTGGATCCATCTAATTCAATAATAGCAGAATAATCATTAAAAGTATAGAAAAATTCACGAAAAAGTGTGTATGGAGAAAATTCGTTTCCTTATACATTTTCTATGGTATGGCGTTTTATAGGGAACTCTGAAGCGATACAAAGTTCGCGCGCCTAGTTTATAATATCTACAAAAAAATTTATGCATAAAATACAGATGTTAAATATATATTAAAACGGCTTATCGAAAACGTAGGGGTGCGTAGCCAAAATACTCGCTGCATATTCCTATTATTACCTCATTATTTGAAGTCTACTAAAGAAAAAAACCTCCGACATAATAATAATTAGGAAAAAGAATTAATCATTAATTGATGAATAGATTTTTATAAAGTGTAGCTATCAAATAAAAGCAAATCAAATCGATTGAGTTATCTATGCCAAGACTTTCACTTATTTTCCCATCGAGAAATAACGGTCTTTTCTCAACAATAGGTCAACATCGGTAGTTTTAATTAAACCATCTTTTTAACTATCCTAATGTTATAAATGCGACAGTAACTCTGTCTGTTACGCTTATACGCCTAAACCACTGTATCTATTTGATTGAAAATTTGACATAGAACTAGAGAGCTTAGAATAAAACGTAGGGCACTTTTTATTCCATACAAACTTTCGCCTTGTCAAAAATATAGTTAATATTCATCATTGCAATTTCAATTAATATTCAGCTAGTGACAAAAGGGGTTTAACATTCAAATACCCATGAAATTATGGAATCACATTTGGTGTAGTATCGTAACGACACGACTTATTTCATTTATATACTAATTTCCAGCGTAAGTGGGTGTCGAGAACGGGTGACGTTTTTGCCTAGAGACCTGACGTCAGGAATGAGAACTACTTTTAAAGCCTTATAACTTTTAAAGTATTTTACTAAAAATATCGACTTCCTACATATTATTAGTATAATCTGCAACTCAATAAAAAATTATTATAAAGATTTTTGGCTTAGTTACTAGACCTTTAAGACATCTTTATCTTAATTAATGTCTTTATTTTGTGCCCCAAATAAAATAGCGGAAATTTTACTCGTGGCTTATAAGTTATAGGGAATTTTGACCACATCACAAAGTCACGCTTTATTGAATTATATAACTTTCCTTCAATCATGCACATCGCCGAACAGTTTATGCTTAAACTCCACCAATTTTGTTGTTGCGATGGCGCCGAAACTCCTCCCTCAATACCAAATGTGGCTCCCAAATACAGACACGATATAACTAGTAAATAAATATTATCTATGCGCTTCATTCATCATTCACATAGTAATGTCTAATCTGTGGAAATCTGTCACGGAGGGGTTGCTACAATGGATTCTTATAAGATAAATTATTAAGGATGACCGCACTGATTTATTGTTGGACCCGGCCAATGGCTAGTCAGTAGGTACATTGAATTTAGTCCAAATATAGCAGATAATATTATGTATTGTCTTATTTTATATTTATAAAACAAAGGCTCTTGCCGCCTCTTTCTATCAGTTCGCGCTAGTCTCGAAATTTAATAAATGAATTTTCTTGCGGTTTTCAGCACTAGAGAGTTTGATTCCCTAAGAGAATTTTATAACATATATTCAAGGTTTATTGTAAAAAAACTTTCACGATTTTGTTAAAATAAATTCTTTAATTAATCAAAAAACTTTTCTGACAACAGATTAGTGTTATATTTTTCAACGCCTAATCTTATTCAAAAACGGCAGGTGCGTTCGGCGAAAGTAATCTTTCACTTGAACCACAGATTACAGAATGTTTTGATTTATTTTTCTTAACTTATCTGTACAATTAATAAAGTTCATACAAATATAAAAAAATAATGTAATAATTAGAGAAGAAGAAGGTGGTATGGACTTTAGCCAAACATGATACTATGGGCGAATGAAACAAAAGATAATTATGTAAGAAAAGTACCTAAATGAAACAGAGAACAATGTAAAACAAACTCCCCGACATGATCTATACAGATAAATAAAATTGGAGTGTCTGTTTGTAATATTAAAATAACCGCTTTTTACTAAATGTATATGGATGTATACACGGTACATATACCAAGATAACATTTTTTTGTAATTTTGTCTGTTTATTCTGGCTAATCTCTGAAACGGTTGGGCCGATTTTGACGGGACTTTCACAGGCAGATAGCTGATGTAATAAGAAGTAACTCAGGTTACTTTTATATTAGAAATTCATGTAAATATATACATATGTAATAAAAAAATTACTATTCCGCGCGGATGAAATACATAATATGTATCTATTATTATTTGGCTGTTCGCTATTTTACTCTGTTTGTAGGCTTTATAACATCACGTTACGACGAAATTAACGCGGGTGAAACCACGGGGCACAGCTAGTTGTAGATAAAATTTAAATCATGTCAGCATTAAAACAATCCCATCACAATCGCTCAATTCGTTAATCGGAACAGACGTACAGATACACAGCAACGCAAAAATTATAACACCTCTTTTTTCATCGAAGGTCAAAAAGGGAATTGTAGTATTTCTTAAGATCCGGACCTACCACGATCTTCCACATAACTTTTCATAAATTTTCAGAAAACTTAATGTGCTGAAAATAATAAAATTTCAAATTAATTATTAATACTTTGACTATTCTCAGTGTGGGCGTATACAATATAGTTTTAGCTTCTAATCATTGAAATAATTGTCAATAATTTTTAAAATCTTTTAAATCATTTAAAGCGAATAACATTTTAAATGTTTAACATTACAAACGGTGTGATTAATGCGTTATTGTCTTTTAGAAAATAACAGTAACTAGCCAGGCCATCACACGGTTGTAAATAATTGGCGTTAAAATCTTAATAAATCTTAAGTTCATAGCGATAAACAACGTCAGGCGATTTGTTTATAAACAAGAGTTCAAAAATATAGGTATTCAATTCATCAAATAAATTTTATTAAAACATTATTGAAAATTACAAATTCAAAACGTAGGTATAGCCTCTTGTTTTCCGCCAATATAAATATCGATAATAACAATTATAACATAATGTCAAAATTGTAACAAAAAACCGACTTCAAATTGTGACTCTAAAAGCACTGAACAGATTTTGATGAAATTTAATGGGACCACACGGGAAGCACCAGCTTTCAAAGAAAATAAGATTCATCAAAATCGGTTCACCCAGTCGAAAGTTCTGAGGTAGGAAACATTAAAAAATACAGTCGAAAAGAATACCTTTTTTAAAGTCGGAAATAAATGTCTCTATAAAGCCTCACCTACACAATTGACGTCAGGGACATATCTCATATCAAATTATTGAAGGTGTGAATACCGTTAACGTGATCAAA
Organism: Aporia crataegi; assembly: GCA_912999735.1. Taxonomy (NCBI): domain Eukaryota; kingdom Metazoa; phylum Arthropoda; class Insecta; order Lepidoptera; family Pieridae; genus Aporia; species Aporia crataegi. The sequence goes on from OU538752.1 coordinate 4,305,061, forward strand.
TATTCGCAATGGAAATATTATGTACATAATATGTCAATAATTGCCAGTTTGTTAAAAAGGTATTAAGTATGTTTAATAAATACTAGATATGCCCCACGGTTTCTCATACTATAATTTCGTCACAGTGCGTTATTATAAAGCTTATATTATAGTCTTCCTCAACAATTATTAAACTATTCACCACAAAATATTTAATTCAAAACAGTTGTTCCTGTGATTTGCACGTACAACCAAACAAAGAAAAAAACCCACTTTTAACATGAATAAATAAGAAATCTGAACTAAAGACAGATTATTCATTTGTGATGCTAATAATAATTCTTAATGTGGGTAAACGTCTTTATTTAATTGTCATTTCGTAATAATTGTCATTTGTCATTATTTTCAAATAAGTAGGTAGTTAAGTAGTTAAAGACAAAAGGATATTAACGGAAATGTTTTATTGGATTTAAAAAACTTCAATCTTATTTCAAGTTAAACTTTAAAGATATGTAAAATTAAAAAAGATTCTTTGAAAAAAATTAATGATATAACTATGTTAGCTTTTAATTTCATGTAAGATTAATTTTTATTTTAAGTTACTTTTAATAATTTTAAGCGGAATAGACTTGAAATTGTTTATGGAACTCGAAAGCTTCCGATTTCCGAAGCGTTTTTCATTTGTTTTTATTTGAATAGAAAGCGTTTTGATTCGCATTATTCGTTGTCACCGCGCTATTCAAGCGTGCTATTGTGTAATTTGTGGCTACTGTGGTTTAGTGCTAAAATGATGGTGTATTCTAGCGGTGCGCTTGGAGGCTTGGAAATGGTGGACGGTGAATTGGCAGCTCATGTGCTGAGCGCGCAGGCTGCCGCCCACGCTGCGGCTACGGCTGCTGCTCATCAGCAGCAGCAACAACAGATCGCTGTTCAACAAATCAGTGAGTTTTTTCTTAAAATCATCCCAGGGTAAGTCACTCATGCACAAGTGAATCTTGATTTCAAGTTCTAAAAAGTTTCATAGAAATATTTCCTAAATATCGATTCTTATATGAATTGGTTTATAAAGAATCTTATAGACTTCAGACTTCTTTATTTAAATAAGATCAAAATTCCTTGTACCTATCTGTATCTACAATTGTGTCCAAGTGATGTACATTTTTTGTTGATTTTCATTGAAAAGTTGTAAAAAATCATGCTGTTTTGATAATTTTATGTAAAATTTAAACATTCATGAACTTGAGTTACTAAAACCTTAACTTATTAATAAATTTATTATTAATTTTTGTGAAATTTGTTACTACAACTTGTCTGGAAGTTACAACTTTTACATAAATGAAAGCTTGTTACTGTTCATGATTTTATATTTGTTAAGTGTAGTTTTGTTTTTGCTTATAATATAAAGAGAAATCTGGATTCTATTGATACTTATTTGTTGTTCTATTGAAGTGAATTTTATATGTGTATATATATATATATATATATATATATATAGTTATATTACCATTTCTTTTGTTGATATTTAATATAGGTCACCACATGACAAAGTAACATATTGCTACAAACGACATTCAAAAATGAATCACTTTTAGGGCAAAACATAATTATAAAATTAGCAATATAGTAAAGTTGATATGCAATTATTTAAAATATATAGTCAAGTGAACAGGCTGGGAAGGTAGTTTTGTTTTAATACAAGTCATTTTTTATTTGTACAATCTACCGTTTACTTATTAGAGCTAATTATTATATTAGAATAATAATCAGTATGCACATCAAATGTTGTTTCTAAATGGGAAGAGATGGTGCTGACTGATGGTGAAAGGTCCCGGGTTCTAATCTCAGTGGGTGCAATTATTTGTGTAATGGGCACGAATGTTTGTTTCTGAGTCTTGGTTGTTTATAAACTTAAATATGTTTTTATTTGATACCCTCCTTGTTTCTGATTATCATAACACAAGTGCTTCAGCTACTTACTTTGGGATCAGAGCAATGTATGTGAGTTGTCACAATTTTTATTATTATATTTATCTGAAAAGATTATATTTTATTATATGGTAGGTATATATTATTATGTATTTGATATTTTTGAAAAAAAAAAGGAATGTTAGAAGTGATGTGTCTATGACATCTAGTTCACACTAACAAGAATTGGAATGATTTTGATGCAGTTTTTTGTTTTGAAAGCTGACATGATCAAGATGGCTCTGAGCTACAATTTATGAAGATCTGTTTGTTCATTCATGAAGTATTCTTATTTGTGATTAAAATTTCAAGGGATTTTTGACCAAGTTTATATTTTTCCCTTCAGAAACCTCACCATCATCAGGCCGATCATCTCCAGTAGCCACCAACACTGGCACCACATCGCCATCACCAAGTAAGCTGTTTGTTGGAGGCCTCAGCTGGCAAACAAGCTCTGAAAAACTGAGGGAATACTTTGCTATGTTTGGAGCAGTTACCGATGTACTGATAATGAAAGATCCCGTCACACAGGTAGGGGTTAATTAAAGGTTTGAGATCTTATTAATTCTAGTTATAAGGTGCAGTTTTATCAGTCATTTTTTAAGACAGCAATAGAATTTCTTATTGACAGAAGTATACAAGGTTTAAAAAAAAATTAACATTAAAATTATAATGTAAAAATTTGTTTTTCAATAATACTCGCAGCTGTATAGTTCAGCTGTATTTGGTAACTAGGATATGTTATTAGAGAAAAGAAGAAAAAGAATCCAGACTTGTCTCATCTGTTAAATTAAAGTTGATTTTATTTTTATTTTTGGGACAATTTTTTGGATAAAACTGTATTTTATACCTTGTTTTATAAAACAATGTTTTAGAAATTTCTTCTATGAATAACCTATTGTTTATATTTTATGAAAATAATGATAATGTATGAAAAATTCAGTATTTTTTTCTAATATAATACTAAGTTTAGGATTCAGGTTTAACATCCAAGAAATGTCACCCATCTCTTCTAAAAATAATAAACTGAGACAGTGCCTCTTTGATAAATTTTAATAGAGACAAAAAGGGTTTTAATGACTACTAATTAAATTTAAATTTTAAATAGTTGTTACACTTATATTTAAATTAATTAACCGATTTCAAAAAAGGTTATAACTTCGACTTGGTTTTTTTGTAGGTATTTAATACGTAACGCGATTGTGAGATAGGTGTAAGACTATGAAAAACAAAACAAGTGACATCAAAGACAGTTAAAAATAATAAATGGATAGGATTCTTCGCGTCAGCTTCCAAAAAAAAATCGACATCGTAATCGGTCAATCCGTTTAAAACCTGCGACGCCACCGACATATATAGATAGTCAGATCTTATTACACCCACTTTTTGCGTCGAGCTTAAAGATATCAATACATACTTGACAATATTTGATGAATCACTGCGGCACTGTCATGAAAAATATACAAATGGAATTTAATGATTTTTCGAAAAACAGTTAAATAATATCAAGATGGCGTTCAACTCTCGGTCAGTGTACAATATTGAATGGGTTTTAGGTAGTTATAGGGTGCGTGGTTGTATCATAAACCAAACTTGTTTCTTTAACTCGGGGCAGACACATTTCTGCATCCGTTTCTTTACAGGCCTTCTGGGCCTACCGAACCTAGCAGCACCTCAAAACAATAGATGACAAATTTAGGTTTCCTTGTATCACCATGCACTTTTGCCAAAGAATATGCCGCTTCATAGAATAGGTACCTGTGCGTCGCGGTTTCATCCGCTCTCAAAACAAATGGTTTTTGTCCCGTTTTTGCAACATTTTTCCTTGATTCTCCTACAGCATTCCTCGATAAATGGACTATCCAAAACAAAAAAATCTATTCGAATCATTAGTTTCGGAGGTTAGGGTGGACAGTCAAACAATTCACTTTTATTTTAATATTGGTATAGTTTCAGAGATTAACACACTAACAAATTTTAAAGTGTTTTATCGCCATGATTTTTTGGCTAAAAACTATTTTCTCTTAATAGAGAATTAGGGTATACCTTCTTAAAGAAGTTTTGTTTATGATACAGTAGATATAGATGTGCCATAAGTACATATACGGGTTAACACTGGCATGCTAGACTTACTAACGTCGACAATAGTCTATCTCTTTCTTCCGGTACCGGTAGTTCCCCGTTTTTAGTTGGTGTTGCCATGACGTCCACTATTTTCAAATTTTAGTAGACAATATTTAAATAATAAACGTCCTTATCAACGTTGCTTAACTTGAGAAAGAAAATTCACAGTCGTTTATAAGCTTTAAAATTAAGCTTTACATTTAATTCCGTTCAGTCAATATTAATGTATATTCAATACAGTCGATTAAATTCAGCTGTTACATGATCGCTTATGAACACAAATTTATGCGATTCTTAATATTTTCTTAAAAAATATTATATAAAATATATTTAATTTTCGAACTGGATCAAATTATTAAAATTACCCACAACTTCATTAAAAGCTTATATTTTATTAAATTCTTATATTTTATTACCTATGTTTTAAATTGTGACAAATGTTCAAATTAAGCAATGCTGAGTGATGACTCATAACACAAATTTACAAGCATTTGTAAATTTGTAGTACAAGATATATTTCCTAGATATTTTTGATGATTCTTTAAAGAAAATATTGGACTTGAAGGGCAAGCCTACTAGGTAATTTAATAACTCTTTAGTAACAATAGCTATATTTCGTGTGTTTGAAATTGACAAAAGAGTTTAGCCAAATAAGTAATTAGCATAGAAAAAATGTAAATTTATCCCAAAATGGTAGCGATACTGCTCGGTAGGCTTAGTCACGGTATCGAGCTAGTCATGTATGGGTTTAAAAATGGTATATTTTCTTAGATTCTCTAAATGTAATATAGTACTAACGGTACACGACGTCTTAGTACAGACTAGATTGTAACAAACAGCATGACGTAATTCCTGTACAAACCTTTACATAAGCATAGTTTTGTATATTAGGTGTTGCCCCATTAGACTAACACTTGTCATGGAACCTAAAGATTGACAACTATATTAAATATTGGAATTATTGCAATCTTTAGATTTCTATTACTTTTTTAGCTTGAGTGCCATTGGTAGTTCTTAAAATTTGTATACTTTATGAATATATTAACGAAAACTGCTTGACCAAAGGCGCTCAGGCGGTCTGAAGCGGTACTAATAGTGGGCCGCGCGCAGCGTTCGCGCGGCTTCGGTTTCATCACATTTCAGGAGGCCGCGTCCGTAGACAAAGTGCTCGCTGTGCCGGTCCACACTTTAGACGGAAAACGCATCGATCCAAAACACGCGACACCCAAATCTGCCCCGAAACCCACAAAGACTAAAAAGATATTCGTCGGGGGAGTCGGCCAAGACACCTCGGCCGAAGAGGTCCGCGCTTATTTCTCGCAGTTTGGGCTCGTGGAAGACGCCGTAATGCTAATGGACCAGCAGACTAAGCGCCACCGGGGCTTCGGGTTCGTGACTTTCCACTCTGAAGAGGCGGTGGAACGCGTCTGCGATATCCACTTCCATACGATTAAGAATAAAAAGGTTGAATGCAAGCGCGCTCAGCCAAAAGAAGCTGTCGCAGCTACGCCATTGGCTCTCGGCAAGAGGCTGGTCCTTCGGCCTGGGCGCGGACTTGTTTACGCGGGCGGCGTGGGTGCTGTGCCGGCAGTGGGCGCGCACGCCTATCGCTACGCTCCGTACGCTTTGCCGACCGCTGCTACTGCAGCCACCGCGCTAGTGGCGCCGCCCGCCCCCGCTCCGGCCCCCACTCTACCCCAGTTCGGCGCAGCCTACTCGCTCGCCGGTGTCGACATGTCGTCTTTCCAGGGCGTCGATTGGAGCGCAATGTACGGAGTGCCCATGTACATCTAAATCGTCTTCGGCCCGGTTTCTACATCTAACAGCAGTCGTACGATCTGTATATTTTAACACACGTACCCCATGCGTTTATAACTGGCTTACGTGGCCTTACTCGGATAAGCGCCTCGTAGAATAGAATCCGGGCCTTGGTGACCCCACCCGCCTTTATTTAGGTTGTCCTGCGAGCGCAGATTTTTTTTTTTTTTTTCAAAACAGTTCCTATAAACTTGCCGAGTTCACGCTCAGTAGGTTAAGGTTTTTGAGCTATAACTGACCAGGGGCCCTCGACAAGCAGAAATAGTATGTTATGGGTGTTGCCTGATGCAAATAAAATTTGTATGGAAATATAATATTCTAAACGAAATTATTTGCATGATCCATCATCTATTGGCATTTGTTCAAAGGCCCCGATGGGAGTCGGGACCCGACGCAAAGATGAGCATTTTTATTTTTAAGGCGAAGATCTCAGTTTATTAGTTTGAAACTAATTTGTCTTGAATTGTAGTGTTAGTGCACGTTTGACGATTTTTGAGGATAGTGAATCTCGCAGTCTTAGTGGTCGGATGTTGCGTGACGTAGTTTAGGATCAGTATTATGAAATTCCGTGCCATTAATGCCACGAAATTGTGCCAAAACTTTTTTTTTTTAATTATTTGGGAATGAGTGGGGCGCGACGTTTCGAATCTCACTTGACCTGATTGAAGGCATAATAATAATTATATTCACTGATGCCAACTTAGCGTTTTTGACGCCAAATTTAGTATAATATAATTATTTATCCATGCAAGTTAAGTCATTCTCCTCTCGATAGACTTAATAATATATATTTCCCCATATTACAAATTTTAATACAGAAAGGTACATTTAAAACTTGATTATGGCGCAACTTACGAAAAATTCCAAAATTTAGCGCATTTCTGGTTAGTTTCAGCGAACTTTCGCGAGGAAATGTTGGTAACACTGATTATATTTGCATATAACTCACGATTCATTAAACATGACGGCTCATGTGGAATTGGAACGTTGTGGGATTGGCGTCAGAAACGTCACGCGTCTTGTGACGTCACGCGGCGTCCGCCACTCGCTCACCACTCATACATATCTAACAGAAAAGCAATCATTACGCCATTTTATGTAGACGACGCTATTCTGGCGTGATTTTTGAGACGTTAAATTACGTTTAGTTATAAGATTTCGCCAAATAGACATTCATGGACAGAGCATTTGAGTCCACAATTAGCCGCAAATGCACTAATATCTTGACGACCTGGCAAAATTCATAACAGTAAAAATAAGCCTTGCATGTACCAAAAGGCACAGTACAACCTCAGTATTAGGAAATATAAAACGTTTTAAATTTGTATACATGCTATGCGAGTTTAAATAATGCTCAATTTAAAAGTATTATGTAAAACGATTACTTAATTAGTTTTAATGTTCTGGCAACTAGTTTTTAAAGTTCCTGAGAGTACTTAATTTACGCAAAAAAAAAAGAATCTCAATTATAACTCATATCTTAAAGTTAAGTATATATCTTTATAGAATTATCAAGAGGCTAATAATCTCAAAAATCACAACAGACGACATAGTTTTATCAAACTCAAAATTGTGTTCGATATCGACCACACATGAAACGACTTTTTATCCGAGGGTAGTTTTCAACTACCTACATTACTTTCTCAACTATCTACAGTAAGTTTTAAATAGTAAATGGTTTAAGTAAGTATATTACTCGCATGAAAAGTCTTAGACACTACAACATTCCTAATCACAGTCTGTAAAAAGTCCACACATGTGTGGTTGTATGTTAAATAGCGTCATAGATAAGTAATTTGAATGCATACTAACACGTAAAGTGTACGACAATAATTTAAAAAGCCGTAGACACCGCCTGTCTTTGCCTGGTCCCAACAAGGCCTCAATTCTCCTATAACACCTCCAATAGGGTGACAACTATTTCCAAAATTATGGAAATTAAAATAAGAGGCGCGTCTTAATATAATATAGCCAGTAAAGGACACTGTTAGAAGGCAAACACATGAAGTGTGCATGAAATTCATGCACACACCAAAGATAATGTTTCTTTGATTAGATCACAAGAGTTTATTATCCTATTGGTGTTAAATTAGGAGAATTAGGCCGTCGTTGAAACTGGTATTCTATAATTTGCTTTGATGGTAAGTATTCTGGGTGAAGGGTTTGTCAATACGCGAAATTGTCGTTGGCAATATTTTTGTGTGATTATTGCGTGTCTTTTATCCCTTTTATTAAACTATTTTACGATTTGCTAGAGTCTATTATACGTCGGTTCTGGCCACAGTGTGATTGAAAGAGTTTGCCAGCCGCCTATCTTGCCTGAAGTAACAGTTCGATTTTGTATTAAATAAGAAGAAAATTTTCACTGTAGAGCGAAATTGTTTAAACAGTTTCCTACATTTAAGATATTACGGTTTTGTTATTATTTATTACCTACTTTTTAACAAATTATAAAATTATAAATTATTAATATTATATAAATGATTTTACCTGTTGTTGCCACTTGGTTTTCGCTCTACGGGGATGAAATTTTAGACAAATCTTTTCGACCCGAAGATAACGTATATTAGACTCTAGTGTAACCTTTTGTGTACTTAACTTCGTAGTTTAGGTAGTTAGATTCTAAAACTTAAAGCAATACTCGGATGTTTTATACTCTGTGATTAGAAAAGTATTATTAAAAAAGACGATTGATGGTTGTGTTCGTGCAATTTCTAGTTTTTAAGTCGAAATTTTCGGGACTTGGTCCTTCCAGTGATCTTTAAACTCTTAGTACTTAACCCTGAAATTGCTTTGCATTGTGATAAATATCTACTCGAAACAAATACACAGTTCTTGATGTGAGAGAAAAAAAATACAAGCGGGTTTAAAAAAAAATTTGTTCTTTTATATCTCAAGTGAACGTTTAAAAAAAATCTCAAAGATATTTTATTTTTATTTTTTTATTGTGGAAAACATTATTAATATAATAATTTTACCCTATGGATAAAATTCCTTTTTATTTATAATCTAGCCTAGAAAAGATTTAATAATTCTTTTTGTGGATATTTGTCGTAATCCATAAATGCGATCCGTAATTATTGCCAGATTATTAAGTTGGTATTTCCAGGCAGAGGCAGGAAGCGAGAGTAGAGCCAAATGCATGCGATAGCTTTGTCGACCACATTCCTACATAGGTCGATTCACATGTAGCCCTGGTTTGTCCATCCCATAAGTTCATTGATACAAACCTATATTCATCTGTCAAATAATGTATATAGTACACAATTTGTACTTTAAAAAAACTTGTGCTGTTCTTTAGTTCTGTGTCAATGGGAGATAGACATGTGTCATTAATTGACAGTTATCTGTCATTGCATATACAGTCGTATTATTAGCAGTAATGTCGACTAAAGTTAAACATGATAATATTAAATCAGGGCTACTCTAGCTATAAAAACACGCGTATATATCCTTAAATTAGCAGTATTCTTATTATAAGTAGGTTAGTTTCTGAGATTATTCTGATTGGTCGTGTTTTTATGTCGCTCAAAATCTGTGGAATATCTTTCTTTTTGCGAAGTAGCAGACATCAAGAACTAACGTATTTAGCAAATAACGTCGTACTTGCTAAGAATAGTTGATTTTTCTATCCTAGATTGGTTTCGATAGTTACGCAATTCTTCACCAGCTGCCAGCTATCTTTCGTGACTTATGTAACTAAATTTTCACAGTATTTGCGGCATAGGAATGCGACATTGTGCTTTATTGGTTAACACCTTTTGTATATTATTATTTTTCCCAATTCTCAGTATTAGAAACGTTATTGTGACGTCATTGCCCTCCGCGGTGGTCCGCCGAGTGTCGTGCCAAAGTCATCGCCGGCGGGTCGCCCAATAAATTGTACTTAATTTTTTTATTCGTATGTATAGAAGTTTCCATCCCAAAGGCCGAATATTTGATGACAAAATACTTCTGACGTTTTAATGCATGGTTTGAGAGTATAATATCTAGTTGTGTAAACAGCGCAAATGTCGTCAAATATCGAGCCGTTTGGGCGCGGCAACCTCGCAGCCTAACATAGTTTATTTATATTTTTTTAATACACTTGTATTAATTAGGTAACACTGGACTTGTGAGGTATGTTAGAAGTAGTATTATTTAGTATGCTCGTACGTAACCTGTAATTGAGCACTTAGATTGTGTCATTACATTGAATAATATTAGAAATGTGTGTTTTATTTCATATAGTCGGGGGTACACGTCGGTATTTCGATACAGAATACTAAGTGCAGTCGGGCCGCGTTTATACAATCGCTAGTTTTGATAAACGCCCAAAAACGCTTGACTCATTCTACAGTAGTATTTTTCATATACAATTGAGCATTCATCAAGACTTGTGTGCGTTCAGCGTTCCCTGCGCTTTGTATTGTGTTCTTTTGCTTATGCACGTTGGGTCAGTATAGATTTTCATTTTGAGTGCATACTTCCATACGAAGGAGTGGGGTCTTGACGCTCAGCATGGTAAATAGTTATCTGGTGACTAACCTTCTCTGGTCTTTGGCATGAAATTGAAAACATGCATCTTCCAGTGTCACTGTCAATTCTTACAGGCATTTGCCGCACTTGGTTGTGAACCGTGCTATTACGGCGGTTATGTTGGCGTCCTATGACGCCCATAAGCCGTCACTACGTAGACACGTAGCGTAGACCTGTGTAGTGCGCTTCGCTTGTGGCCTACAGTCATGCAACGTATAACCAGCGTCTAATTTAACGCGGTTGCATTCTCAAGAGACGGTACGTGAATACTGAAAGTATATTATTCTTATGCCTAATAAATAAGCATGCATCTCTTGCTCGCGTTGATAAGTAAGTTAAAAGTATTTATGTTTCAGACTAAAGTATTCCCGTTTCGACACTTCTGAATGTATTTAGAGCGTTTTTTTTAAAAAAGCTGCGTTGATTATACGTTCTGTGCTACAAGTCTTCCGTTAAATCTGATTTGCCAAAAACAGGCCAAAATTTCATTGCTCAAACGGCAGCAAACAAATTGATTGAGACATTTTAAGTTTGCCAAAACAGAGTAGATTAAGATTATGACAATAAAGATGGTTGGATTGCCTAAGTTGCCATAGACAAAACATTCCTTTTTTCTAGTCATTTTAATTAGTTGGTGGTGAATTGGACCGAATCATCTACAGTCTATATTTTGCTCAACTTCTCGCCTAAATCATCTGTCAAGCTTCCGCAGTAGTGATGTGCCATACAGCACGAGCACAGTGGCATCTAGTGATGTCATTGCTTACGCGACTCCAGTTATTCTGGACCAATGTTAAATAGTAATCATTAAGGTTATATACATACTTAATATACAACTTTTTGATCAGTATAATAATATAATGTTACAAACAAAAATATCTTAATTACGTTGTGTGTTTCGGCAGATGCTAGTGTAGTTTGTAGTGTAGTGATTTTGAAGATTTACATACATAATATAAGTATAACTTGAAAGCAATAATTACGATTACGCTAAGTTTATGATAAGACATCGTATGACACTCACTTAATACAGACATCACCTAACTTGGCGGCGTTGAAGTACTCTAAGGAAACGTAGAACATAAATACTATCCTCCTATTTGGAATGTGAGTAAATGCCAGCTTTCCTTGGCAGGTAATCAGTTTGGCGGTGTCTGTACAGTAGCTCATAATATGCAAACATTAACTGGTCAAGCGTTTGAACCATTGAACACTGCTTGAACTATACTGTGGCATATATGAGTTATACACCTACAAATTATAATATTTTTATAATAAGTCTATGTATTCAGTAGTGGGTATTTGTATTTTTACCTGGCGTTAAGTACTTAATGTACCCAGTAGTCGTTCGCCGCTTGAGGCGTGCGGTCGTGTTTGCTTTCAACGAATTCTATTTTCAAATTCTTCCTATACTATAAAGCAGGCAGACCTGCATTCACTGTCTGATAAATTTCATCTTCATAGCTTGGAGATAAGGTACATAAAAAGAAAAATAATATTTATACACATTATTAAATATTGTCTACTAATGATTATTTAAAATTATATACCTAATACATATTTTAATTTCCTATATTTTAATCAGTCTGAGTTCTGTAGATTGTAGCTAGTTTAAATTATTTATGGCTATATCTCACTGTTGTAGCTACCAGTGTTGCCATTTTACTTTTAGCTATATCTTCACTGTTGTGGAAGGATTTTTAAATAGTCGGCATTGCTGGTTGCTATAGCAAAATAATATGAGATATAATATTAACATTCCCTTCTTTATTTAAAAAGGCATTTATGGTAGAATAATAAATAATTATTATAGTATAGATGGGCTGTTTCACAGACTGCTATTAGACTAAAGTGCAATATGATTTTATCATGTATACTCTGTGAAAGTAGACGGCGCGATGTGGGTTTCATTTGTAGATATAGGTAATATGATAAATAAATCCTACGCATGGACTTAAGACAGAGTTCCATAGACAAACATAAAATATAAAGCTAGTATTAAGAGTTAGAGCGCTCCTACATTTTTTTAAATAAAACTAAATTGTTTATTCAAGAACAAACTGTCACTTAATAAAATTATCCCTTTTAAAATTATAAGCATTTTACTTCAGCGGAAGCCAAAAATAAAACAAGATAGATTTTCTTAAGAACTGGGTTTTTTTTTTCAAATCAATCTATTATAATTTAAAAAGAAACTTAAATATTTATAGCCTTCTTAATACGTGAAGTGTACAAAAAGGGAATTTAATATAATTAATTAATATTCTCATAAAGTATCTCTACTCAGTAAGGTATATCGTCTATAAACGGAGCCTCTGCTAATAAATGGTAAACTGCAAAGATTTTGTATTGACGGTTTGTCTATGGAACTTCAGTTAAATTAAGAAAAATCGAAGCAGTTTATGCGAATGGATATCATGGCTCTAATAATGCTTAAATGTTAATGTATTCACGAAATATGTAGTTGAAACGTATAGAATAGTTGGGATCGCTAGAGGGTAGAAGGCCGCGCGCCTCCATCAGCCTATATGGTTCATCTTCACTAGACGATTATTAGAAATAAATGGTAAATAAACACAGACGTTTTTTCATTTATCGCTTTTCCGTACCTATTTTACGTAGGTAGATGCTTTACCGGATACCATAATACCATGTAGATTAGTAAGGACCAAATGCATGACAGTGGAGGCGGTAGAAGATTTGCATGACACAGGTACGGTCGGCTCGAGTGACGGACGAAGACTGAAGAAAGCGCTCCCGGATGCGTCGTGCCAGATTCGTATCTATCCTCAGCTGTTATTTATGCTTCATTTTTTTGTATTCCTTTAGTAAAGTGCATCCCAGTATTATAGTGTAGCAATAGAAATGGTTTTGGGTGCTGGGTTTTTGGATACTGTAGCATAGTTTAGTTTGACAATGTGATTTGGAACCGGTCGCTTAGTTTTCATTGAGGTAGCGTAGTGTAGCATTGGAGGCATATCAGGTTGTACCCCGGAGACACAAGATTGTGCCTTAATAGATCTTTTTATTTTAAATTTGCTTTCGTTAAAAGGCTAGACTTTTATAGACGTAGACAATGGACCAAATTAGTTTGGAAATGGAGACAATATTTTTTGTACAATTCTTTTTGAACCGTTGAAATTGTGATCAGGGTCTCTACCCCAACGAATTAGATCATCGTAGTGTAATTTAGATGAAAATATTGTGATTGACAAATAAATGGAGCTAGTACCCCTCGGTAGTATAAAGTATTTTTAACTGTATTAAAAGTTGACTCGGCGTCTTCCTTATTATAATAGACTGAATAGTCACCTTGTATTAAAAATCCCGATTGGCTGGGATGCACTAGAATTGGTTTCAATCTGTAACCGCACTTGTTTATATCTGTGAGAACTGTCACTTTGACAGTTGTCCGATTTTCGCGCTTTGACCGATAATTTTCCCAATAGATCTGAACAAGTGCTTTTTGTTTGACGTAGTTAAGAAATCAGTGTTCAGTAGATCCTCTAAAATGAATCAGAGTGCCTCGAGTGACAATATCATCACACTCATATTGAATTCCTCATCTTGTACGTTAAATTTGTATTTTAGAAGGAAACTTGCAAAATGTACTATTAGTTATTCTAGTCAACGTTGTTTTTGTAAACTATCACTGGCTTATGCCACCTCCATTTTGTTTTAAAAGATATAAAAAATTAAAAACTAAGTTAAGAGACATTCTCGGAGGGAAGAGGTGTAACCGGCGATGATTGGTGTGTTCCAAGATCACAATACCGAATTCGAATGCACCCATCAAAACCATAGACCTTCTGCTAGTCTGTGGCTTTTCGTAACATGAATTTTGTTACGTTTATAAAAATTTAATTTTTTGAAGAACAATCGTAATTTATCAGGATTTTTTGTAAAATTTAGTTTTCAAAACACGTCGTTTTACACCTTTGACATTTGGATTCTTATTTTATATTAGAGTTATTATTACAATTTATCTTCAAAATGGAGGTTGCGTAAGAATAGTTTTAATTGTAAATATCATAGATAAGATTGTTACTCAAAACTGCGTGTGTATTTATACTTGATACTTAGAATAGGTCTTTCTCTCTTTTAACATTTTTAAAAAACCTAGTTTCAGTAATTTGGAATCTAAGGGTCGAACGGGAGTGATTCTTAAAAGTTCAATTACTATCATTGTGGAATTAATATTTGTTATGTAATAATTAATGTATGCATGAAAATTGTATTTTATTTCAGTGCTGTAAGATTTAGTAGCAATATTGATAAATATGTGATTAATTACCGATTTTTTTAATGATCTAAAGTTACACTTGATTAACTATTTACTTTTTATGTTCATACACTTCATAAAACTTCAGAATATACTTAAATATATTATGTACTTCAGAAAACTGTAGTGAAAATTCTTTAAATAATATATATTGACAGTTAAGATACTATGTTTTTTTTAATCGACCTTCAAAAAAACTAAAACGTGGTTATCAAATCGACGTGTATTTTTTTAAATAAGAACGTTCGGGGTTATTATAATTCTATGATAGCGTTTTTATTATCTCTTTTTTTCTCAGCACTTCCACCTACTTTCAATTTCCGAAATACCAGTCGTAATTGTTACGAGCCGTAGTTTTTTTTATGAAGCATATCTACTATGCATTATTATACGACTGTCCATACGTAATCCCAGTAACTTGTATTACAAGAAAAAACTAGAAAAATATTTTAAGTATTTCTGAAATTTTATTCATAAAAATTATACTTTTGCACTGATTGAATACAATTTCTTTACAAACTTATCTCGTTTATACCCGAGTTTACAAAGTGCCACACGAATTTGTAAAATTAGTTGTAATCAAAATTATCTTTCTATACATATTTATATTAGAATGTAGTTTGCAATTGAATGTATAGATTTTTTACGACATATCTCATTTCAAATATGGCAACGCGTCTAAATAAAAAAGTTTGACTTACCTACCTTTTATTATTCTAATCATCGAAATATGACTTACTTAAGTATATAAAATTGGTAAGATTCCAAAAAAATAAAAAGTTATTTTTTTATTTTGGAAAAAGATCTATGCTCAATGTTATTAGACTGTGTTGCCATTATTGTGATGGGGCTGCTCTCAGAAAAAGCATTTATCTATACATTTAGATATTTCCCGCGTATTTTTAAAAACATAACTAAAGACATTTACTTATAAAATTATTATGTACCTGTTAATGTTGAAAGTAGTATCTTTAAAAATTAATATTTTCTTTATTCGTTGTATTTTTTCACAGTGGCAGCCCCATTGCGCATAGACTGTAGCTATAGATAGTTCGGAATGGACGCATCTTATCAAAATGGTTATTGAAATATATCTGTTTTAAATTCGAAATGGTATTTTATTTTACCTAATTTTACATAGACTTATCTAGATAGTTAAGCAGTTTATACACCTGCGTGTTGCGCCGGATGTCCCGTGTTTGAATCCCAGGAAAATAAAATATGTAACGGTTGGGTAGAATCATATGAACAGATATTAGATAATAAATCATGTCAGCTTTCTACAAAATCTCATCACAATCTGTGCATTTACTTATGATGCTGCAGATTACTGGCACATCAAATTTAAAACACCGCTTTCTGCGTCGGGGGTTAACATGAAACAGTAAAGTCGAGCAACAAAAATGTCACGTTTCCGAAAGAATGCTTTCGTGTCGGTGACACACTCATTGCATCCGAATAATTCTCTGCAACTGACAAACTCAAACGAGAAAAATGTATAATATAAGTTAAACTGACGGTGTAACAAATTTGCTGTTTTTTTTTAAATTGTCTTCAATTTCACATCAACTGTGGTGACAGAGAGAAGATACATATATTATTTTATATTATAAACAATTTGACAATTTACCATTAAAAAAAGATAACCACACTAAACATAGATACATTTCATCGCATGACTTTCTTATTTACTACAGATTAGCAAAAACCTAGCAAAGAATGATCATTAAAATAATTTCTGAATGAAAAAATTAGGATTTGTCATGCGTAATAGTTAATACTATTATTATTATATGTATAATGTAACTTAGTAAGCAATAGAAAATAATTTGTAATTGAAATATTTAGTTGATTTTACATCCTAAATGTAATCAAAAATATATTTCCAAAGCTTCCGAATAAACAAAGCTATAAAAATTTATAATTTTCCCAAAAATTCCACATAAATTAAAAACAGAACGTATTTTACGCGCGCTTTTAAATTAAAAAATCAAAGCGCATTCCGCGCCGTACGTGGGAATAATTCAAATCGGTGTCGTCATTATACTGGCGTTAGCCAGCATTCAAAAAATATTTAAAAGTCCACAATACCTTTCATCTATAGGTACTAATATTAAAAAGCGAATAATATTAAATAAATGAATAACACTATTGAAAGACTGTTTGGTTAAACGCCCTAATTTCAGGAACGACTGGTTTGAAAAATCCTTTTGGTTTTAGATAGTAGAAGGTTAATCGCACTTTCACAAGTGGTATTTTATAACATCATGCTAAATCGCATAACACGAAATCAAAGCAAGTGAAACCAATATCTATCTAACAAAATAAGGAATTTTAAAGTTCACACATGAATATTGGTTACTAGCATTTACTCACGACTTTGTCTGCATAGGCATAATAGGATATATTACTCCGGTAGACCCCAAACAAAAATACAAATGGCAAATTTTGTCTTTATAACATTAGTATATTCGTGTTTAATATTTTCTTTGCGCCGGATAAGAATATTAAAGCAATTTCATGATTTTTTTTTGTGTTATATTATATTCTAATAGCAACCTCTTTTGCTCTTCATAATATTCCTGAAGTTTCAGCGCAAGTCTAAGCGCCAATAATTATTTACCTCCAGGTCCACCAATGCGTATTACAATATACATTAAAAATGGATAATTCTGACAGTTATACATGTTATATATAATGTTATATTTAATACATTTATAGTAATTTTAAATAGTGTACCACATTTTCATGCTATTAAAATCTGCAGTGATATTAGATTTAATCTCAAGAATAATTATTAATTAAACTACTCACAATAATTGATACATTTTCGTAAACAAAATATGATCTATGGAAACAGCAACACAGACACTAGGTAATATGTAAAAACCGCCAACATTCGGCAATTATGAAATTGTTTAGAAAAAGTTTGACAAACGGGCGAAACGTGCGCGGAGTGTTTATGCTTAATTGTTTGCATTAATTTCGATTTTTAAATACGGAAATATCGCTTAGAAACAAGAACTTCATTTTTAACACTTAAAAGAGGGAGTTAAAATGAAGTGTGTGTCCGATTTCGTTGCGGTTATTTATCTTAGCTAAGTATAATTTATGAAGATCGAATTAAAATATCCAAACAATATTATATACTGAAGTTGTATTAAAATATAAGTAGGTACATTATTACTGAATAGTAGTCTGGTTTTCACATTAAGTTAAATTGAAGAAAATATTTTTAAAAAGTTAAGTTAAATCCTGAAAATCCGGCTTTAGAATATTACTAGCAGCGAAACCCGGCGTTACTCGGGTTAAAATACATTGCGTGTTTAATGGCATAAAAAATATGATACATTTTTTAACATAGATATTGTAGATTTCGTAGTAGGCGATAGAGATGTGGTGTCTGAACTAATTTTGTAGTAGACTTTAGGCAATTTCTAGGGGTGATAAAAAAATCAAAATGGCCGAAAAAAGATAGCCGCCATACAAATGCAACTTTGCCATTTTTGCTCGATTTAGTTGAAAATCAGTTTTTAGCAATTAATCCACCCACGTGTTAAATCTATATATTAGAAAATTTGTTCCAACCTCTGGTCTCTATCTTCCATACAATACAAAATTCAATGGCCTGCCGAAACGGTAATAGTTGGAATAGTGATGTGGGGGTGAAAAGTGATCAATAACTTAAGCCTAGCATAGTGCCTTAAATGTTTTTGAATTTTGAAAAAAAATTTCTTCAAATGAAGCGCCATCTCCCACGCGATGGCCAATTTGACTAACTTGCAGATAATATTGCGGAAAGAAATGGAGTGAAATCGTTAGGGGAGGCTTGAAATAACTCAGTATAGTCAGTTTTCACGTTTCAATTTGACCAGGGTGATTCCCCAAGATTGATTAAAAATTTTGTTAAGAATCTTTTATCTTTACAGCATTCAAAATCACGCGGGCCGCTTCCGACCCAACGCACCTTAAACACCTAATAATAATATTATTACAAAATGTAATCAGATGAAAACAACAGTCGAAGTTCAAACAAATCTATATAAAAATCTCATATGACTTATTTTGATTTACGTACGTAATTCACATAATATTTTGCCTGGTCTACTTAATTTAATTTTGGAACGTAGTTCCTTATCGCGCGTTGCGAAAGGGGCCTAGACTGAAAAAATTAAGACCAAATTAAGTTGTATGACACTTTTTGCTATAGCTGTAAGCCGTGCGGCGTGCGCGTGTTTCTCTGTCTGTCTCTCTCTCTCTCATAGAAAGCAAGCCAGTTAATTCCGTTTCGTTTTTCTATTTCGCATTGAACAGTGTGGTGTCGCGACGATTATTTTTGTTGAGTGTATACAGGTTTTTTGTAAATAATAAATACCATTGATGCGATTTTTTCAAGACATTTAAATAAAATAGAATCCCAAACATATGTTTCCTACTTCAGTTACCACATACCAATTATTACTAAAATTGAGCCTACTGATTAAGTTTATACTACATTATATTTGTTAATAATAATAAAAATATTATTATAACTTAAAATAATTACAATTTTATTACAATTCCTTCACTAATTAGTCGAAAGGAACTGCGTTCCATCCGGGCATCTCTTGACACCTCTTAATTTTTTTTTAATTTTTCATTTAAGTAAGTCTGTTGAAAAAATACGGGTTCTGTTACCAATCATTCAGAACATAATACCTATGGTTTTATTTATAAACAAAAGAGGGAAAGAGGGAGATGGCGTTATGAGACAGGTAGGTATATATATACCTATCTGATAATTTACTTTTAATGGTTCAAAGTGATCAATCACAAGTCTATAACGGGAAAAACGATGTGTTGGTTTTAGATTTTTATAATGTTGGGTTGCCTCTGATATAGAAAAAAAATCTTTTAAAGGCATGGCCCACAGACAAGTTAGGTACGACCTATATAATTATGGTAATGAAAATTGCATTCATTCATTTTATTGTTACATAATAATATAGAATATAAAATGTGATCAGATAAAACCAACAGCTAAAGTTTAACAAACTGTGTACAAAATGTCATATTCAGATATATTTTGAATTACGTAGGTTATTTCACATAATATTTTTGCCTATTGTAAAGGGTCCCTGGACGAGTAAGATTAATTCAAAACTAATGTTGGTAATACATTCTGGATGTGACGTCACACACCTGTGTTGCCATGAATTATGGTCGAGTTGGACGAATTAGAATTAGACTGACGGATTAATAACGCTAATCCTCAGTAATGTTGTAGCTTAATTAATTATTTGTACTTGTACGGTTTCTGGATCAAGTAATGCTTTGAAATAATATAAAATTAAATATAATGTATAGTTTTACTATTTACCAATCACAAAAAAACACACGAGGATAAAATTGATGCTTTTAATAAATGCTTAAAGAGAATCTAAGCAACGGTCCTCCTGTTTCTCTTAGAAGAAACGCCTTAACTCATACAATACCTATTAACTTTTTGCATATATGTAGGTCTGTTTGTGATAATAAAAACAGCCTTGATAAAAAATAGACCATTTTATAAATAAAATTACCTATATGGAACGCAATTATTATCTATAAAATATTTTAGTATCTAAGTATACTATAACTGCTTCTAAATTACTTTGACTCTCTGATTAAACTTGGTTAAAAGTTTTGAAGTTCAGGCGATGTTTTGTGACGTCACCTAACATTTTTAACGAATTCGTACATTAAATGTACATTATATTAAATGACTAATTACTAAATCTAGCAAGTCCCATATTCTCTCCTAATTCACCTAGACACGAAATTGCCATGAGTTTGTGGCGTACCTCCACTTACTAATTTTTAAATGAGCAGTTTTTATAGCTTTAATAACAAAACAAGTGTAATGTTTGAAGCACTGAAGTTAACTCGTTTCAAAGATAATTAACAAGATGTAATTTTATGAACCAATTTAAAAAGAATTTAAAGACATTTTAGTGAAGGAAATGGAACACTAGCCAAAGAGAAAAAAAGGTCAAAAGATAAGATATTTGGCGGGCTGTTAGTAATATAACAATTGATTGTAAAAATTCTAAAAAATGGGACCACTTCGACGAGTTACCCTATCGTTTGATACCTCACTCATCCAAATCGGTCTACGGATGAACGAACATCGGAATAAAAATACACGTCGAATTGATAACCTTCTTTTTGTTTTTTTTTTGAAGGTCAGTTAAAAATACAGGTAATATGGAGATAAGAAAGATGACTGTCTTCCCTGTGGCCATCCTTGTGGCTAAAGGCTATGTACTTCACCAGGTTTCGCCAATTTGGTATAACAATACCTATGGCAGACAGACAAAATTAATTTTAATATTTATTTGTTTTTTAATACGACGCTGCTTATGGCGCTCTAGTGACCATTAACAACAGAATAAAGATAAACAATAGTACTTAACACCCGGATATAACCGATTCCCACAAAAATGTAATTAAATACATAATCCCAAAACAACGACGGTGTTGCCCGTTTGCATTTTACCGCCATTACATTCGAAGGAAATGACGTGTGAACGTGATAAGCGCAGGAAAATGTAGTGCACGAGCGAGCGGATACTATTTTTTTAACTATACTAAGTAGTATTTTTATATTAATAAAAATATGTAAATTAAAGAAATAATCATTTTAAAAATAGCATGTGTGCAATTCACACGTGGTAGAAGTGAAACCTTCAAAAAATTTAAGAAACTGTAGAATGCTTCCTGAATCATTTTTGCTCCCACGTTAAATCTTATGAATACGAGTATATGTGTCTGGCTCTTTTTACTGTCGCTTTTTCGTTCATCGAGTTTCAAATCACAACGATGCTAAAGAAGTCTTCATTTCAAAAATATTATTAAAGAAAAATTATTAAAGACCTAAAATTATTATAAAAGATTAATATATATTAGATATAATATACAATACCTACAATAGACTAATAAAATCAAAAGTGACAACAAAACAATGGAAGACAAGTAAGACTTCCTGATTAAAAAAAGATTTTTCTGGAGAATTATTATTTCTATTTTATCAATTATTACTTTTTAATGCACTATAAAGTTGGAATTTAGTTTTTTTATACAATTTTAAATCCACGCGTCTTTTATCGTCATAACGTGACCCTAATAAACCGAGCGATGAGCGTGTCGCGAATCACTGGTTTTCTATTCCCCTTATCTCGGGTTAAATGATTTGTTTCGCCGCGTCATTATTCTGAATGGCTATTGACTACGGCGCAGTGTTGCCAGTTAATGTCCTAATTAATAGGTTCTTAAATGAGTAAGCGGTTACCGCCTTCGTACATCTATCGTTACAGTTTTGAACATTAAATGCGTAGCTCGGAGGTCCTGCGTTCGATTTGTGATAATTGAAAAAATGTGATCACCAAGACGAGAGAAAGATGTTCAGTAAAAAGAAAGCTGTGTTTGGGATTTGGGTGTATAGAATACCCAAATCCCAATCTGTAACAAGAGAGACAGACAAACAAGGTCTTTAAAATCTGTAAGATTTATGAACGAATAAAGAAAAAGCATTTCAGGCACTTTCTGTCTTAAAAAAAGTTATTGAACAGTCTGAGCAACAGCAATGTGCTTTGAAGCAAACCAATATAAAAAAGTTCATTCGAAAGATTAATTAATTCACATTATGAATATGTACACGTATGAACCTACCTCTAAACTTTTGTCATTGTTAAAGAGTAGCAGTTAATAAATAATAATAGATTATCAACAATAATAATTCATAATATTTTAAGTCCCTCATGTTTCGAATTAACGAGAGTTGACTGTACTTAGATAGACATAACAAAAAATATATATATGAAAAATATATATTATATGAATACTCGTAGTGAATGAGGAATGAGATGTTATGGAAAGCATTTTAATTTGTACATAAAAATAAAACATGACAAGAACACACAATATGTGAAATCTGTATTCATACTGTCACTTTTTACACACAGGTTTTTATGTGGAAACGTCTGATTATTTCATCTATTATCTATGATTGTAAGATGTCGTGCCGAAAAATATCTTTTATCAGACTAGATAATATTAAAGTTAGTATTTGTTCAAATCGGCGCCATCTTTAATGTAATGTGAAAACTGAATCACTAAAGTCTAGTCTAAGCAATTGTATCATGTAATTTCCAAAAAAATATTTTGATGTATTGTTTAGAAAATTAATGGATAAGTACTTATTTAAGTTATTTGTTTATTATAGAGCTAATTATTATTATATAATAATAATAATACCGGAGACACTACTTGACCTGCCTGACCGGGGCAGCGACCGTCTCGCTGTCGCGCGTCTCGCGTCTCGGTCTCCAGTCGTGGTCTCGCTCGCGAACTGGCGCTCATACATTTCATAGCGTCAAGTACCTACTGTCGCGGTCCCGCGTCTCGGTCTCGCGTCGCGGTCTCGGACGCCAACCGCTATCTGTAGAGTGAGAATTCTATGTCTACGACTATCGTATATCACTGTCAAGTTAATTGTCAAATATTTCGATCACAACATCAACAATGAACATTGAACAGCTGATGGCTGACGCTTGATAAATATAACCTAATATTCTAGATCGGGTAAAATAAAATGTATTTACTATACTAGTAATTTTTAACTTGATAAAGTTTTGTAAGTTTATAAAGAAGAAAAAATGAGATATCTGTCTCAAATATTTCAACCAGTCATTACAATACCAAAAGGTGCGATAATTAAAAACACAGAAATAACTTGCAAAAGTCAAAAAGTAAGTTATTCATATACTAGTTACATAGTATTTAAAGTTTTTACTGTCTTCTTTAATCAAAATAAAAAAGTCAATGTCTTGTTGAATCTATTCATAAGCTTAAAATTATGTTAAAACTGTGTTTATGAAGTACATTTGTACATTGCTAGTACATTTTTGAAAAGGAGCATACTAAATATGTAAAAAATTAATAAATATTATATTTTCAGCTTCTTTTAGAATGTGGTCTAATCCGTCCGACCACATCTGGTTTTTTCACAATTCTGCCGCTGGCCAGGCGAGCCCTTGATAAGCTAGAACAGCTACTCCATTTTTGTCTAGAGCAAGTGCAGGCCCAAAGAATATCTTTGCCGTGTTTAACATCAGCTTCTCTGTGGGCAAAGACAGAGAGATTGAACAGTGTGGGCTCTGAGCTTTTTGTTATGAAAGATAGGCATAATAAAAGATATTTGTTAGCACCCGTAAGTTAATTAATAAATTACTAGCTTTTCCTATGGCTACATCTATGTGTTTACTTTATTTCAAGCCATCAAGTATTTTACAAAGGGTTGCCCAAGTCCTCTTCAAGCTCCAGTATTTCTGTACAGAACTTCATTGAAATCAGTTTAATGGTTTCAGTGTAAAAGTTAGAGGACAGTTACTTCTTACATATTAGTAAGAACATAGAGATTTTAATAAGTAATATAAAATTAAGTTAAGGTTCTTGCTCAATATATTTTATCTTTTTTGTTTAATTTAAAGTACATCAGCAACATTTTAAAAGGTTTTTAAAAATTTACAGACTCATGAAGAAGCGATTGCAGATATAATGGCTGATGTTGGACCTCTATCACACAAACAATTACCTCTACTCTTATATCAGGTACTAGTTTTTATTCGCGACTTTGTTTCTTTGGTACATGGACTATGTGACTGGTAAACAGTTTAGCTTCCTATCAGTAACATAGTTTTTTAAATCGGTCCAGTAGTTTCAAATTAAATATTACAAATAAAATTAAATTAGAAGACTTAGCAAATTAAAAATGCACTAAACAATAATAAATAAAATAGAAAAAATCATTTTATAAAGGAAATTTTTGAGAGTGTGCCAAATGGCAACAGAAAATCATAAAGTGATTTAAACCCTTTATATTTTCAGATAACAAACAAATACAGAGATGAGTTGAGACCAAAACATGGTCTTTTAAGAGCGAGAGAATTTCAAATGATGGATTTATATGGAGTTCATAGCAACATTGAATGTGCACATAACACATACAGCCGGGTCACTCAAGTTTATAAAATTTTTTTTGATTTGTTGGGACTACCTGTATATAAATGTAAGTTCTTTTTTATACTAGCGGCTCGCCTAGGTTCACATGAAATGCAATACGTTATCTGCTTCTATTGTTTACTGATTATAAATAAAAGTTAATCATAAAAAAAAATTAAACAACATGAACTTGAAATGTTGTGGCTAAATGTCCAGAGATGTCCCTGAAGTCTGAACTCTAATGTATTTTAAATTTCACTGATTTGTACTTCGTAATGTGTACTAATATATCAACTTTGATAATAATTTGTTACAGTGATCGCTCCTTCTGGAGAAATGGGGGGTTCACTGTCACACGAATGGCAATTGCCAGCGGGGGCAGGGGAGGACTCGATACACATATGCCCGTCCTGCTCACACGCACAGCTCACTAGGCGATGCGAGAGATGTACGAACGAGATGGACATAGTGCAGAGTATTGAGGTATAGTCATACTGACGAAAATGGTTGTTCGTATACATACATAGTTTAATAATTATACAATCATACATTTTGTTTCAAGTAAAGTGTGGAAAAGACAAAACCGTATATACAGAAATAGTTAAATTTGAAGTTATAATATTTATACGGATTTTACGTCACCTTAAAAATTACTAGACCGATTTCGATAAATCATCACATCATAAAAAGAAATAATTAATTAAAAACGCGTTTTATTTTCAGGTTGGACACACGTTCATACTTGGCACTAAGTATAGTGAGCCTTTGGAAGCGAAATGTACACATCCGGATTCGAACCCAACACCGCTGATCATGTCCTGCTATGGGATTGGTACTACAAGGTAAATTAATATTTATTTAAGCTATGTTACGACATAGCTTTAATTTTTTTAAATAATTTGCGACGAAAAAAGAGGGGTGTTGACGCATCTGTATGTGTGTAGCATTGTATCTTTTTAATAGACCAGTTTTGATGTGGTTCTTTTTTTGTTTTCTGATGTGATCGCGATAGATTTCAGTTACAAAGAATCTAGTTATGAAGATCAGTTCATCCATTTATGAGGTAATTCTTGTTAGAGGTTTTTTAAATTTTAATTTTTTTTTCAGATTACTAGCAGCTAGTGTAGAAGCATTATCAAGCGATACTCAATTGCGGTGGCCCAAGTGTGTAGCACCCTTTTCGGCCATCCTCATTGGACCCAAGGTTAGTGGGGAATAGGACCTTATTTTCTTTTTCATCTTAACTACAATTTATGAAAATTTGTTCATCCATTCTTGTGATATTCATATATAACCATGTCTGTTTTAATTTGCCTTCAATTTCACTTGTTATACAGGAGGGTTCAAAAGAATGGTCTCAACTCGGCGCGAGTCATATAGAGAGTGTAGCGAGAGAATTAGATGCGCTTTTAGACGGTGACGTTGTGATAGATGACAGACATACACTCACTATTGGCAAACGGCTGTTAATGGCTGACAGGTAAAAAATATATAAGAAAAATTTATTTTGATTAAATTTTTTTATATTTCTATATTTACTAGAAAAACTTACAAAATGATATAAATATCGCTGGAAATAATCTATCGGTGAAGCGCATGTTAATCGGTTTAGTAGATTTTAAGACCAACGAACAGACAGACGCGATGTATTAACATCAACTACTAATTTTATTTTTTTCAGAATGGGTTACCCCAACATAATAGTGTGTGGTCGTAACTCCACAGAGACTCCGCCAAGATATGAACTTTACACCAGCGGTCGGCGAGAACCGATTTTGGCTGATATCAATGAGCTATTGGAGATTATTAAGCATGGAAGATCAGCTGAGGCTGCATTCACTAATAAAAAAGTGAATTAAATATTATTTTAAGTAAATACTAGTATTTTTTGGAAATATAGTGAAAAAAGGGTTTTAAGTAATATAAAAGGTGTAATCTGTCGTTTATGTAAAACAGAATAACACAATATTTGTATTTTATCACTTCTGGTGCCTCTCCATCATTGAAGGTTGGTTCCGAGAATCGTAGTGTTAATCACCAAAACTACATCAAAATTAAAATGAAGACAAAATGCTAAAAACAAATATTATACTTACAATAATTTTGATAATTATACGTCCCATATCTTCTTATCTGTTATACATATTGCTAGTATGCAACAAAAGTTTTCCATGTCGACAAGTGAAATAATTTTAACAAAAAACCCAAGTTCAAATTATAACTCTAAAACTACTGAACACACTTTGATGAAATTGAAGGGATCAGCTTCCAAACAAAAAAGAATCGTCGAAATCGGTTCACCCAGTCGAAAGTTCTGAAGTGACAAACAAAAAAACACGCGTCAAAAGTATATCTAGTTTATGACGTGTGAAATTCGTGTTAATTAATAGACATTCTTAAAGTGCCGTTTGCACCTTTCACTATAAATATTCATGCAACTATCGACATGTTTTATGTTTGCTAGTATGCACTAGCTGTGTCGCGGTTTTAGCCGCTCTTTTAAAAGGAATAATAGAGAACATTCTCCATTATAGTAACATTACTAGGTACGCAAAATCGCATGAAACACAGTAGAGCTTTTATGTATACAAATACACTAGTTTTTATTTTATTCAAAAAGAGCAAGTAGTTTTGATTTTACATGCATTTAAAGTTCGTCAGTGGCGTGACGTCACAGTACAATACTCCGCTCTCTCTCTCTGTCTCTCTTCTCGAGCAGCGACGCGACAGACTGCGCGAGCTGTTGTAAAATGACGTCACGTCGTTCTACTTTAGCAATTCTGTATCTCAGGAACAAATTAACGTATCAAGTAGTTTTTTTCACACGATTTTTCCATTTTCAATAAAGAATACGGTGGACTAAAAATCAAAGTGTGTGAACATTTTTCTATGTATCGTATGAGTTTAAATTGCAGTATGGCAACGTAGAAATTTCGCCAAGGTCACTGATTAGTGATTACCTTGCTCCATTTCCAGCCAAATACAAGTAGAACACAAAATAAGCATATTATGGTAGTGTACCCATCTATATAATATTATAAAAGTATGAATATAGTGAACTGACTGAACCAAAAGTTCGCCAAGTATGCAAAGTTAGTATCAGTTCTCACTGATACCAACTTGGCGCTTTCGGCGCCCGATCTAGCGAGATTCTGTTTGGCGCCTAACGTCTAAGGCCTAATGTAGCACTTTTGGAAAACCAATTAAATGGTGACATTATTTATAATTGACTCTAATAAAACTACTGGTTGCCTATTGGTCGAAATTCGACCACAATTCAAGAGTAAATCAGGTATGTATGTGTTTGTATGCTGTGTCATAATCGATATAGAATACCTCCAAGCAGCTAATGAGACTAATGTTTATTTTATTGATATTATGACGTATTTTTTAAGTAAAATTTAAAAAAAATATTAGCATTATCTACTCTATATTTAAAACTATATATGTGGGAAATTTCATACTCCTCCGTCCGCATAATCTTCGTAAAAAGGGGTAGGTACAAAGTTTTTGTTTCACGTATTAATGTTATGATTAAAATTCCACCCACTGATCAAAAATAATCACAAATTTAAGCAAAAACTAGTTCAAACGCTTATGGCTTTATTCAGCGCACTTTTGCGATCGAGCGTCGACGTCAGCACTACTCACCATTCACCAACTACCAATTCAGCACTCAGCAGTCGGCACTCAGCCTGCAGAGAGCAGCCAGTTGCCGCGAAGTCATCGACCATAGAGCACACGTCATACAATCTGTCAGTTGCTGATTTACCGCGCAAAACGTGAGTTTTTTATTTATTTACCACCAAACAGGTTTTAATTGTGCTATGTACCTTGAGATCATTACGCGTAACAGAACAAAGGATTCTTGCTTTGCGGATTCATTTAACTAAAGTTTAAATATTTAAGTGCATCTTATTTATTTATAATAATTATTTATTTATTTTCAAAAAGTTTTACACATTATTAGGTAAGTATATACTTATTCTATGACACTTATAATTTTCAAAAAAAGGACTATGTTTATTCTAAAATGTAAATAAAACTAAGTGAATTGCTACAAATATGGCTGTTAATGAATGTAATATATTGTTAATCATTTAAATAATGGAATCATATACATTAATTGTACCTATACAAATGAAATTGAAGATAATTTTAAAACAACTCCCTAAAAGATAATTAATTTTAATCATCAGAACTATGCATTTTGATTTTGATACAACAAAAAACCGTATTGTTTACCAGTAGTTTGGACATTATTATTACGACGTCGCAGACACACATACTCACAAACAGGTGTTAAAGATTAAAGTTTATTTTTTATCAACGAAATGATGGAATGAAACTAATTGTATAAAATTAAATCGAGCAAAATAAATCATCCATTGTAAATTATGAAAAAAAATATGCTTTTTTACTTTTCATTTTTACTCATTTTGCTAAGTTTAGCGAATGTGCGTGGTGTGTGGAAGTGTCTTGAATCGATTCCCGAGAAAAATATAGCATTTATCTACATATTAGGTATTTTCATTTTTTTATAGTATTTGTAGTGTATAAATTAATAAATTAATAATCTAGCTGTTGCATGAACAGCCTAGTTAAATTTTAAAAATGTTTCTGAATGCCTCAGCGCCTTCAGCAAGAAATCTATTGTAGTTAACACTTCTAAGCGAGCCATTGTTATCAATTACCTACGTGCATTGTTAACATGGACATTCTATCAAATTAATATTACCTGAACTGCGGCTACTATATAAACTAGTTTTCGCCCGCGACTCTATGTGGGTTACCCTTTTTCTATATCTTCGAAAATGACCTACTTGAATCCCATATTTCAACCATTTTGTATTTTAACCGACCTTCAAAAAAACCAAAAAGGAGGTTATCAATTCGATGCGTTTTTTTTTTGGATGTGTCACTCCTACGTCGTCGAGTTTTATGCCCTTGTTGAATTTTACATGAATTTTATTTATCAACTAGTCTCTTATAGTAGGTTCATTAATAAGACAAAATTTATTTTTCACTATTTAGTTCGTTTTGAGGTCGGTTTTATTTTTTAATTAAAATTAATTTATCCCAATAAAAGTAAGCCTATATTTTTCCCAAGCTCTAGTATACCTTTTTGGCAAATTTCAACAATATAAATTTAGTGATTTAGGCGTGAAAGTGTAATAGACACATAGAGTAACTTTCGCATTTATTTATCACGTATGGCTTCAAAGAATTTCGTGACCGTATTATTAAATACGTGATAGAATGATATTTTGATCTCCGGCTATTTGGTATTTATGTCAAATTTTTTACCGATTTCAAAGAAAGGAGGAGGTATTCAATTCGGCGCTATGTTTTTTTATGTTTGTTACCTCAGAACTCGACTGGGTGAACCGATTTTGATGATTCTTTTTTTTTTTGGAAGCTCGTACTTCCCGTGTGGTCCCATTTAAATTTCATCCAAATCTGCTTGCTGCTGTAGCTTTAGAGTTACAATTTGAAGTCGGGTTTTTAGTTAAAATTTTAACACATTAATTTTTGTTGTGACATCATTAAGAATTTAATATTTTTTTGTATTTTACTGTTAAATTCTGGCGCCAGTGATACAGACGAACTATGTACCTACCTCATAAATTTATCATTATAGTCACGCTTTGCTGATTTTGTGAGGTCAATGATATGTGGTTTATTTTTAGCTTCCGACACAAATGAGGGTGTTATGTGTATGTCCGTGTGTGGATAAATTTTGATGTGGTTTTTTGGTTTGAAAGCTGTCGGGAACGATGGATTATGAAGATCTGTTCGATGGAGTTAATACTCCAAATAAGAATTTATTTTTAACTAGCTGTGTCACGCGGTTTCACCCGCGTTAATTTCGTCGTAACGTGATTTTATATAGCCTATAAGTATAAACAGAGTAAATTAGCGAACAGAAAAATAATAATAGACATGTACCTATTATATACCTACTTCGTCCTATTTTTTTTTGTTATTATTTATTTATATTAATTTCTAAAATAAGTGGCCTAAGTTACTCCTTACATCAGCTATCTGCCGTTATTTGGACCGCCTCCTTGGTCTAGTGGTAAACGCGTAATCGTTACAACCGAGAGGTTCTGGGTTCGATTCCCGGTGAAGATATAAAAAAACTCGGTTTGCAGGGTGTAGAAGGCTGATCACCTACTTGCCCCGAAAGGAAAAATCGATCAGTGAAACAGATGTGAAACGCATCCCCATACCCCACTAGAGTACTTCATTTACTTACCGTGTATACATCTATATGCATTTAGTAAAAAGCGATTATTTTAATATTACAAACAGACACTCCAATTTTAATTATCTGTCTAGATTAACATGTCGGAAGTTTTAAATTGTCTTCAACTTCACTTTAACAGCCCCAAAGGGGGGAGGGGTGAAATGCTGTTTTTTAATGGTCATAATCACCGTCTTGAAGTTCCATTGAGCCTTAGCCTCTAATAGAGTCCTCCATTCCTCCCTGTACCCGGTCTGCTTCCAGCCAGACCTTCAGGAATTTAAGATCCCTAGCAACTCGATCACCTGGATTTTTATGCCTGGCGAGTTCAGCAAGAACTTGACAGTTTAATGATTTACTAATTAGAAAGCTTCTACTGTAGCAGTGAATAACAATTGTTTATTTATATAAAATTTATCAATATTAATTTATGAAAAGAAACATTATCTCAGTTCAAAGATGGGTCGCCTTATCAGTACATAGTTACCAGTGTGATGGGTCTTGTGAGACGGTCCGTTTGTGTTTTGTTAAGAAAGGTATTTATTTCGTATTTATTAATACAAATAATGGGGTATATAGTTAATCTGTATTTCAGTTTAATATTTAATTATTTATTTCTAGCATTAACCCGCGACTCAACCCTTTTTTATATCTTCGACAAACAACGAACTTTCATCTCATATTAATCACTTCAAGTCCTTTTTTCGTCATAAAAGTTCGTAGAAATATTTCCCAAGCTCTTTTTCAAAAAAAATATGAATATATTTACGGCCTTTAAGCCAAGAACAAGAATTTAAATGAGAATTAAAAACACGCAACAACAAAATATTTATGAACCATTGACTCAATGGTTTGACTCTAACATTCTCTTGTGGTATGGTTGGATAGTTCCCTTTCAGTTTCGCCGCCCTGTGACGGGTAGGTCACTTTCCGGTGAAGAGATAGGTACCAGAGCCTGCTGGCGATGCACTGTGCGAGAAAAGTATTCAGCATAAAGCTTTTGATTCCTGCAATGGTGGTAAATGTCTGGAACATACAGGTTCACTAGCATATCGACCAAGTCAGCGCAGTCCACCTCGCCCGCAACACCTTTAACCCGTTTTTATCTTTAACTTGTCTGTGTTATGTTGTTCTTTTTTTGCATTTTTATATTGTGTTATATAAATACAAAAATAGAACCGATTGGACGTAACAAAACATTTGAGAGTTCATTAATTGAAATCGCTCCACGGTGACCTATTCTCTCTCTCTCTCTCTTGAAGGTCGATTGAAGAGAATTTTAAAATTCGCTAAATCTGTCAAAAACCAATTGGTATTCAAATGTCCGAATCTGGTGTGGTGCGGAGAAATCCCCATTCCATCAGATAGAAAGTACAATTGACATGTAACGGTTGAGTGCGATTGTATGGAACGAGGTGTTGACTTATAGCGATCCTAATAAGCTTAGCTAATAGTAAGGAAACACTGGTGTAGAAGCATGTATGGTTACAATTTGTTTTGATTTTATTTCGTGCCGTTTCAGTCGTCCCGTAACGTCAGAATCTCACAGTTTATAGGTGTCGTTAGGTACAATAAAAAACAATAGTGTTTTCTCCTACAGAAATCATAATCTTATCTTGAATACAATATATCATTATCAGTAAAAAATTAGTTGTATGTAAAGTCACGAACGATAATTTTACGTGATAACATCATAAGAAATAATTGATGAAAAATTGCATATTTTTATGAATTGAATTGAATCTTTATCGCTTGTTCCGTGCTCTCGCTTGCACGCGCGGTTGAAGAGATAAATGTAGGTATGTGAGTTGTCCCAATATATTTTTATTTCTTTGTCATCGACGACCACTTAATTGAAAGAATTTCAATATAACTAATTTTTGTAATCAAATCAAACATTGCAATGATCGCTTAATCCTATACCGAATACCACACGGTCACAGTCGACTGGACAATTGTGAAAGTGGCGCCTTCCGTCACCGCACATTGACCAGTCACTTACAATACAGACATACAACACATCAATGTGTAGTGTGCACCTGTCGCGGCTAACCACTTTGAGATATCTTTAAATTTGTGTACTCCTAGTATCTTACTGCGTTTAAAAACTCATAGGTGTGGTTTTCATATTTTTTTAACTGTATTGACAACTCAGATTGAACTCGGTACTGGTAATCCAGAGAGTTAACTCCGACTGGTAAATGTCGCGATTATTACAGACATAAATATTATTATGACAAAGGTTACATTAAATTTTCACTTGTAATTTGGCATATGTTCTATTAACTTATCCCCCTGGGATAAGAACCCAGGACCTCCGGCGCATCACGCAGATACGTAAACTACTCAACAACGGAGGCAGTCAAGTATCTATAGTCTATACCTTCTTCAAAAAATAATTTTCAACATCCTTATACCTTCCATAACAATGTTTTTCGTAAGGTTTAATACCTACTGTTTTACATTATGATTTGTGGTTCCAGTACAAGATGAGATCACTGCTCGTAATCTGCGCGTGCGCATTTATCTGCGGCTCACTCGCTAAGGGCAAGAACGACGAGAAAAAGGTAAGATTTCTTCTATTACTTTATAAATATATATTTATACACTATTTATATACTGTTATATTAATTATTTAATAGTGAACCTCGCGAACATCGTATCGCCTCAGTTTCGAATAATAACGTGTCACCTGAAACGTTATTTCATAGAAAGTGTATGGGGAAACAAATTCTCTTCATAAAAACTTTTCTGTAAATTTTTCTATGTTTTTAATAGTTATTTTTCTATTCTCGGATCAAACGAATCCAACAAATCAGTGATCATCAAAATCAGTCCCGCCGTTCATGAGTTATAAATGGTGTAAATAACCTAAATTTGTTGTACCTACACTGTACTACTGTTGTTATTTGTACCTATTTATTGATCTCGGGAATTACTTGGTTCAATTTACAGTAGAACCTTCGCCTTTTTGCACTTCAAAACAAAATCCAGTTCGAACAAGTAATTCTTGATATTAGCGCGTTAAAATAGTCTTTAGCTTTATAATATAGACGTATCAAATGGACCAAGGGCGTTACAATGGACAAATGTATTCTTCTCACGCAACGCAGTATTATGGTACATTATGATTTAATCTCCCCCTGCGCAGTTTTTAACCCACCACGATGAAAGAGGTGTTATAAGTGATGTACCTAAAAGAATAGAGCGACTTCTAGACGGTCTGATTGAAGAAAATCGAGATGATTCTTAACTAATTTATGTATGTTCATCCATTTCTGAGGCATTCTTATTTAAATTGTCATCGATTTCATATACATATTAACACGTGAAGCAAAAACTTTGTACGAAAATTGCGCGAACGAGTGATAGTGAAATTTGCCATAGTTTAAACTTTATATACATTATAAACACTACTGCTTCAATGTCACACAACATACACACACATACCATACTCTTAAATTGTGGTTGAATTTCGACCAATAGGCGACCTCTAGTTTGTATAAAAATGTGGTTGCTTAATGTAGAAAGTGTCAGAATCATTGCGCGATGCGTTAGGAGTTACGGAAGACCGTTGTATGGCACACATATTGATATTAATCTGTTCGCAGGTGAAAATCGCTGTGTATTACGAGTCATTGTGTCCAGACAGCAAGAACTTCATCGTGTCTCAGCTGGCGCCGGTGTGGAGAGACTTCAGAGGGGCTGTCAAGGTCAAATTGGTGCCCTACGGAAAGAGTACAGTGAGTTCCTCCCCACTTCTTGTGCTCTGGTACCGCTTTCGTAATCAACCTTGTAATTGCCTCGTTATTGCGCCATCAATTGCATGTCAGCGAGAAAGGGATAGACCCATGGAAGTTATAGAGAAGGAGCACTATCGCTATGAACTAATTACTAAATCATTAGCCAGCCCGCCTGTCTATGGATATTTGTAGAATTTATTGAATTTATTATTCATTTTCCATCCACCAGCCACGCTGCCGTCCGTAAGTAGAATCGAAGTTAGCTGTTTATGAGTATGTACCTACTATATGTACTAAATTCATCTACTTGAGATGAATTTAGTTAAATTAGTGATCACAGCGCCTTACTTATTTTGTCCATATTCCTGGGAAACTATTTTCTACAGCGATGGTTTTCTTTATAACCTCCATGGATAGAGCTGTTAAGATATTTCTAATGTAACAAAGAGTACCGCATCTCCTTGCCGCTTTTTGTACCCTGGTACTTGATATCAATATTCTTAATAATTAATAACTGTCTGTAGCAAAGGGCGTTAAAGTTGCTCAACTAATCTTTTCTAAAATGGTTTTTGTCTCGTTTGTGCAACAGTAGGTATTGTACGTTAGCGAGAAAGGAACAGATTTGTGACATTGTAACTTAAGGTAACTGTCAAAGTTAAATTGATGTCTCATTAGTCACTGATCCTTTATCAGCAAGTAGATTGCCTTCTGTGCTTACCCAACCAAAACATTTGTTTCCTCAGAATTCGAACCTAGGAACAGCACGCAGATGCGTAAACCACAGAGGCGTACTTTATGATGTGTACTGATATAGATACTTATTATATTTCCAGCATGACAAAATCAATGGCAAATGGCAATTCAATTGTCACCACGGACCTGACGAGTGCTACGGAAATAAAGTAAGCTCATTTCTATTTTAAACTAGTTGACCCGCTACTAACTAGCAAACGTTGTTTTGCCGGGTCAGCTTTAAATTATTTTTAGTGAATATTTTGTTATTGATCGCAATTTTTTCATATTTTCTCACCGTTTGAACCTTCTCTGGACCACGACAATTCAAAACCAAAATCGGCTAAATCGGCCCAGCCGTTCTCAACTTTTAGCGAGAAAAACGAACAGCAATTGATTTTTCTATATATAGATAGATTAATATTATTTTCCTTGCATAATGAGAAAACAAAAAATTAAATTTTGTAATTTTTTGTTTGTAATACCGACTTAAAAATATTTGATTTCTTGATTGATTTTTCTGTCGATTTGAACCCTTAAAACGGTTTATTGGCCTATCTAACCTATCTTACACATCATGCACTTGAAATGTTGCTTGTGGCTAAATGTCTTTAAATCGCACTGTCAAAGGCACACAAAAGTAATTCATAGATTTATATATTTATTTATAATTTAGATCGTTTAAGTGGGATACATTAAATACGGTCCTATTGACGGGACAATCAGCCCTCTTTGTTTATACAAAAAATCCAACTTTAGTCCAGTCATTTGATTCGAAAAATAGTGATTATAGTATAAAGTAATATCTATAGTCAGTATAGTTTAGATTTAAATTAATTTTATAATTCACAATTAATATAATCAGTTAAAATTAAATGTCACAGGTTGGGTGAATAATGAGTTATGATTAAAACGCGAGTTAGAGTACACTTTGCGGAGCTCGTACGCCAAATTTATTGACTTTATGAAAAAAAGGTAGATACATAAATTGAAGGCAAAATAGGTCTCTAGTTTTGTTCTGTATATATCTGTTTCATCGGATAATGAGTCGGAAAGTAGATATTGCCAAAAAAATGCTTTTAGGCGCCATTTTTCCAATATGGCACATCAAAATCTATAAAATTACCAATATTTAAAACTCCCGGAAAAATTTCCACGTAAAACTACGAAATTACTGTACTTTATAAAACGAAGAAAATGATATTTTTTTTAATGTAGGGTTTTTGTTTAGCTTTAAAATGTATTGATTGTTTTAGCTTCAAGCATGTATTCTAAAAGACAACAAGCTGCAAGCCACAGTCAAAATGGAAATGGTCATCTGTCTCATGAACCAGTCGAACCCAGACAAATCTTTGGACACTGTGAGTAGTGGATAAATCAGTATCTAAGTGTAATTGTATAGACCTGGTAGACCTAAATGTACCAAATCCAGGACGTAAATGAGAACGGGCAGGTCTAAAGCAGCCGTAAGTGAGCATGTATGATGAATTTGTTGAAAGTATGAAGTATATGGGGATCATGGCAGGTCTGTGCTCGCTGCCTACCCCTTTGGGAAGTAGATGGTGATATAAATAAAAAAATGAAAAATTATCTGTATTGAATAGCCATTTATCTGGCTACATAAATATGGTATTACATAGGAGAAATAGAAAAATAATCTGAAAATAACGCGCGATAAATTTTAAAGTGGTTTTGTGACGCGAAAGTAATTGTTACTTTCTAGTTTTTGGAGGTTTTCAATTCGGATGAATTCATGATCGATGAATAATAGGTACAATTTATGAAAATCTGTTCATTCATTTATAAGATATACTTACATATTTGTAATCACCGTGTCGGGTTTTTTTTAAATTGTCTTAAATTTCCCTTTTTTCCCAGTGTCTGCAACTAGTGAAACATGAAGGTGAATCGGACAAGTTGAAGAAATGTGCTGCGGGCGATCAAGGCGATATTCTGTTGGCGGCCTATGGGGATAAGACAGACGACGTTCAGCGACCACTGTCCTTTGTACCAACTGTTATTATTAACGAGGTTAGTCCCTTAACCCCTTTAATCCTTGTGGAGTATGTTGTGGATACATTTCTGCGTCAGTTTTTCAAGTTTTCTATTTAAAATATAGCATGCTTTACTTTTTTTTACCGCATATCGAACCTTAGACTGTGCTATACTTCTGATAAACTGAGCTACGGATTCGGAAAAATAACTATTGTAATAAATATACGTTTTTTTAATACACCCAAACTATAAAAACAGAAAAGTAATATTCATTGATTAAGTTTATTAATAATTTAAGTAATAAAACATATTTTCTGGTTTATCTATCATTAATACATTTAGTTACAAAAACGAAGATTTAACTAAGCCACTTTTTCTTCAGAAATTCGACCAAGCCCTCCAAGATGAAGCATTCAAAGACCTCAAAGCTGTCGTGTGTCGGGTTGCCATAAACAAACCTGCCTCTTGTTGATTGTTCCATCTATTTATGGTATAAATATTGACAATTTAAAAATGTCAGGTGTCATAAAAAGCCATAGTTAAATCTCCAACAATTTGTTTTATTTAATTTAAAAAATTATAATCGAACTCTTATTATATTGATCGTAAATTTTAAAAATATATTTCTTACAAAATATAATGAAATGAACTATGTAAAAAAAACTGTTTGATAAGCTTTATATAAGAACTCATTATTTTTAAGTTACTCTTAAGTTTAATAATTATACAATTGAATCTATTAAAGTACTTATAAAATCTGGTATTTTTTACTAAACATGAGTTTTTACTCCCGACTATGAAGATTTTTATGAATATGAATATGAAACTGACATAACACGGGTAATTTGTAGGAAAATAAAACTTAGATTAAATTATATTTACAATATATTTACAAACATAAGTAGAATAAATCAATGATTTTAAAATCGAAATTGAAACGAATGTGAAACTGACATAACACGGGTAATTTGTAGGAAAATAAAACTTAGGTTAAATTATATTTACAATATATTTACAAACATAAGTAGAATAAATCAATGATTTTAAAATCGAAATTGAAACGAATGTGAAACTGACATAACACGGGTAATTTGTAGGAAAATAAAACTTAGGTTAAATTATATTTACAATATATTTACAAACATAAGTAGAATAAATCAATGATTTTAAAATCGAAATTGCATTTCAAAATAAGAGGTATTTATCCCCGTTGTTTTCAGTTAGTGTAATTTGTGCTTTTTTTATAAACAGGAAATAATTTTTTCAAGGAATTATTAAACAAACGCATTATTTGATAGACAGCTAATCAGAAGAGCATACACAGAAATATACCTGGCCCAAGATCCGCTAGAATATTTTAATAGTGCATTAATCACAAATAAATTTTCTCAAATGAGTATGACAATTGACACCGGCCGAAAATGTACATTTAATAGAGAAATAAAGGTTTAAATATCAAGATTTTCGAAAAAGGATTTAACATAATACCATTTATATACTGACAATGAAATTCAATGTCGTTACATAACGCCACCAAATGTCATTTCATACAAATTTCCAGCGTAAGTGGGTGACGTCTTGTCTACAAGACATGCTTACGACCAAGAAGGCGGGACGAAATCTGCATC
Organism: Aporia crataegi; assembly: GCA_912999735.1. Lineage (NCBI taxonomy): Eukaryota > Metazoa > Arthropoda > Insecta > Lepidoptera > Pieridae > Aporia > Aporia crataegi. The sequence continues at coordinate 4,344,112 of OU538752.1, forward strand.
GTCATCACCATGGCAGCGTTTTAGATGCTTGCTCAATGAGCCCTTATTACCGGACGTATAAGAGCAATAATCGCACGAGAACTTCCCCCCTTTGCAATTCTTCACGTGCTGTGCGACCGTGTCTTTGTCGCTGCTGAAGAAGCCGCAATGGTCACACTCGAACGCGCTTTTCCCGTGAGTCGTCATGTGATACACCAAACTCATGTTGTGTTTCGCGCGGTACGAACAGAGAGGGCACTTGTATTTCTTTTCCCGGTACCTTTTTCTGGTATTTTTGCTGTCCCTGTTATGTCTCTCCTTGTGTCGGTGCATCAAAAACCAACTAGACGTACGATAGTTACACAATTCACACATGTGTATCATGTGTGTATGTTTGCTCATGTGTATACCGTAATCTGCCGCGTGGAACGTCGTATAATTGCACGCCTCACATTTATAATTGTTAGCGAGGATTTTGCTAATGGCCGCACTTTTTTCACATCTTCGGGTTTTTTTTAATTTTTTCGTTTTCTTAACTAGTTTTAAAAGTGGAATGTCGTCTTCGTCTGTGGCGTCTGACACTGATACTATGTCTATTTTGGGTTCTTGGATTATCACTTCGTCTTCGTCGCTGGAGGAAAGGAGACTTATCGGCTCTTCTTTTCTGAAAAATCCAATACAATATAAAAAAACATTCATTTGGTATATAAAAAAAAACACTTTAAAAAAGAAGAAACAGTAGAATTGGCTGTATTACGGCAAAATGAAAAAATGAAAAGGTTTAATATATTTATTTTGTTTGAAATAGGACTTTATTATTTAATGATAAAAATAGGTTAGAATTAGTTTTTAATTATTATTATATTACTAATAGTCGTAGAAAATATGGTCAAATAAATAAATCATATAACAGACTCACTGCCTATTCTGACAGATACCTGAACAATATTAACGGACTTATTTTGATGCGGTTTTGTTAGAAAGCTGACGCCATCGAGACGATTATTATTTATGAGACATTCTTAAGGTAAATGGCTTTTTTTCCTAAAGAGAGGAAAACACTCACTTTTCCCCCAAGTCGATGCAATCCGAGCCGGAGTCGTTGTCGAGATCGACCTGTTCAATGCTGATGTCCCGTTCCTCCCCCTCCAGATCCGGGAACATGTTCGGATCCAACTCAACCTGGACATTCTCCAGCAGCATGAGGCAGTCTTCGTTTGTCTGATCTGAAGCATCTACAAGTGATTTTTCTATGTCAGTTTTATCCGAATGCAAAGAAAATTACCATTTATTGCAGTTGTCATCTTATGACTCCTCTGGTTTCCCACCGAAACATTTATTAGTCTCCCCGAGATTCGCATCCAGGACTCACAGCTCAGTACGCAGAATAATAATAATAATAGTAATTAATAGCCACGGGTTAATTTAAAACTAACCTTAAACTTACCTTGACCCTTTGCTCCAACAGAGATCTCTACATATTTCGGCTTAACAATATCATTAATATCTCCATTCCTCTCTTTTCTACCATCCTTATCTATATCCTTACTCTTATCTATCTCTCTTTCCCCCTCTGTGCCTCTATCTATCTCTCTACTTATGTCTTCCGTTTCCACCGTATCTATCGCCACAGCCCCACTCTCCCGTTCTCTCTCTCCCGGATCCCGTTCAGCAGATATCTGGGCAAGTGGTCGTGTTTGCTTGATGTGATAATTTGTTATTATCTCTTCTATATCTTTATTTGGCGAGAATTCTAAATCTATTTGTCTGAAAAATAAAACATCTATGGTATAACTGACGGAAATATCGGGGTTGTTAATCACACCTAAACGCCTGAACGGATTTCATTGAAATTTGGCGCGCAAATAGAAGATGCTCTGAATTAAAAATTTATTTACTGGTAGTGTGTTCCGGTGAGATAATATTTTAGGAAGCAGGAAATAAAACAAATAAATAATTGATAACAGTGGATCTGCCTGCGGCATCATAGTTCGCACCGAAATTGATCGATTTGGATGCTTTATTTCTATTTGAAACATGACCTGACGTGGAACGATTTTAGCTGCAATTTATGAATACCTGTTCATGTCTTTATGAGATATTTGTAATCATCATGTAAGGGAGTTTTTATTTTTGAGATTTTAGAGTTGGCTTCGAATACTGGGTAAATAATGTTTCGGCTACAGACTGTCTATAGAAAGTGTCTGTCCCAACCTAAGAGATACGAAATATCGCTATATACTGAATTTGAAATAAAAAATAAAATAAAAATGTATATACATTACAAATTTTGATTAAATTTTTTTTTAAGGTTAAAGAGATTTCGTTGATATTTTTTGGTAGAGATTCGACTTACTTTTCTTCAACTCTTTTGGTTGATTTGCTACAATTACCATCTGAACTGTTCGATTTCTTTCTGTCTTTTCTTTTGTCTCTCAAATTTCTCTGATCCTTGTCTATACTCTTATTGTCTGTGGTCGTATCAGCTTTGTCTATGTCCATTTCTTGTGGTTTATCTGTATCTTGTGTGGTTTCATTGTTCGCCATTGTGTTTGCATTTTGGTTTACCGATGTTTGTTCTTTCTGAAATTTTTGTTAACAAATAATTAAATAAAATACATAATATTCTGTTCGGTGGTTTAGATCACTATGAAAATTTAACGATGAAATTGAGTAATTTCTGGCATGAAAGTGTATTAAACGAACTCACACTCATATTTAAAATATAACTTATCCGTAACTTAAATACAATCAACCCATAGTAACAATAAATCAAAACTGAAATTATCATAATAATATTGTCTACACTTTTTCACGAATATTTAAGTTTTATTGAATTTTCCCAAAAATGCTCAAATAATTTCAATAAAACTACATGGGACCTACCTCGAAAGTATGACCTATCAAAAAAAGCATTAAAATCGACTTGACACAAAAATAAACACACGAAAAATAGTCAAACTCCTCTTTTCAAGTCGGCTAAAACTCATATTTTTGTCGGCAGTCCAACGCACTCACCCGTTGAAACACACAGGGCACAACTTTCGGTTTCAACCGCCGCTTTCCCCTAACAAACATATATTGTTCTTCTTCAAAATGGCGGCTGCACACCACCGCATCGTCTCTTAGCTTCATAGAGCTCTTTATCGCTTCTGTCCATCGCTTACGGAGCGTGCGACTCACTGGTAACCTGCAAACATACAAACACTATCAGTAGGTACACATGTTTGAAGACAATTCAAAAACTACCAGACATGTTAATCCATAGTAATATTATAAAATACAATTTCTTGTCTATTTGTCTGTAAATTTGACCAGATATAGAATAAGGTTTGAGAAAGGCTATCTATTATTGCAACAAAAAAGGGATTGAAATAGGGTAGATAGGGACAAAACTGCGGCCAATAGCTAATATTATAAGCTGAAGAGTTTGTTTGTTTGGTTGAACGTGCTAATCTCAGGAACTACTGGTTCCAATAGAAAAATTATCTGTGTTAGATATACTATTTACTACGGGTTTTACGCGAGTAAAACCGCGGGGCACATCTAGCTCTTAATAAATAAAATATACAAACTTGAAATAGTTCAGATCTTCCTTAAGACTAAAACAGCCATCCACACAGCATTGTTCCACCATTTTTGCTTCAGCAATTTGCCATATCTAAAAACAAGGATTTCCATATTAGCCATAAGGCCCCTAACCCCTTCTGAGACATGGGACAGACATATCTCTGTCTCAGTATCACTTACTTATAATTTATTATACTCTAGGTATGTAGGTGTCTCTGTAAATTACTCATGCATGGACCCACCTTCCAATCGTTTTCCTTAGAAATTAAACTCTGGGCATTCTGCAGCATACATTCAATGTTACAGTTGTGAGCAATTTGTTATAAATTCTTGAAATCTCTTAAATTCTAATGGGGCAGACACATTTCTCAAACAAAAAAAACATTTGTTTCCCACTACACTTAAGCCCCCGCCAAGCCATAGAGCATCTCAACTTATAAGCTATAGTATTATAATATTGGCTTCTATATAATATATCTCTAATATGTTTTTATTACTTAATTACATATTTATTTTTCAGATAGAATACTTGATAGTAAGATATATTGGTAAAAGATAGTTTAGAAAGTAGTAGGTAGTTTAGGTACTTTTTGGGTACCTTTCTTAATAAGTACATTACACTCTTACTCCCAACTTAACTTGCATGGGCATATACCAGTCTAGGTCACTAACAAAAGCACAGATTCTCACCACTGAGAGCATGGTTAATGTTGACCAAGTAGTTTATAATTTTACCCATTACAAATGAAAACACGAATCTTCCCTTTAATAATAACAGTATTGATTTCTTATCACTTAACTCCTTACTTATAAAGGTAAGGTACCTCAAATATTTCACTGACACACTGCAACTTTAGTAAAGTTGCAAAAATGAAACACTTTAATAAATTAGAAAACTGCAAGTAAAGAGCATACTTCTCTTAGGCCAGCAACGCACCCGTGGCCCAACTGGTGATGAGGGTGTACATAGGCGGTAGATTGCTTATCCTAAGTGAGCCTCCTGCTCCTTTGCCTCCTATTCGATAAAAAAGCAGATCTAAGTTGAGTATAGTTAATAAGAGTGATAATTTCCTTAACTACCTGCATGGACCTACAGGAAGCTACGAAATTTTTTCATTAATTTTATATGAATAAATCAAATATTTAAATTTCGTTTAAAGTTTAAACTTACATAATGAGTAAATTTTTATTACAAAATTTGAATAGACACAAAGCTATAATAATTAATTTTGAACCTTAAACAAAAGAGTTAAGGGCTATTATCGATACTACAATAACTTCAGTAGGATTAACTTGTTTCACATGCCTATTCTGGTATCATAATAGCGAATTTAATTCAATATGTCACATGGACCCTATTACCTTTGCAATAAGATCTACTTTCGCAAATAATTTTACTATTACGTTTTCGAATGGCAGCAAGCAATTATCAGAATAACACCGTCGCAATAATTACTATTGATTAATTATGAATTATTTTATAAACAAAAAAAGACTTTTCACTCCAATTTCCCGCTTAAGTGAAAACAGTTTAGCGCGCGAAATATTTGTAAACAAACTTTTAAAACGAAGATTACAACTTACAAAGAATTATCGTGGTGCACGTATCATGATGCAAAAATCCTTTTTAGGCGTGAATAATTAGATATTGTTTTGATATAAAATCCGACTGTGCATGTTATAAATTTATTTTACACTTTTCCTAATTTAAAACAGAATTATTTAAATTAATATTGTACACAAATGCAATGCCACTTTTTTTTGACAATTTACAACAAACTACAAAGTACAAACCGACAAAGGACAGACTATATATTTAAACACATATATATTTTGCAATTTAATTTACCACAGACTTTTAATAACAAATTCAAGCAGCAATCAGACCGTACGATTCTTATTTGTAATTAGTCTGTGGGACTAATTTTTGGTATGGTAACCGATACCGTAAAGAGATAATAGGTAGAGATGCAACATCGCTCATACAAAACATCGATATTTTGAAAAGTGAAACATCAATGTTAGAAACATCACTGTTTATGAACAATATATCGCTGCTTTTTTTTAGCAGAAATGAGATACTAATTTAATTTTAACCTTTATTTTTAACGAATAATCATTATTTTATTTTAACAGAAAACAGGTATGTATTTATTTATTTTAGACAGAATTTAAAATTTAAAAATAATAATTTTGATAACCTGGTGCCCAGTAAGTGGTTTCTCTCCTGGGTGATTGTTGTTCCAGCTTTAGAGAATAACCGCTCACTGGATATAGAAGTTTTCACGATAGGCAAATAGGTCATAGCTAAATTATGACGCCTGGGAAATAACCTCTTTGTATCATTCCACATCTCTAACGAATTTCCCTATATAGGAATAACAGTAGGTGACATGAAAATATGAATTTCTGTTTCTGCTTTAGTTTTATCTTTTGTATTTTTGTTCATTTTGTGCGTCAATATTTTATGGTAGGTCCATATGTCACTTTCATTATTATCATTTATGACTTTTCCCTCGCCATAGGGTCTTTAAAATGCATTAGCTTGAATCAAGGATTCAAGGCGGTAGTCACTTGTGACTAAGAGAGATATATTATGTTTCTGTGTGTCTGATATCGTTCATAAAACATTGTTCATGAAGAACAATGTTTATGAACGATATATCAATGTTTGAAAAACATCGATGTATCGTTTGCATCCCTAATAATAGGTACGTTCTAATATAATCTATTCGCTGTCTACGGGTAAATGACCACTTTACAGTTTATTCTTGAAGTAATAGTGTTGTATTTAATATTATATTCTCAATTATACTACTACTAGGGTACGCCCTTGTGGCGTTTCGGAACGTAATAGCCCGGCCGCACATTATCAGAAATTTCTGTCAGAAAAATCAGAAATCAGAAACGGCCGTGCCGTTATAATTTTTCTAACAGTGTGCGGGAGCTAATACAAAATATATGCACGGAGCGCCTTCCGGCGAGCGTTAGAATTTTTCTGACAGAAATTTCTGATAATGTGCGGCCGGGCACATTCGCCATGATAGAAGAAAAGGCGCCACTTTCTCTGGTGACACTTGACAGATAGGAGAGATTTACCATTAAAGACTGATGATACTCTTGAGTCTTGCTGCCATACTCAGAAAGATTAATTAAATTAGTCCTAATGAGTAATTAACTAATTATCATTAATTAACTTATTATCGTTTGGTTTGGTTTTAGTCTTCAGACTTCATTATCATTCCACGGTTCACACTTCACCTCATGTTCACTATATTACATTTAGCTTTGACAATTTAATATTTTGTCGTGTCGTGGTGATTTTGTGTCGTTATTTTTTATTAATTTTTGTTTATTAAAATTATCGAAAAGTAGTTTTTGAAAGTTTAAAATTACAAAACGAGTTATTATTGTCGTAAATCTATATTAGTAAAAATCTGTGTTTTTTGGCTTTGACAACATGGTGTTTTTGATTAACGAAAGTACTTAGTGATACTGTGCACTTAATTTATCTTTTGTTAGTTTAAATTATCGAAACGAGGTTTTGGAGATTTAAATCCGATACGGACTTTTTATAACTTTCGTTGTAAATCTGTATTTTAATAAAAAAGATCAAAAAAGGCTTCAACATTGCTTCTAAAATGCAAAATGTTAACGCTCCACGGGAGCCTGCTCCCGTGTTGAGCACGAGTTCCACTATTCTTAATATGAGAGAAAAGGAGAAATATATAGAAGAATTCGATTTTCCATTCTGTGATGAGTCTTCTAAATATGAGAAAGTTGCTAAAATTGGCCAAGGCACCTTCGGCGAAGTGTTTAAAGCGCGCGCCCGAAACAGCAGTAAAAAGTTTGTAGCAATGAAAAAAGTTTTGATGGATAATGAAAAAGAAGGCTTTCCGATAACAGCACTACGAGAAATAAAGATACTACAGCTTCTGAAACACGAGAATGTTGTGAATCTGATTGAAATATGCCGAACGAAGGCCACATTACACAATAAATATAGATCAACATTCTACTTAGTTTTCGATTTTTGTGAGCATGATTTGGCAGGATTATTATCAAATGTCAATGTAAAATTTAGTCTGGGTGAGATAAAGAAGGTGATGCAGCAGTTATTAAATGGTTTATACTACATTCATAGCAATAAAATATTGCACAGAGATATGAAAGCAGCAAATGTGCTTATAACTAAGAATGGGATACTGAAATTAGCCGATTTTGGTCTGGCAAGAGCATTTAGTGTTGCTAAATCAGGCCAAGCTAATAAATATACAAATCGAGTTGTTACACTGTGGTATCGCCCTCCAGAGTTGTTATTGGGTAAGTAAGATGAATAATTTATGGGAAATGTATAAACTTATGCATATTTGATATTTTTGACTGTAAGCAATAAGATTATTCATACAATTAATGTAGAAAAGTATGCCTTAATAGCAGTTGCTTTAAATATGTTGTTTAACATGAATTAATGATTTCATTTATCAGGTGATCGTAATTATGGACCACCTGTGGATATGTGGGGAGCTGGTTGTATTATGGCTGAGATGTGGACACGGTCACCAATCATGCAGGTAATTTTTTAAGCCCTTAGTACTACTTAATAAGATCATAATATTATGTTGTACTTAGTTATATGTATAATATAATTATATAGTATATATTTTAGTAATGTGTGTAGTAATTAATTAATTCAGTAATACACATCACTACAGTAATTTGTTAATGAACATAGTAAAATACATAATTTATCTTGTAGTTTAGTAATTAGTTTAATCATTACAGAATATTAAAAAAATTAAAAAAATTCTATAAATACAATAATGTACCAATACATTTTAGAATGTTTTAATATTCCTTATAGCCTACCACTTTGTTCACTATTTTCCATAAATATGTTGTACATAAATATCTATATTTCAGGGTCCAACTGAACAACAACAGTTGATATTGATATCACAACTTTGTGGTTCCTGTACTCCTGATGTTTGGCCAGGTGTTGAGAGTTTGGACCTGTACAATAAGATGGAGTTGCCGAAGGGTCAGAAGAGAAAAGTTAAGGTAGAATACTGTGTTAATTTGTCTAATGTCAGAATAGTATCCCAATTTTTTTTCAATTATTAATTATATTTTAATGGATAAAGAAAACTACTTAATTTGTTTGAAACCTTTATGTTGTCTGGTCATTTTTATCACAATGCTCAATTTAAAGATTATATTCTGAAAATTTAAATATACTTTGTACCAAGAAAATACACATTTTTAAAATACAAGATTTTGGGTAGCGGATGGGGGTAGCCTGAAACCTCACCCCATCACCAGGAGAGGGGAGGGGGTCAAAAAGTTGCTAAAAAAAATTGATGATACACATGATTAATGGATTACTTTCATTAAATTCATCAGACATGCTCACTTATTGGGTGCTTTTGACCGCATTGGTCTGCTTCCATTAATTTTCCATTGAACATTCCCTTCCATATCCTTGTCACTATTCCTCACAACTACACACTGTCTGATTTAAATTTATAAGACTGTTTTTTTTCTTTCAGGAAAGACTAAAACCCTATGTGAAGGACCCATATGGTTGTGATTTACTTGACAAACTACTGCAGCTTGACCCAGCTAAGAGGTAATAAATACTACTTGTTAATTAATTGATTCATGTAAAAGACACATACATGTATTATTAAATGTACTGTTTTGAACCCTGATTGAAAAAAGGGTGGTATAAATTGGATGTGTCTGTCTGTGGCATTGCAAAACAGTTGCAAAACAAATAGACCATTTTGGTTTTATTGTTTTCAATTTCACTATAAGGCAAATAAGCCCGCTCTTATATAAATTTTAATCTTCCCCATTTATTTACGTTCTAAATATTTCATTCAACATTGCAGATATGATGCTGATACAGCCCTAAATCATGATTTCTTCTGGACGGATCCAATGCCGTGTGATCTGGCAAACATGTTGGCCCAACATACACAAAGTATGTTTGAATACTTGGCCCCACCACGTCGTCCTGGGCACTTGCGACATCACCACCACGTGCCCGGGGCACAGGCTAAGCCAAACCCACCGCCACAGGACTCCGGCTATCAAGATAGAGTGTTCTAGTGATATGTACTGTTATTTCAGATGACAAGAAAGTGTAGTGTAGTATAACATATTGTGAAGTGTGAAAGTGCAAAGTGAAGGTGGTAACTAAATCTGGAGTATAAAGATTCCAGGATGAAAGTAAGGGATCTTGCAATTTTTTCTGTATGTGAATGACATTGACTTTGCAACACATAATGTCATTTCCAGTCTTTCTGCAGAATGATCGTAATTTTTGTTTTTGTATATATTTTGACCTTGATAGTCAATTTATTTAACAAAATTGTAAAAAAAATTATGAATCTAGAAAAGTGTACTCTTTGCAAAGATGGATAAAGTGAAATGAATGAACTGTGATGATGTGTATGAATATAACTTATATTTAATACTTATGTATGGATGATACTGGGTTTGAATTCCATAGAATTGAAATAATGATATTATTTGAAAGACTTGAATATTATTATTCAAATAAATAGATGGCTGACCATCTATTATCTATTAATAAACAGTGAAACATATTCTGTCGCCCAGAGGTATTGGGGGATTATTGGCATTACTTTATTATTATGTATTTACCATAATATGTAGATACCATATTAATTGTATTGATCTGTATATGGAGAGAAGGTGGAATCTTTTTGGATTCTGAATGTATAAAAGTAGTTCCTTCTTTTTACATTCCAGGTCCAAATAGTCTGAAAGGGTATGGTCTGCATATCAATATTTTATATCTGAGGAGATTCTTTTTAAAACTTGACTATTCCACTTTTTGTATTTTTTTACAATCTGAGAAAATTTTGTAGCTAAGCAGCTATGTTTTTAACCTGAATTTTTGATGCATTATAGACGACATTAATAGTCATTGCTTTTTGCATTGTACAGGATCCAAAAAAATTCACTGCAGTTTCAGTCACTGGGGATTTCACTGTTCAGTGAATTTTAAAATATTTAACTGGTGGTCAGTTGGTTACTTCAGCACCACCTGTTATGTCATTGAGCATACTACTAACTGATGATCAGTTACTATTCACTGATAAATTTTTAGATAGTTCATTAACATAAAGTTCTGACTAAAAAATGTAGGAATAAAACTTGTTTTGTTGCAATTTAGTTTAAAATATTGTTCCAAAAATGTATATTTGAAATGGGTTGTCATTTTGACGACGTTTTAATCTTTTTTTCTGGTGTAATTATTAAATTTTAGCCCAATTTACTTTCGTCGTGTGTAAATTTGAATGTTACCAAACAAAAAATAAATAAATAATCAGTTTCATCAAAAGTGGAATAGTCATGTTTTTAAAAAAACCTCCTCACTCTTAGACAAATTATCATGATAACAAAGATCATTGTCCAAGGACGGTGATCTCTTACCATCAGGGGACCAGCCAGCCCTCTTCTCAGCTAATACCACAATGTACAAGACTTTCTAAAGGCCAATGAGAATAAGGATAATCATTTCTACATTTAATTAAAAGAATGTTGCATAATATCAATGAAATGCTATCATATGCTATGTAACAAATATGTGATACTTAAATGTATTGTGTTCCTTAACTTATCCATATTTATAAGTAAGGTTAAGATTGAATAAATTCTTTCATAATATAAAATTGCGGTTTTTTAAATTAAAATAATACCTCTGGAAAGTGATTATATTTTCTGATGGAAAATAACATTAAAAAAAAATTATAAATTAAGTCTTAAAGTTTAGAATACCTACTTATTAACCATTTACATGTGAGTTTATGTAATAATAAGTTATTTAAATATAACCTTAATATAACTAAATTATAGCTATTTTATAGTAAAATAAAGATACAAAGGGTCATGAAAATAACGGAGAGCAAGAACAGGACACATTTCAATAGTTTTCTGTCTTGATATCGATTATCTCAAACTGTTTTTTTTAACTTTAATTTTTTAATTTAATTATTAACTTTAAATTTAATTATAATATTAATTAAGTACTAGTGGACCCCGCGAACTTCGTATCGCGTCGAAGTTCCGAATAATAACGTGTCACCTAAAACGTTATTCCACAGAAAATGTTTTCTTTTATTTTATTCTTTCGACAATTTTCCAAATTTTTCTCCCTAAGAACCATCCGTACTTCAAGGAATATTATAAAAAAAGAAATAGTGAAATCGGTTCACAACGTAGGGTGAATATCTAACCTAACCTAACCACTAGACCAGCGGTTCTCATCTCTATTCGCGTTATTTAAGTTCAAAAATTAAAATAGTCAAAATAAAATAAAAGCGACTTGGAAAACATTAATAATGAGACTGGAAGAGTTAAAACTAGTAGGTAATAATAAATTTAATTCCAGTGTTAGCAACCTGGGAGATGGCGCTGATCGTACCAGGGGCGTAAAATTATGAGTACAACTTTTGAGTTAGAGCCGAAAGTCGCTTCTTCATAACTACAGCGCCTAATCTCAGAAGCGACTTTGCGCGCACAAAAGTAGATATAATACCTATCGGCGGCGGCATAGTACAATGAAGTAGTTAAAAAAAACACGTAAAAGAATCAATAAAATATCTCTAGAAATGAAAAAGTTATGGGACTTTCAAATTACGCTTGCAAGAATAATTTTGTTACACGCAGATAGGTCAAAATATGACGTCACAGGCGAATCAGAAATACTTCGAAAACTTCAATATTGTATTTCTTAAGACATTTATTAATGGATTTCAAAAGTTTTTTTATTGATTGATTAGTTTTGATCTATATTTTAATACCATTACGTTGAATACAATATTAATTGTTATTAACATCATCATGAAACTTCTCCATTGTATTGTGGTGGCGACTAAATTTGGCTGCACCTCGTGATACACCGCCTCAAACAGTCGCCCGAGTGCACGTATTGCGGTGCTCTCCGTTACGTGCAGACGTACTGTGGACGCCTTCTGCCCCATCCAGGGGACTTAGGACTTTAAAGAAGAAGAAGAAATCGGTTTAGCTGCTCTCGAGATTTTCGCTTAGCAACACATTCAGCGATTTATTTTTATTAAATAGTCTGTATTATAGTGACAATTATAATCAATCGAATGTCAATGTCAGTTTTAAGACTTGACATATTATACATCAATTGCAATTTTTAAGAGTGAAGGGATTTCTATTTAGTATTTACATACTTTAAAATTTCTAAATTCATAATTTAGTAATAAATACTATTTCTTTTAAAGTAAAATGTTTTTCGAATTCATAATATTTTTTTTATAATAACACTGAGTGCATTGTGAGAATTTTTTGTACGTTGATGTGATAATTAAGTAAATTGATTTGAGTGCACAATTGCATTATCGATCGTGAATTTGTAAATTAGGTTGATCTACTTATTATTTATTCATATCAGTTCAGTGATAACGTATGTAAACAACATACCAACGCCCACTTTTCATATTCTTACGATTCGAACATCGCTAGGTATCTGAAATACTTTACAATTGAATAAAACAGGACAGGTAAGAAAGTGTTTTTACTGCTTATATAAATTTTTAACTGTTTAAATTGACCCCATGATGTTCTTATGGCTTCTTTTAATGGGCATAAGACTATTTATTTATTTTGAAATTATTAAATATTACATCCACAATAAAATACTCAAAGTTGATTTTTTATTTCATTACTTACTGCTATAAAATTTCACATACCTACTCAATATAACTAACAGTTTCTTTTGTATATCATGACTGCTATTGAACGGTTTTATTGAATATATTATGACTTATTGAACAATAGATTATTACATTTTTAAACAAAATATAACAGCTTTACTGAGACGTATAGCATGGATTATACAAACAGATGATAATAGAACTTCACAAACACATTTCTGCTACTTTTACCATCTTTATCAGCCTACTTTGCCTTCTAATTAATTTCTCTATTCTATTATAGGATTTGCATTGATGCATGTGATGGGGGATTAAGAGTACACTCCTGTAGTGTGTGTGTGTGTAACGCCTCTGTGGCTAAGTGGTTTACGTGTCTGTGTGTTGCGCCAGTGGTCCTGGGTTCGAATCCCAGTGAGACAAATACATTTTCAGTAGGATATGTACAGAAGGCTAATCACTTACTTTCCTATAAAGAAAATTATCAGTGAAATAGATACATAAATGTGTCTGTCCCATGCCCCAGTAGGGGTTCTGGGAATTCACACTCTGTAGTGTATACTCTTAATCACCATCCCATTTTTACATTCTTATTGGGTGTTTCAGTAAAATGGCAAGTGAAAGTAGTTCAGCAGTTCTGGATCTAAATGATGTGGACACAACAGATACTGAGATGGGAAGTGTCACAGATGACATGGAAGGATCTCCACTTATCATGGAGACAGGATTTGATATTGGTGTTAAGGTATTGAACGAAATCCATTACAAAATCGGTTTGATATTATAGCATATTACAAAAAAACCTCTTATTTTTAACCGACCTTCAAAAAAACCAAAAAGGAGGTTATCAATTTGACGTGTATTTTTTTTTTTTTTTTTTTTTTTTCGATGTTCCGCTCGTACGTCGCCAATTGTAGACTGATTTGGATGAATGAGGTGTCAAACGATAGGGTAATTCGTCGAAGTGGTCCCATTTTTTTTTAGAATTTTTACGATCAATAGTTTTCAGCATATTGAAAGAATAGTTTCACAATCGGACGAGAAATCGCTGAATTCCGCGCGACCATGTCGTGCTTATTTGCTTATAACTATATAATTTATTAATCCTTATCGATGAATTAGATGTTATTTGATTTAGTATTAAATTTGCAACAAGAGAGAATAAGAATCAAAATAATTTGATTTATAGTTTTAGAGATATTGAGGTTATAAAATAAAAAATTTAAAAATCTTCAATTAGTTCGCTTTAGCAATAGAGATGTCCATGTTGTATTAAATATTTACTAATTATAATAAATTGATTTAATTAAAACCCATATTGTCAAGCTTTTGACGGAATTTTATGATAATCTAAGCCATATATTTGATGTTATGGAGCAAAACTTGTCAACAGAGAAAAACATGTCATACGTTATTGTTTACGCGTCCAGTTTAGATCTCTATAGCTCGATGTAATATCAGTTTATATCGATGACTTATATATCATTTTATAAAACATTAAAAGGGTCATATATGATAGTAAAATCAATAAGGTAGAAGAAATACTTCTAGAGATAGAGAGAATATAGTAACTGAGTTCCTACGGGAAATCACAATGTGCGTTCACTTGCTTACTATAAAACACCATGAAAACTTAATTTATATGAACGATATTACTTAAATTTTTAGTATTAAACGATTCAGATTTGCGTTTTATTATTTTCATTAATTTGAAAATATTAAATTAAATTAATTAAATTAGTTTTTAGTGTATAAGGTAAGCGTAAAGTCAGAGCGTCCATGTTAGTTTCGTTTTGATGGTATGATAACCAACTATACGGTTTAGAAGAGCCACTCAAAAGTATAAAATAAATTAATTTTAAACAAAAAAATAAAACCGACCTCAAAACGCACTGAAAAGTAAAAAATAAATTTTGTATTATAAATGAACTTACTATGAATAAAAGACGTAAATAGTGTTGATAAATTAAATTCATCTAAAATTCTACAAGGGCATAAAACTTTCATGTTGTTTTTTGAAAGGCGGTGCCAAATAAATAAAGACTGAATGAATATTCCTGGACTTTAATAAAAAAAATTAATTGAATGGCTTGGCGCCGCGTTTCAAAGAACAACATGACAGTTTTATGCCCTTGTAGAATTTTAGATGAATTTAATTTATCAACACTATTTACGTCTTTTATTCATAGTAAGTTCATTTATAATACAAAATTTATTTTTTACTTTTCAGTGCGTTTTGAGGTCGGTTTTATTTTTTTGTTTAAAATTAATTTATTGAGTAGAAACATGCTAGAAAATTTTAAAAAAACAATACACCTTGTACACCAATGATGACAAAGTTGTTACTCTCTATTAATATAGTATTCTTTTTTAATAAAATATTTACAGAAAATTGAGGGGATTGGAGATAAATGTTATAAGTCTTACAGGTTTGTGTGTCTGTCCTAAAGAATAGACCGATTGTGATGTCTTTTATTTGTTAAAAGTGATTAACATGGTTCTCAGCTATAATTTATCAAGATCTAGTTATGCATGTAATGTGTATCAGGGGTTTTAAATTGTCTTAAATTTTACTTTTAATTACTAAAAAATATATTTGACTTTAAGCAATAAACAAACTGTATATAGCAAAGTTTTGCACTGCACATAAATAAACAGCTGAGCTATTTCAGGTGGATGCGCCAATGAAACAATTGTCGACTCTGGAGACGTTTGTGACGTACCGTGTTCGATGCGTGTGCGCACGGTGGCCCACACCGCCCCTGGTCAGGCGACGGTTTAATCACTTTAAGGTAAGCTTTTATTCTATTCATTAATTCAATTCTACATTTTACCCGTGTCTCCGTCTTAATTTTTGCCCTATTTCAATTGCTTCAACTTTTATTTTCAATAACAGGTAACCTTTCTCAAGTCTTTGTACTAAATTTCATTAAAATTGGGTCCGTGATTTAGCTGTGAAAGAATAACAAACAAACAGACAGACAGAGTACCTTTCGCATTTAATATTGTTGAATTATTTAATTTTATGTAAAATTAAATAAGTACATATATTATACTTACGAAATTATTTATAATTTAATATATTTACAATAGTTTGAAATGTTTTTTCAGCTCCTCCACAAACGACTGTCAGTTTCTCACCCTCTGGTCGCAATCCCACCGCTGCCGCCACTGCATTCAGCGAGACAGCAGCTTGATAGATATTCACCGTCTTTTGTAGCTGTCAGGGCTATAGCACTTGACGCTTTCTTGGGTGAGTATCTGGTCCCTCTGTTACAAGTTCGGTTAAGTATTTTTCTGCGTTAAATATTTCTATGGAAAATGTGACAGCGCTTCTGGCGATTACACGAATGGACCGATTTCGATGCAGTTGTTGCAGTGTCGTAATGAGAGATGAGTTAGAGTAATAAGGTTTATTACTTAGGCCATGTCGACCTGATACTAACTACCAACTAACTAAATATTACAATAAAATCTTGATTTATATACAAAGTAGCCGGTCATCAAAATATCATCATATCACGTATTTACCTAAATAATCTTACGCAGTATTTGCTGAGTAGCCATAGCAGTCTTAGCTACAATTTATAGAAATCTGATTATCCGTTTATGTGATATTTTTATTTGTATATCATGTTGGGGAGATTTAACATTATCTTCAATTACCTTTAAAACTAGGTTGTGAATTCGCACTTAGTATTTTTTCCCAATTTTAAGCTCTCCTAACATTTTTCGCTCATTGCACACTATTAATTACTTATTTTGCAATATGTTAATAATTAAATTATTAAGTGATTTATTTTATATTTCAATAATTTCAGATAGAATCGCTAAACATCCTATTTTAACTCATAGTGATGACTTCAGACTTTTCGTGACGACACCAGATGAAGATGTCGATAAGGTATTTAGAAATAAATTCATTTAAAAACATATAAAATAGCTAAACCGACTTTAAAGTGCACGAATAATTAATAAACATAAGAAATATTTAGAAGCCGTTGCCAAACTTTTACAGAAAGTCAAATTGTCGCGTTGTATCACACATTTAAAGAAAAATTTATATAATCATTTCCTTAACTCCAAGGAACTGACTCTTACGTTGAATTTTATGTTTATTTTTGGTCCATTTATAACTTTTAAGTGGTACCTAACACTGCATTGTAAGTTATTGAAGTTCCAAAAGATGTTTGTAATAACTATATTTTTTTAAATAAAACAGGTATTTAAGAGTGAAAACAGTGCACTAAATTTATGGGGTCTCAGTAGCGCGTTGTATGGGAATACTGAAGCGAAATCTACCAACGGGGCCAGGTACGTTATCCAAAAATCAAAATAAAAATACCTTTAATCGTATAGATTACACGATCGCTTATGAAACGACACTTAAATATAAGTTTACAGTTTAAGATCGCGCCCAAATTTGAGGACAGCCAACAAAATGAGTTGTTAACTTTTGTTCATAAAAGGTACATTTTGAAGTTTATCAAGTGATTATCAATGGTTTTATAAAGAGCTTTAGCAATTAGCTTATTAATTCTTGTACTTCGCTTGGGATGTTCGTGGGGTGGTAGATGTGAGGCGTGACTTAAAATTAAGAATTTACCTAGTAATGAATTATTTACGCCAGCATCACACATTTGAAGGAAACAGTTTGAATTTAATTTTATGAAGTTAGTAATAAAGTGGACCCCGCGAACTTCGTATCGCGTCAGAGTTACCTAAAACTTCATTCCATAAAAATGTATGAGGAAACAAATTTTCTTTATAAAACCCTTTTTTTGTGAATTTTCCAATGTTTTTAATAGATATTAAATGCTCGCAAATACAACAGATCAAAAGACATGAAAATCGGTCCACCCGTTCTCGAATTATAAATGTCCAAACAAACCCAACTTTGTTTTATATATACTTATATATTAAATTATTGTAAAATTTGTGTTAACTATACACTCGCAGACAGTCCAATCCCTTGTCTTTGATTTTTTTTTAATTATCCATTTTTGAAAGAATTTCCTTGCGTTCCAGAGTGAGGGACCCAGAATTCACATCAGCCGGTGATTATATGCAATCGTTGCAGCAGAAGTTGACATCGCTGTGTTCGCTAACAAATAAACTCTACAAAGGGTCGGTTTCGCTGAGCAATGAGTATACAGGGTGAGTTTTGTTTTTTCAATCGAGTTTTAAGTTAGGCACTCAACTTGACTGTATGTTTGAAACAGGATTCTGAGGTCAATTAGAAGTTTAAAAGATTTTTTTATTCGATGAGTTACTAGGCATGCCTTTTAAGTTCTGTATTTTCCATATTTCCCGGTAATTTTGAATTTTGAACTTTTTTATGTTCGAAAGTATTTAAATTTTGAATCTCAAAACAGTTGAAAGTATTAGGATTAATGCTATTGTTTAGTCACAGCGTCGATTGGAATCTTTCAGGTCACGTACGAAAATGAATCTTTGTAAGGAAAATGTTCGTGCAGTAATTTTCTACAACTTTGAAGAGGCCTGACAAGGTTTCGGTGTTTTAAAGAGCTAATATCTGTGTTCAGTGATTAATCCCTATGTGTGCGGACTCTCGAACGCTGGTATTTAGAATTCCAGCGTGGACATATTAGTGTTACAAATCTCGCGAAGGACGCCCAAAATCCGCCTTCACTGAAGATAACATTATTGCTGTGAGACGACTAATTCTCGAAGATCGTCATGTGACGTATCGAGAGATAGAGGCTCTATTAGGCATCTCAGGGAAAACCATTCAGAAGATCTTGCATGAAGCGCTTGGTGTGAGAAAGCTAGTTTGCCATCAAAAAGCGGCCCTCGTCAGATGGTGTAAGAAAACTCTGCAAGCACTTTAGAGTGGAATAAATGTTATAATAACTGGTTTGAGTGAATGGAAAAGTGTATTAAGCTACGTGGTGAATACTTTGAAAAACAATAAAAAGTACTATTTAAGGTTTTAGTTGTGTTTTTTTCTCCAAACGACAAAACTTAAAAGGCATGCCTCGTATTTTGGTGATAGCCCCAATTTTTATCAAAATTTATTTGACTATTTTTGCACAATTTAACAATCTAAAATTACCTACATGACGTTTAGGTTTTAATCTCTGTTTATTGGTTTTGGTTACTCATTTTATTACTTGGAATGTCCTACAAAAGCGGAAATTGACTTCTAATTGTACTAAAAATAAATATAATTCTTAAGGCAAATACTTAGTGGTGCATTATCGTTAAAATTTTATGTTTTTGTTGTTATGGTTTGGTACTTTTATTAGTTTTAAAATAATTTTCAGTATGCGTTGCGTTTGCGATGCATGGGCCAGTCAAGTTGGGGGGCGCAGCGCCCGGGCCTGCAGTGCCGTCTCGGGAGGCTGTCAGGGCGCAGCGGCCGCTCGGGAGCGAGCTCCACTTAAATATAAGGCCATCCTACCATTGTTGGCCGCTTACGCCAACGCTCATTTGGAGAAGATCAAGGCTAGAGACGCTTTGCATGGTGAGTGTACCTCCCACTGGATTGGGGAACCCTGGTACTTGTGTCTCCGAGAACCCATTATTATCTCTGAAACGGAAAGAAATTAATGTAAATAAATAATAAAAAAAATAACGGACGAAGTACATAATACATATCTATTATTATTTGGCTGTTCGCTATTGAGGCACTGCTAGTCTATCTTATATATAAAAAAACCTTGCACGTTGGATCAATCTCCTACTTTGTTATTATGTCCTGATACTTTGGTCGTATCAACTTGGAGACTGAGTAACAGAAACTTCTACTGAGCTGTGTCTTCTCTTTGTGTTGTCTCTTTTGAGAGTTGCTTTGATCAATAATATGAAAACTTTAATTTTAGTTGCGTTTATTATTTTTAAGATGTGCCAAAAATGTTAAATTAATTTGGGTCCATGGGGAACAAAAGCTTTAATGTTGAAGGGCTACGCTTTTAGGACTCTAGAAACTGGGAAACTGGTTTAGATACGCACCCATTTTTGGACAAATGCATAAAATGCAGCTGGTATTTTGGGTTATGACACCCTTTTATATAATTCCTAAGAAAACTCACAAGGCTATAGGTTAATTTTAAATTTTGTTTCAGCCGCGTACGTCGCCGGAATCAACGCAAGTGATGATCACAATAGGTAACTCATTTATTTATCCTATTAATAGAATAAAATCGGATTTGTCACATTTATAAACTTGAAAACGGCTGAACGAAATTTAATGAAATTTTTTTATGTTAACATCTAAAACTCATATTGTTTATGTGTTTCATATGAAATGATTTTTTAAATATATAATTTCTATTATATATTATTTTGATCGCATATTATTATAATTCTTAATAATTTTAGGTTAGAACAAGCTTCCGAAGCGCTCCGTTCTGAACTGTCAGATTGGATACCAAAAACGCGTAAAGAGATAAAATCCCACCTTTTAGAATTGGCAGACAGACAAGTCGCAATTCATACACAGTCACTGATGTCCTGGGAGGCGGCGCTTAAACTGTCCAATGACGATATAAGCCATCTGTTCAAAACCGTATCGAAAACGGCCGTGCAGAACCTCTCGCCGTCAAAATGTCCGACAGACGTTGACAGTGACATTGACAGCGATTTTAGTGATCGGAAACTTGTGAATGACGTTAAGAACACGTTAAAATCGGATGTCAGTAACACAAACTTAAAAGAGAGACAAGAGTCGTCGTTAGAAGAGAAAGAGAATGGAGAAGACACAAAAGAAGAGAAGGAGTTCACGGATCCCTTGCAGCATTTCACAGATGTGGAGTTGTCCTGATTGTGTGACACTGTGTTCTGTGATGTGTTTAGACAACTAACTAAATAACAGTGATTTATCACGGTGATATATTTTTAATAGTGAACCTTTTGTAGCGGGCTGACCCACCTTCGGTTTGCTATAATAATATTATGTGACTCGCGACGTCTCGTTTACTCTGTGTACTGATTAGAGATTTAAAAATAATAGTATAAACTTGTTATGTTCCGGCTTAATGTCAAGAGATGGCGTTGATGTATATTAAATGGAACTATGAAAGTTCTTTGTCACAAACGCGAAAGTATAGAAGAGCTAGACTGTGAACCGAGTTCAAGAAAGGATTAGGATCTCAATTTGACTATGTTTTTGTATGTTGGTTACACTTTTAATGATACTTTTTTTGGTATGTCATACTTCAAAGGTGGTCTTATTTCTCTCTTATTTATTTATTATTAATTCGAAGTTGGTTTATTACAAAAACACAGTCGAATAAAAACTCCTCTTTCAGTTGGTTGTAAAATTTCGAGAAAAAAACTAGTTTGATACAATTGTATGATAGTTTTATATATCCCAATTTCTAACTTACGGGTGTTTAATAAATCTGTATTTAGATAAATAATAATAATTATATTTAAATAAATTTATATGTGTAATCAACGAGTTACCGATACTCAAGATAGGACTCGTTTTATGGATATGAAAAGCGGGTGTAAAAGCATAATATTATTTTATTTTAAAAGCAACAATGTACTTAATAAATAGTGTTCCCAAAACCAATTGATCGAATTAATATACGTATTGTTATTTTTAATGGATAATACAGGCACGTATGTGTCTCTCTGTCATTTTCGCTTTTCAATTATCTTTTTTTTTATTTGAACCCGGCATCGTAGCTCTGAATGGACCGATTTCGATGCAGTTTTTTCTGTTTGCAAGCTGATGTGATCTAGAAGGATCGTTGCTACAATTTCATAAAAATATGATTATCGTAATTAACATGTCAGGGATTTTTAAATTGTCTTCAATTTCGTTCATTTTGCATACAGTATATTAGTGCCAAATAATAAAGTATTTTAGTAACTTAAGTCTTATTATAGAATAATAAAGCTAGCTAGTTACCATATAGTCTGTGGTTAGTATAAGTTTTTTCGAGGAAACCAAAACAATCGTGTATCGTTTAAGAATGTGTTATATTAATGTCAATTGTCAAAGTCATATTTTATTCATAGAGAATCACATACATGATCGCATATCACATATGAACATCACTTAAATCCAAGTTTACAGCCAAGAGCGCGCCCAAATCTGAGCACGCCAACAAACTCTTCTCTTTTTCCGACCACGTTCACAAAGACACATTTTAAAGTGGAGCAAAACAATTCCCCGGCGTTGTTCGTATTCAAATAATCGATGGTTTAGTTTAAGCTAAACGTAAGGTTTAAATTTATTGAAAGACAATTCTTATACTTCGCTTGGGATTTTGTTGTAATAACATACCTATACAATGGTAAGATTCGGTTAGTATAAATTTCTTTGGCAGGAGGTGGAAGTTTAATCACGATAGTTTTCGTTACGTCGATAGAACTCGATCTAATCCATGTATGATATAAAATTACTGTTTACGAAGAGTTGAAACGACTTAGTGAAATATAGGAATCCGGTCTCTTTGACCCTTGTATACCATATCATGTAAATTATTTATTTATTGAAATAAAAACATCACTTTTTTTTATTCATACCTTGGCATTTCATTTATTATCCATAATGATAGATTAGGGCTAATGTTAGAAAAATTAACAGTTTTGGTACAAGGTACTTTCACAAGAGAAATTTAACTTTATTCGTCTGTGTGGGGCTGATATATTTCTGCGTTTGTTTTACTAATCATTTTTCTTTACAGTGGCGAGTTTTTATTGGTTGGGATTCGAACCCAGGACCTAAATTGTAACACGCAGATGCGTGAACCACGAAAGCAACACGACATTGTTTTACCAAAAATAACTTTACAACACCGAATCTGATTCTACCTGATTCGGCCTCTTTTTTAAATAAAAACAAATAGATTTTTAAACATTTATTAAAACATTTTTCTATAAAATAAGCGCAAATCCTATGCGAAGCTCCTTCAATACACATAAAGCAACGTACAAACCAATGTATGAATTAATTCTTTGAAAAAAACTTTGATAGCACGATTTGATGTGTTTTTAACTCTGACAAAGTAGAAAGGTTATAAGATTGACATGTTTGTTGGTCTGTCTCTGATACTGAGAAGAAGTCAAAACATGTCCCTGAGGTATTAAAAAAAATGTATTTTATTTATCAAAGTTCTTTCATAAAGTTCAGTCCTATTTACGTATAAATAATTCACTTGAAGAAAACAATTCGAACCGATTTAGCTATCACCATTTGACAATTAACTTCTGTAATGTCACCCCTAATGCATTCTGCAAAGCACTTGGCGGGTAAATTTAGTGTTAATCAAAAATAAATTTTGTTAAAATATAGGTATATGCTTTATTCGTTGAAACTGTTTTCATTATTTCCGATTTCAATGTTTGTACTTAATATTATGGTAATGAATGGATTTCTCAAACGACAGATTCTGAAACGAGACTACATGGACTCGCTTTGCCTTTCTTATAAACACTGTTTAATTCAGATCTTTCTAACCTCTAGCCTGACGTAACACGTATCTGAGATATAATTTTAAAATATAAAATACAATAATTTAAAACAAATAAAAGCATACATAATTATGTTAATTACTAAGTGACAATTAAAACTGACAATAATAATATTCCTGAATTAAGGAAATCAGACCGTTGTTAACCAAAAATAAAAAATACTCATTTTATTATTTTTGGTATAATTTAAAATATTGCTTCATCCATTTGTGCGATATTATAATGTCATAATGACAGTTAAGTAACGTTTTTAAAAAAGTACCTTATTTATAAATTTAATATGTACTGAAAAAAGTGCTAAAAAATAAAAACATCTGAACTGTCACATAATTTTAAAGAAAAAAACAATCTATTTTGAAAACTGTAAAAATATATATTATATTCGAGTAGCGACGGACTTGATTTCCAAATTTAAATAAATGCTGTAAAATATTATGTGTGCGTGTGTGTTTAATTACAACTATAATCATAAGTGCCTAATATCACAACATGAATGACAGAAAATTAATCTATCGTTTTACTTATAAAAGTTGCTTAATCTTTGTACAATGTGCCCTTAACCTCCGAAAAATAAGAGGATGTTATAACTTTGACGTGTCTGTGTGTGGCATCGCAGGTCTTAAACGAATGGACCAATTAGATGCATTTTTTTTGAAAGCTGACAATTTATATGATATTTGTAAATTGTCTTGAATTTCATTCTTGATTTGGCAACATTGTTTCAAATTAAGAAACACTTATAAGCGGACTAAGAGTACAGATGATACAAGTTACTAAAATTTAATTTTTTTTACTAAAATAATAACAATTTTAAACCGTGGTTCGAATCCCGGTGCAACAAGCGTGAACCACGGTTACTCATAAACGACCAGCTGTCTTTCATTTATGACAGAGTCGCCTAAGATTGGGACAAATGATCATAACTCTCTATTTGAACACATTTTGGAAATAGCTCCTTAATAATTGTGTACGCATCAATCCAGGGAACAACTTTTGCTTTAATCTGTGGTTCCGGTGTTGACAGCGTCTTCTTTATCAACTCGTCGAGAGGGTAACCCTTACGCGGGAATACTGTTGCCTGATAAAAAAATAATTGTTCTGTCATAAAATATTTTTTAACATCTACCCACTTGCCCCCTACTTGCCAAAGGCAGCGAACACAAACTGTCATCTGCCACAATCATAGATCGACCAAATTGTATAAATTTACTGCTGGTTTTTAACCGACTTCAAAAGAAGAGGAGGTTCTCAATTCGACGCGTATGTTTTTTTTTATGTCTGTTACCTCAGAACTTTCGACTGTGTGAACCGATTTTTATGGTTCTTTTTTTGTTTGAAAGCTGGTGCTTCTCGAATGGTTCTATTCTGATCTAATTTCATCAAAATCTGTTGAGTAGTTTTTACAATTTGAAGTCGTTTTTTTTTGTAAAAATGATTAATGCTCACATGACTAGGTAGAGCCGTGGAGGGACAGTAGTCGTTCCTCCCATCGCCACTGTACACTATCCGCCCGAACTCCTTCTTGGCGCAGAGCTGCGCGAGCGCAATCGACTTGCACAGGTTGGACGGGCAGCGGCGACACGAGCTCTGGCGCATGCACGGCTCTATGTAGAGACGACCGTGCTCCCAGAATCCCCGGTTACTCACTACTGTTGTTATTGACTCCTGAATTTTAATAAAACAATATTTATTGGGGAAAAGTACATTCTCAGTGTACTTATGACTCGTTTGCTTGGAGGCTAAAAAGGTGCAGAAAACATCACGTGATTAATGAAGGCCCGTGATTAATATTTTATAGTGTATAGTATCTTAGTGTAAAAATTCTTTAAACTAAGTAAATAATTTTTCAACGTTTGATTTCAATTTAAAATAAAAAACACGTAAAATTCAACAAAAAATTATTTATTTTTCAACTATAAACGAAACTACAACACAAGAACGCTTTGAAGAGACCGCTCCGGGCGAGCACGTGGGAACACGAACGAACGCTCTAAGCAACTGTTCGGTTCGGTTTAAAGACATTTATTCTCATAAGAAATTTACATTTCACTTAAAATGAGATACAAAAAAAATAGGTTAATAAATATAAAGTACAAACTAAGTTAGTCACTGATACTCATAGTGTCAATATATAACATTAATTTTTCCTTAAAACTTCACACTCTCACTGTTTTTAATATTATTTGGTAATTTATTGAACAACATTGCCCCCTCATACATAATCGTCTTCTTTCCATAATTTGTCCTTGGCTTTATTACTTTAAGTTGGTATTTTTTCCTAAGATTTCATTTATTTTCTCGTAATTTTAAAATTTAATTGTAAAAACTGTTCAATCAACTATTAGTACGCTCTCGTGCTGTTACATGAAGCGAGCGAGAATTCTTAGAATATTCCATAGAATCTTTGAGATCGCAGATAGAATAACAGAGGAATGCTCGACATCTGTTTAAACTAATATTTGATAGTGGAGATAGAATGAGCATTCGCTCGTCTGAAATCGACCTTAAACAAGTGAAGTGACGTCACCCTGACGATTTCACTAACCATGAGGTGTTATTAGTATGTTATTGTCTCAATTTATACCTATTCTAGGTGATAAATTTATAACACAAAGTCGATAAACATTTACAACAATTTAACAAGTATAAGTATTCAGGATATTATCATACGACTAGCTGTTCCCCGCGGTTTCCACTGTGTTAATTTTGTCGCAGCGTGATGTTATATAGCTTACAGCCTTATCTAACACAATAAGACATTTTCAATTCGAGGAAGCAGTTTCCGATGAGCGCGTTCAAACAAAATCTTTAGCTTTATAGTGTTTGGATAGTTGCCAGTTCAGTGTGGGTATTCAACGAAATTGAAGATAATACAAATCTTCATCAATTCTAGCCAAGATCCATCTTGGTCACATCAGCTTCCAATTAAAATAAAATAAAATTCCATTCGTTTAGGAGATACGATGCCTCAAACAGACTCACAAACACCTCAAACTACGCTGGGCAAGCGTCTTATTTTATATATTGAACTATGAATTTTTAAGTACCTGCAATTCGTGCGTTTTAATCCAGTGGTTGACGAAGACTGTGTTTGCATCGGTTAAAATGGCGACGTCCCAGCCGTGGTCCGCCAACATGGTGATCAGCTGCGGCATACCAGGAGTCGCTCTCATGCTGGCAATGCTCGTCAGGATGTCTGAAGAATGGAAGCCAGCGGAGAATGCGTGCTCGAATATCTGGAAGTCATTACACAATATTATAAAAGCTAACCATGTCTGTATTTTATTATTTCACGCCGAAACTTATTAAGGACTTAGGTTAACTTTTATCGCAAAAAAAGCTGGAATGGATTGAATAAGGGCAAACAGGCGGGCTTTTTACAATTAGTAGTAGTTATATAGGTAGAAATTAATTAATTAAAAGATATTAGTAGTTATATAATATTAGATATTTCAGAGGCCTATCACAAAATTGCGTTGACACACCCTATCCAGATCTGCTACACGCATCGTTTATATCATATTTTTACACTTGTTATTTCGATTATTAAACAATTTATGATTAAATTTTATTAAAAGCAATTTGCAATATTTCTCAATCATGAAGTAACAAATATTCAGGTATACATTTTACGTAAAACCACTTATGCAATAATGAGAGATTGGCAGTTATACTGAGTTGTTTTGTAATTTTTTGGTTATGATTGGAGTTTTATTTCTAAAAATTCGTAAGTATTTCAAAATTTGGGGGCCGATACGGACTTGAGCACTACTTTGAGCACACTAACATATATTTTGTTTATTTACTCCACTAATTCAATCCACGATCTCAAAAAATATAGTTGTTGCGCATTTTATTAAAATCATACTGCTGAATTTCGGATATATTTAAAGAAATAAATATTAAAATTCAAATGAATTTTAATATATTGCAAAAAAGAGGCCGTTATGGACAATAATAATAACCATTTTATATTATCTTATACCTTACTCCTTCGAAACGGCTTTACTGATTTTTACCAAATTTTATATGCATATTCAGTAGGTCTGAGAATCGGCTACTATCTATTTTTCATACCCCTAAGTGATAAGGGTAGCCCACCCCAAAAATTAATATGGCAAAGCAACGTTTGCCGGGTCAGCTAGTATTATTCTATAAGTCAAAATTTCCAATCTCAGTTTCAGAGAATCAGAGCCTCAAAATTGACAATTTTACGCAAAAAATAAGGTTAAAATATAATGTACAGACACAGTCCAATTACAATTATAAGCCATTAAAACTTGACTGTCAGGCAAATTAGCCTTTTACTTTGAGAGAAAAATGAATATTTGTAAAAAAATGAAACATTTAATTGAGGGTGACCTGCATTTAAGATTCCTTGTTAGGTACAATTTACATTCAATGTAACTGTAAAACTTAATTTCTGTTGGATAGTCCATTTGACCAGGAAGACAGGATGAATGTGAGTGAACTCCAGTAACAGAGTGGGGTATGGGGCAGACTGATTGTTGTATCTGTTTCACTGATCATTTCCTTTACAGGCAAGTAAATACACTCATTGGTTTCCCATTTCGAACCCAGGACCTCCGGCGCAACACGCAAACGCGTATACCTACAAATTAGCCCCGTAGGCGGTTGTTAAATGTATATAGACTAGCGACCCGCCCCGGCTTTGCACGGGTATAAAACATATATAAAAACCTTCCTCTTCAATCACTCTATCTATTAAAAAAAACCGCATCAAAATCCGTTGCGTAGTTTTAAAGATTTAAGCATACAAAGGGATATAGGGGAAGAAAAAGCGACTTTGTTTTATACTATGTAGTGATGTAAGAAATTGACGTAAAACTCGTTCGTGGCAATGACATAGGGCATGGTCACTGGGACGGATGCCAACACACGGTCAAGCTAATTCTAAATATCGATTTTGTTATAAAAAAACAACTGCTATTATTAGTTTATTTTGAATTTAAAAACTTTTCGAACAGTTGAATTTTTCAAAATCATCGATAAGACATCGAGTTACAAGAATTTGATTTATGATGTAAAATGATTATTACTGTTTCATTTTACCTTTCAGTAGGTGAAATCTGTTTAAAGAACTTTTGAAATAAATTTTTTTTTTTTTAAAGCTTCTTAGCTTTTTTTATCTTTCACGTGAATTTTATGTTAAATTTATATAAGAATATAATCATAGTTTTTAAGTTATATTATCCACCAGCTACTTCGTCTGTGCTGAATTTGGCAAAAAACGATATTATTAATAGAAAATACAAAAAGCATATTTTCGGAGGGATTCCGCAGTAAGACATCGAAAGTAGGTACTTAATACATACATTAATTTTAAATTACTGTATACTATATGACCTATGTAATAGATAAATAAAATTGGAGTGTCTGTTTGTAATATTAAAATAACCGCCTTTTCATCTGCCTTTGGATGTATTCTAAAATAATTTTTTTTTACAATTTTAGGTACCTACATTATTTATTATATTTTTTGATAACATGATTGCGTTATTTAAAACCGCGTTAAAATTGTTTTATTATTCAGATTTTTTCAATTTGGTCATAAAACAGAAGAAGCGTGGATTATATCCGCACCTATCTAATATTATATTATAGTAAAATAAATAACATATTAAAATAAACTAAATACTTAATATATTCAAAACGTAAGTACATATTGGTATTTAAAATTGCATTATGTAATTGTAGTAAAACATAATACCAATACTTTATTACTATTTTCTGATTAGAAACATATTTTATTTTTCTGTTCTTATTTAGGATATTTTTTTATTTAACTTTTAAGTAACTATTTTTTATTATGATATTCGTTCAAATTAAGATCTGAAGGTTACGAAAGGTGTAAATTCTGTGGCGGCTTATATTCTATGAGAACGACATATCATGACAACACTATTTTCGAGCTATTTTGAGTAAAACGCGTAAACGCCATGAAATTCACGTTTTAGTAAACTTAATTAACTTTGACTATTAAAGCGTAGTTCGCGCTGCGTTACCTAATGGTATGGTTAGACATAATCTAGCGCTGATTACGCTGATTGGCTGGATATAGAAATTGCGACACTATGTATACAGTAGTAAAACGTATTATATGCTCTATGCGTTAGCTAAAGCATAATACATTTAATTCACATCATTAGTATATTTCAATGACAATCCGAAATGTAATCAACAATCGTGTTCAAGTAACCGAGTCACGGATAATATGACAATATTCAAAAAAAATATACAATTTTTTAAAGATTTTCTAAATTATCTCACAGGAAAACACTACCGGTATATAAAGTATATGTTAATCCAGATCATATTCTGCGACCTGCGAGCCAATCCGTTTCGTTCAAATCCGTTTGAACGTGATTAAGTCACAAACGACCAAACATTCTCACAAACTTTTCTACTTATAATATTAATAGGAATTATTATTACACGTATTTTTGTTATGTTATTTCCACTGATGGTAAAAGATGAACGTCGCCCATAGACAACCGCGTTTTCATCGCCTTACGATTTAGAAGCGTCATGGCTAAGCGGTCATAAAAGCCTACCGCGAAGCCTGAGGTAACGAGTCCCGAATACAATTTATAATTTAATTTGTATTTGTATTCAGTATCTGTTAAGGCTGCCACTTGCCAGACGGGGTGTCATAAGTGGAACGGAGGAGTGGTTGAATTTCTGCAGGCAAGCCTGTAGAAATTCAAACAAACAAAAATTGTGGATTGAGTGTAGATCGCTGATTAGCCATAAGGCCGCCCGTCGCACTCCATTGTAAAAGTGTAAAAAAAAACTTTAAACCATTAACAACCATAACCAACATTTTAATTATAACAATAACTCATTTTGGTCGTGTTAGAGCGTGCGTATAAGTCGATGTTATCAATTAGAGCTAGGAATGAAAGACGTGTTAAGTGCGTGCGTGTGCTACACACATAAATGGATGAACATTACGTCACCAGCTATGAGACAACTATCGAGGTTTTTGATAGGTTTTTAACCGACCTTCAATAATACCAAAAAGGTTAACAATTTGCATGTATTTTTTTATGTTTCATTCCTATGACGCCGTCCGTGGACCGAATTGGATGAATGACGTGTCAATCGTTAAGGTCGTCGAAGTGGCCCTAAATTCTTTTGTAATTGTTACGATCAATAGTTTTCGGGATATTAAAAAAAAGTTTCACAATCTGGCGAGAAATCGCTGAAATTCGCGCGACCATGTCGTACTTATTTGCTTAGAATTCTATGAAACTCTATGATTGATGAATTAGATGTTTTTAGATTCAGTATTAAATTTTTAACAAGAATAAATAAAAATCAAGATAATTAGATTTATACTTTTAAAGGAGTACTTTTAAGGTACTTTTAGGTTAATAAATCAAAAATTTAAAAAACTTCAATTAAGTAGTTCGTTTTGGCTGTACAGAAATCCATGTTATATTAAATACTCGCGACCCACCCCGACTTTGCACGGGTATAAAACATATATATAAACCTTCCTCTTCAATTACTCTATCTATTAAAAAAACCGCATCAAAATCCATTGCGTAGTTTTAAAGATTTAAGCATACAAAGGGATATAGGGACAGAGAAAGCGACTTTGTTTTATACTATGTATATTAAATATATACTAATCAAAATAATTTAATTTTACTGTCAATATTATATTGTTTAGATTTTAAAGAAATTTAGTGAAAATCTAAATCATATTTTTGAATTAAAGGAGGAATCATTCTGATCGGGCAAAAGCCGCGCGTAGGTAGGTACGCTATACCGCGTCTAATTTAAGTCCATATCTAAATTAATATTATAAAGAGGAAAAATAAGAGAAGTACTTTTGTGTGTATATTTGTAATAAACTCAAAAACTACTATGCCGGTTTCAAAAATTCTTTCACCATTGGAAAGCTACATTCACCCTGAGGGTATATTTTATTGCGATTATTATATTGTAGGCGCGGGTGAAACCGCGGCGCAGTTCTAGTTTCTTGATAAAATAAGTGTTATGGTTGACACATCATATAATTAGCCATTATATCTCTTATAAAGAGAAATAAGTAACTGAATGTGGGTGTAAAGTCGCCTTTCAAAGAGCAACATAACATTTTTATGACCTTGTTGAATTTTAAATGAATTTTATTTATCAATTCTATTTTTTACGTCTTTTTATTTAATAGGCTCATTTAAATACAACATTAATTATTTTTCACTTTTAGTGCCTCTTGAAGTCATCACGTTGTACAAAGTTTAATTTTAATAAACCACTTAAGTAGTTTTCCAACACTAAAACAATTTTATTTTCAAGAGCATGGGTTACATTCATTCACATTCACCAGCCTTTATACGTCCCACTGCTGGGCATAGGCCTCTTCTCTTAGGCGAGAGGGAATGGGCTATAGTTCCCACGCTAGCCCAATGCTTGTTGCCATGTTAAAAAAATATTTCTGAGCTCGCGGCCTCTTGAGCCGGGGCCCTCTTGGGTCGGGGGCCCGTGGCATTTGACCAGCCCTGCCACTAAACTGTACGATTTTTCATACAAATAATAATTAACGCTATCGAAAAAAAAGACCAGACTTGTTGAAAATATATCTACGTTAAGAAATGTGACTTTCATAGTATTTGTGTTACAATTAAAATATAACACAGTAATCATGATATCGGATTTTTAATATCGTCCTCAATTCCACTTGTTTGAACTGATTTCATGTTACGCGATTCCAATAATGTAATGTTTAATTAGCGTGCATGATTATGATAACTCTTATCATTAAATCTACGTGATTAAAGATAACACACGGAAGTGTTTAAGTTCTGAGGAGTCGTTCGGATTAAAACCAGCAGCTTAGCTCAGACAACAGAATACACCGCAGTCACCAGTGACCATGCACGCTGTTAAAACATGCGAAATAGCAGGAAAAGTTTTTTTAAGAATATACCTCGATGTTTGTAATTTCACATCTGAGATTTTTCGAAGGCATTTCTTGCCACCCACCACTGTGTGAATACATGCTACCTTCAGAGATATTTCCGAAATACGAGCACATTCTTTTTTTATCAAAAATTACAAAAGACCGTAATCCCACCTGATGTTGTGGTGATTCTTCTAGATAGGCAAATCAACCTTCTGTGTCTACATGAAACACTCGTGTTTCTCCGAGATTCAAACTCGAACTCTAGCGCTAATGCGTATTTATTTAACTACGGAACAATTAGCGAAGGAAAATAATTTTCCTCGAATTGTGAAATACTGAATACATCATTTTAAAACCCAACTGGCTGACTCAGCCAAGTTTGTTACAAATGACGTAAAGCAAGTCATCGTGTTACATATAATAATTGGTCATGCTTTTATATGTATAGGTTAATTTGAAAAACATCCTGACATGATAATTACAAATAATAATATTAAACAGGATAGGAGGAATATTGAACAGAGGACCTTCATAAATCTTTTAAAAACCTTTAAGACATTTATGTGTGGTACCTATGTCTCTCTTTCAGTCTACCTTCTGTAAAAAGTCCGCCTGTTTGAAAGATAATATATTTTTAGCACCAGCCTTTATCAAAGTCATTCCCTTTAGCAACGATAAATATACGCTTTACTAGGAGTTACTGCAAGTGCATTGAAGTACGTACAAAAAAGTATGTAACCTCGTGAAGAGGCAAATGAAAATACCTTCGTTTTCATTTTAAAAATTATTTTAGTAATATGTAGGTATGTATAAAAATAAATATTTGTAATATTATATTATTTGTATATGTTTATTTCAGTAATATTATACAACTGACTTATTAATTGAATATTAAATTATCAATTTATAGAATGAAATACCTAATTTGAATATTAATTATTTGTTTTTAGATAGGCTCTCACTTTTAATTATTTTTAACCAATTACGAGGCGTCAGAAATTGGATTGCGTCAATGCATGTTATATTGAAGGTCCCCGTTTTGAATCCGAGGGAACAAAAGTACCTACCTACTTCGGTTACATAATCTGGTAAGAAAATAATCAGTGTGAAAGACGCAGAATGTCTCTGCCCCATACTACTAACGGGAATTTACTTATATATTTTTAAGTCTTCTGAATTAATCTATTTTAAAGAAATATAATGATGTATAATATCATTAAAAAATAATTAAAAACATATAACTGTTGAGTAATGAAACTTAAACTAAAGAGGTCAAAAATAGTGAATTTAAAATTATTTTATTTTATATTGTATGAAAACCTTATACCCCGTGACTTACAAAATCTCAGAGAAAAATAACTTACATCGCTCATATATGGTGTCCAGTCCCGGGTACCAGAATCATATTCTGGTGGAGGCATTTTCTCTCTTAATTTTGTTATAATTGTAGTGTCTGAATCTTCGTCAACGATGGTATGATCAAAATCAAAAACAGCCAATTTCGCCATAATTCAAATTTCGCGCGAACGCTACACAACGGTGATGTAATTTGCACGTCCGGATATCACTGAGCGTCAAGCGATAATTTAAATATTTCTTGCATTTTTCGCAACTTACCGCATGTTGGGTAATCGCGAATAAAATAGATATTAGGTAGGTACGAAATACGAATACCTACCTATTTTCGATACCAATAATTATCAAGTACCGGTGACATTTTCCTTGACCTAGAGACTAAAGTGACATTGACAATGAACTTGAAAGTGTTACTAGTTATTTTAAATACCGTACGGTACCCAAATTAGTATTGATAAATTAAATCTACAATTTTTTAAAGTAATTGGTTGTCTTGAGTTTTTAAAACACTATTTTATATCAAATATTTTTTTTAAAATTGAGATTAATCAAATATTCTGATTTTTTTTCATTTTTACTAGAATTATAGAATGACACTAAAGTGACGTGACAATTGACGTTTGGATTTTGACAGTTAAGTAAAAAATCCGAAATAACCTTACGTGTTTAAATTTTTCACTTTTATCAAATTAATTTAAGTAAAATGACTTCGTTAAAAGTGTATTCAATAGGCCGGTTAGCAAGATATGTAACAGATTCGACTCTAAGAAATCTAAGAACAAATTTCTACAGGTAATAGTTGCGCAACTGTTATTCCAACCTCAAAGTTTTTGAAGTGTTATTTTGAATAAATAACTAAATACATGCTAAAATCCACTAAATTATTAATATTCTCTTTGTTTTAATTTGATCTTCATGTGTTCAAAGTATATTTTGTTTCGTTTTATTTATAATTGTATGTTTCATCATCTTTGCTTAGTTATCAGTTTTTTATGAAATTTATTAAACTAACCACAACAAGGTATATTCACCAACAACAGTTATCATAAAATAATATGGATTTGTTGTCTGACCGATGAGCTATGTAAGTTATGTGCTTTAATAACAAGTGAAATTAGAGACAGTTTTAATACAAATAAGAATATCTCATAAATGGATGAACTTCAATAATTGTAGCTATAATCCATCTCGATCATGTCAGCTTCCAAAAAGAAATATTAGAATCGTTCCATTTCTGTAGAAGTTACAATGCCACAGACAGACACAGACATCTAACATAATATAACACCTCTCTTTTTTCATCGGGGTTAGAAAGATCCTTTGCCATCCCAAATAGTATACAAATTTTACATCTGTATGTATATTTCATACATTCTAGAGGTTCAGTCCGCTACTATAGTGCAGAAGAAAAAGCAGCAGAGGAACCAGAGAAAAGTAAACAGTTGCCGAGCACAATTGAAGAGTGCCATAAACAGATTGAATCTCTAACCACAGAGCTTAATACTATTAAAGAACAATCTAAAGATTTTGAAGTAAGTTTGAGATAGAACAATTGATATAGATAAATATTATCTGACCTCCTTTGCGGCTTAGCTTATGTTTTGTAGAAAAATCAGTTTGCACAGAAACAAACAAAATGTTTCTGCTTGGAAGTAAACAAAGTTAATCATCTATTTGTAAAATAGAATTAGTGGCCTTAGTTTTAAAAAAGGGGATCTGTACATATATTATTAATTATTGAACTTTTAATGAAAATTGTTATTTGTAAATTGTAATGCTCTTTTTGTTCTATTTCTTCTTAATATTAAATTACTAGTAAGTAATGACGGGCTTGTTTTCGCAACTCGACGACTACGATGCACCTTTTTTGCGTATTGAGCCGGGTAGCTAGTCCTGCCATCCCAGCTCCTCCAGAAAGCTTATCAAATCTCTGGTGTCACCAATACCCTCGGGGTGGGTCCGTGGTGACCCCAAGTGTTTGGCGCGGTAGTTGGTCACGCCCGTGCACTCCAGAATAATGTGGGCTGCCGTCTCTTCTCCATCCAAGCACGCTCTGCAGATGGGGCTGTCAGTAACACCTATATTAAACAGATGTTTGTTAAAAGGGCCATGACCCGTAATTACATGTGTTAGTTTACGTATCTTATATATAAAATAGGCTTGCAACGAATATTCGTTTACTATTCGGTGTTCGGGTTTCTTCACAGCTCATTTTTATGCTATCGATTAATACACACTGCTTCGCTTTTTCATTTTGCTGTTGATTGGTGAAAATATTAATTTTAAATTGTGCATCGCGCGGGCGGTGAGTACCTACATTAGAACAAACGAGCGCGAAACAATCACGTCTGTACCCTACAAGTTTTGGCGCTTAAATCCGGTCGAATACTTTTGCCGAATATTCGGTCAGGGGGCTCGCCGAATATTCGGTATTCGGCAGTATACCGAATTAAATTTTAAATTTTAAAATTACCATTAAATTTATCAATAATTTACAGGATAAATACAAGAGATCATTAGCCGACTGTGAGAATGTGAGACGTAGAATGATGAAACAAGTAGAAGATGCCAAGTCATTTGCGATACAGAGCTTCTGCAAGGATTTACTTGATGTAAGCGTTTAATAATTCCCATCTTTCCAAAAACTTATTTTTTCTCAGAAGAAGGGGAAACTGTCTGATTGGGTTATGTTGTATATTCTAATAAA
The DNA here is from genome assembly GCA_912999735.1 of Aporia crataegi. Classification (NCBI taxonomy): domain Eukaryota; kingdom Metazoa; phylum Arthropoda; class Insecta; order Lepidoptera; family Pieridae; genus Aporia; species Aporia crataegi. Next base: position 4,380,827 of record OU538752.1, read on the forward strand.
TAGGAAAGTCATTGGACAAAGTGTATTTAGATTTCTATTATTATTATTATTAATGAATTTTCAGGTGGCGGACACACTATCAGCAGCAGCTGAGAGTGTACCTGAAGGTGCAGAGGCTGGTGCTGGAGCGGCCTTGCGGTCTCTCGCTGATGGAGTTAAGCTCACAAGGGCACAACTCTCACAGGTATTACTTAAAAACCACTTCCTAATAAGTGAAGCAGATGCAGAAGTGTGACTTCCTTTACGGGACGGTTGTGGAACTCTTCCTTGCAGCTTGCCGTATATTTACCATCAATTAATACATATTATGTATGTTCATATCTTTACAGGTATTTGCCCGTCACGGTTTGGTGGCAGTGTCGCCTCTCAAAGAGAAATTCGACCCCAACTTACATGAAGCACTCTTCCAGCAGGTAAAATTTGACTTCCATATCCCTAAACTTAGAAATGAAAAGAATATTAGGTTTTTTTAAATATATTTTTGTAAAAAAAAAAACAAAACAAAAACACCCTCAATGTCATTTTTTAAAATTTCGATTGAAATAGTGGGACTGGTATTTTGTTGTGAATCCAGGGCACAAAAGTTTTATTTAATTCTATCCTGTTTATACTCACTGCAATAATTTTGAGAAGATCTCTTGAGAAAATACTTGGTGTGGTATTGCCTTATACTTTCCCCATATTCCTTCCTCTGTAAATTTTTTTTTCCAGGAAGTGGAAGGAGCCGAACCCGGTACCGTAGTGACAGTGAGCAAAGTTGGATACAAATTGCACGAACGATGCGTCCGGCCGGCTCTTGTCGGTGTAGCGAAGTGATGTTGAACAGGGATCCCACACGGGACCGCACTCCATAACATGTCAATGCTACAATAAATTCCAATTATGTAAAACATACAACAGAATTTAGATTATTTTATATGCGACTTCAAAAAAAGAGATTGTTATGTGATTGAAAAGCCAATTGATGAACTATTTTTAAAAATTATAAAATAGATAGCTCTAAAGACAGGTTTCCAAATATTTGCCTTGTTGAATTACTATTACCGTTTTATTTATTACTTTTTATTAAATACTAGCTGTACTCTGCGGTGTCGTCCGCGTTAATTTCGTCGTAGCGTTATGTATGTATCTATTTAACCAACAAGAATTTTTCAAATCGAGCCAGTAGTTCCTGAGATAAGCATTGTTCAACCAAACAAACAAATTCTACTGTATAGTATTAGTTAAGACTATAGATTAAATGGTTTTTTTATTTTATAGTCAATTGGTACTGCTATAGAAAGGTTTATACCAAAAATAAATTAAATATATAAATATATTCGTATGGAAGGATTTTTATTAAAAATTATTTTTTTAAGGGTCCAAGTAAGATATCTGGGTTGTACAAGTTGGACTCCCTTATAACTTACTGAATTTCACAATTTCGGTTGTTTTTTCTAAGAATTTTATTTTCATTAATTCAGACCTAGAATTCTTAAAATGGAAGGGTATTAATAGGTTTCAATCTATTACATGTTGCATATAAATTGGAGGTAATGGCAGGAGTCATGCATTTAAAAAGTTAACAGAACTGTTCAATTAACCATTACTCATAAACATTGCTCAACTGAGATTTTTTTGTCTCGTTTTTACATCGACAATTGCATATGCGAGAAAGTGACAGAGCATGTGACATTGTCAAGTTAGACAATATTTATAAGTAATGGTTTTTGTAAAATAATTTTAGAATTCGCTTAAGTTTAGTTCATTTTGTATTCCAAATGTATTTAGTGTAGTTTTAGATTCAGTTGATGCGATTTATTTTTTAAATTGCACTTTGTAAATGGACGGATGATTTGTTGAATAAAAATGTTGTTAGTCATTTGTGATTTTTTTTATGAACGTATCATAGAATACCTTATTAGAAAAAGTTGATTTTTTTGACGTGTCGTTTTTAATGACACTGTTACTTCATGGTTACTTCCAAATGAAAGGACATGGTGTAGCAACAAATGCGAAGGGCTTATAAAACAAGTTGAAATTAAGGCAATTCGAAAATTACCCGACATTTAAATTAAAAATGGCTGAACAGATCTTCATAAATAGCTACAATTGGTCAATTCGTTTAGAGCAAGGGTCTTCGACCCGCGGCAGCTTTTTTAGCGACCCGCCATTAGTTAGGCAAAATCAATTTCAGAAAACATGAATTAAACCTCAATTTGTTTGCTCGCCCATTTAGTGTAACTGTCGAAGAAGTCCCTGGAGAATTTTAGATGTAATTGATAGAATTACAGTGCAATTCTACTTTGAAAGACAAATCCATTTTTGGTTTGATAGTTTTATTTAAAATACTAGATCATGCACTGAAAATGACATCTCTGTTTGGCACCTCAACACAATTATTTTCTCGAATGAAAAACGTAAAGTCGAAGGCAATAACTAGAATCACCGATGTTCACCTTGAAAATAGTTTGAGAATTGCAACTACTTACAATAGGGGCAGATATTGATAAATTAGTAAAGTAAATTCTCATTTATTTAATTTATTAAAATAATTTTGTAGTTTGTAAAATTAAAAATAAATAACTTCAATTATACTACCTATTATTGCTTTTTAATTACCGTTAGATTTTAAACTGATTTTTTTCTTGTGTTGCGGCCCACGAAACAAATATCAGAGCTTATGTGGCCCGTGCGGTCAAAAAGGTTGAAGACCTTGTTTTAGAGCTTCTAGTATCGGGGTTAGGCAGCGTTTTCGATGAAAGCTCTATTAACACGAGTAGAAACATTTTTAACCACCGAAGAGAGGGGTGTTATTAATTTAATAGTAGCTCCTAAACCAATACAACGATCGAGATGGTTCTTAGCTAAGTTATGAAAATCAGTTTGGGATATATTTTGTTGTAATTGTGTGTACAAGCAATTATGTTATCAGCCACATTTGCCTTTCGCACCGAAATAATTTCATTTCCTCAGGAAAAAAACTAGAGACCTTCCGACAAACATGGGTTAAATATTTAGTTCAAGCATTAGGAGTTAATAAATAAAATAAAACAAAAACATTATATCAAAGTATAATTAGCATACTTTTGTAACATTGTCCAGTATTTGCACTTACACTAAAATGCACTAACACTAGCTCACTTCACTTAGTGTTTAGACTAAATAGCCTTCAGGGCCCCAAAATCAATGAAAATCTATTTCAGTAAATTACATTTACAAAATTAAAACGGGACCTTTGAACATAATTATTATTTCATATCATTATTATTTCATTTATACTTAGGTAATTCATTTTCTTGGGAGTCAAATCTTAAACGACTTAACATAATAATTTTAAGTGCCTCGCGGTTTCCTCTATAAATGGACTATCCAACAGAAAAATAATTTTCAATTCAAACTAATTCTTCAGCTTCATATATTATATAGAAATGACGCGTTTACATTTTTTATAATTATAATTAAATTCTAATCGAAGAGCCATTTAAGACCCAGGATTGACAACTGGACAATGTTGGAGGCATCGTAATGAGTTCTAGAGGCCCTAAGTGACATTTTGGGCTTCTAAGTGTTCTTTCCCAAAACTTGGGCCAAAAGCAAATAACCAAAATTTGTCCGGGGAGAGAAGATGATAGACATAACTTGATAAAAATTCAAAGAACGAATATCTACAAAAATTCGTATTTTAAAGTGATGAATAACATGTTTCAAAATGTGCCAAATATTTTTTTCACTCAAAATTTCGCTAAACCCAGTGTCGAAAGTGCTAAGTTGACATCAGTAATCATATAGGATTAGAAGCCCCGTAATACTAGAGGCATTTAGAATGGGATTTTTAGGACCTTTTAAACAGATATAGACCTTTTAGTGGTCTTAAAAGATTCCTAGGGCTCTCCAGGTACTTCTTAAAGCCCTGTATGAAGTTTAAAAGGCATCGAGGCCTGCTAGATGCTATAGTCTCTGCATGAAATTTTAGAGGCCCTGTGGTGAGATTTTATAGTGGCCCATAGCTCCGTGATGTCTTAAAAGCCCTCCTGGTAGGATTTGGACTCGAGCCGCGCCTGCAAAAGTTCAAGCTGTCGTCTCGCTTCGCAAACTGGGAAGTTGTTTAACTCGTAGTACTGAGGAGCGATGCGTAGAAGCCATTCAGCTGAAAAAAAAAAAACCATAATATTAGTTTTATTTAAAAAATAAAACCAACAAAAAAGTGCACCAAAAAACAAATTCATTTCCGCATCTGATTCACTGATCATTTTCCTTACAGACAAGTGTCAAATTGATGATTGATTGAAAATGAAAAACATGTGATTCCCCGGCATTGGAACCTAGAACCTCAAATGTATGCAGATGCGTAAACCACTATGCCAAGAAAGCGGGTAAATATAATAAATGAATAAATAAAATGGTAACTTTCAAACATATTGAATTTAAAACTCTATGTAGTGTTATTAATGGTTAAGAAAAACACCACATTGGGCACCATATTTATTAGCAGAGCAATAAACTTAATTTACGTTTTACAAACGTGAGAAGTGAACCATGACATATTTCCTTATTAAACAATGATACCAGTTACTAAAAAGTGTTGTCATGTAGGGATATCAATTTATTATTGAGAGTTTTTATTACAAACTCAACAAAACAAATAATTGGAAGTTAAAAATAACAAAAAAAAGCTGACTTCAAATTGTAGCTCTAAAACTACAGAACAGATTTTAATGAAATTTACTTACGGAAACGTTAATGGAACTACACGGGAAGCACCAGCTTTCAATCAAAAAATCACCAAAATCGATTCACTCAGTCGAAAGTTCTGAAGTAACAAACATAAAAAAATGCTTAGCGTCGAGAGAACCTCCTCCTTTTTTGAAGTCGGTTAAAAATCACAATCGGTCCATTCGTTTAGGAGCCATTGACAAACAGATCAATCTTATAACAGCCGTATTTTTACGTACGTTTAATATCCGTAACGGTCCGTATGTAGTTCTTGGTGGTGAGCACGAACTCGTTGTAGATGACCCAGTCCGGTTTGTGGTCGAGGCAGGTGGAGGGGTGCAGCTGGACAATCTGGTTGTCTTTCACCGTCAGGTAATGGCCACTTCGCTCTAAATGAGCCACCTGAAATGATATTTCAATAAAGTGTTGCATATATTTATAAAATATTATTCTTTTTGAAAGAATTAATTTAAGACGCACATGTTTTAAGTAAAATCAGAAACAGATGGTACAGAGCATAGATTTAATATAAATCAAACATTATAGAAATGACTGTAGTGTATATAATAATAATATTTATTTCAGGATTATTCCCATAGCTTTGTTAGTAACATTTTTCTTAAAAATTAGTGTTAGTCCTTATATTTAGTTAATTTAGAAGTTAGAAGTACATATATGTATGCACATAGATTAAAGTCTATACCGGGTGTAATCGTTAAGTGTGTATAGGCGATTATTCCGTAACTATTACAGATATCAAAAAAACTTTAAACTGATATCGAAAATACTTTACCCAATGAGTAAAATGACAACAATAACTTTTTTTAAATAAAACGAGAAATATCAAAAAAAAAAAAAAAAAAAAAATACATTAAACACTCATACATACATTTAGTATCAGAAAGGTTTTAGTTTCCTTATTTTGAGTGGAATAGAACCTACACATTTTACACTTATAATTTTATAATTATGTATTAATGTGTATTTAAGTAGATACACGTGTAAATTAATTAACCACTACCACTTGAAATTAATAATAAACCTTGTTTCAATATCGTATTGATTTGAACTGAAATGTATGGGAGTGTTTAATGTATTTTTTTTTGATATTTCTCGTTTTATTTTTAAAAAGTTATTGTCATTTTACTCATTAGGTAAAGTACTTTCGATATCAGTTTAAAGTTTTTTGATATCTGTAATAGTTACGGAATAATCGCCTGTGCACACTTAACGATTACACCCGGTATATTTATACAGATATAAGTGAAGTCTCGTGTCCCCGAGTGGGGTATGGGGCAGATGAATTTCACATCTGTTTCACTGATCAATTTTTCTTTAGGGGCAAGTAGGTGATCAGCCATCTATGTCCTGCCAGACAGACTGTTTTTTTTAATTATCTCCACCGGGAAACGAACCCAGGACCTCTCAGTTGTAATGCTTACACGCTTACCACTAGACCAAGTAGGCGGTAATTTGCATGTCTTCAAGCAGACAAAATAAATATATATTTTTTAATGAATTGAAAAAAATCAAAAACTAATGGATCAATTTTAAAATTTCTTTCAGTGATGGGAAGTCTATATTACATATGTAAGTAATATACATAATATAATACTCTGTAAGTTAAAGCTATATAAATTTAATTTTTTTTTTCTCTTTCAAAAATGAAAGAACCATTTGAGTTTTGATTTTTGCGTTAATAAATTATCATTACCTGCATAAAGAATCCATTGACGAGCGCTTTCCTAATATTAATATAATAATCTTTACTTGTGAACTCCGTACTCGTCCGCTTCAAACTAAATCTGAAATTATAAAAAAATTATATCAAGAAAAGTGGGTATTTAAAGAAAATAATGTACTTAGTGATTTTGACGCATTTTTTTTTTTTTGTTGAAAATCGACAGATTACAGTTTATGAAGATGTGTTATGAGATTTTATTTTGTAAGATGTCGGGTTTTCTTGCTTCAATTTCACTTGTTGAAGTGAATGAAAAACTGATGGTAGTTGAATAAATTTCTCACCTGTCCATAATTCTGCTGAGTTGTTGTCTGACGTTGTCTCCCGATTTCAATGAACGGTAGTTGATGAAGTTGTCATAGCACCAGTGGGGATCTTCCATGTCTAAAATATAAAATTAACATATTTAAAATTAGCGATCCAGCTCTAAGGTAATCGCTATACGTTAAACCACATAAATAAAGATATTGTTTATTTATTCATTCAACACACACAATCTTTACAGGTATAAACCTAATTCGATCTGGCGGGACTTTATATAAATCTTGGACTACTAGTTCTTTATCAAAAAAAAAACAAAAAAAAAATATACAACTATACATTAAAAACTATGAATAATACGAATAACAATATACTAAAACTATGAACAATACAAAATAAAATAAATAATTGAATTAACTAAATAACATAACAAATCTCAAACAGTAAACATCTTGCGAGTTCACTCCGGTTACATGTCAAAACATCTGTTTTGGTATGTACCTTATTTATAATTTTAATTGCTCGGGTGAGAAGCGTCTTGGCCAAGAGGTTGGTCCTTGCCGACGACTTGTTGACTTTGAATCTCAGTTTAAGACCTTTCTAAGATAGGATGAGCCAATAATGATGATTTTTCTGAAAGAGGCTAAGGGCCCAAGCATCGTTTGCTGTATCTGCATAGCAAATGATGATGATGATGTGTTTAAATAGTAATTTCATCAGTTAAGCCATCAGTCATACAAGCTTATCACTTTTTTTTTGTTGAACGCGTTTATCTCAAGAACCATAGGTTTGAATTGAAAAATTCTGTGTTGTGAGACTATTTGAGACACTACGACGAAATAAACGTGAGTATAACCGCGGAGCCCAACTAGTAAATGAAACATACTCACTCTGTTTGAACGCGTGATAGACGTTGAGTAATGTGAGATGGTCTCCGTCGATGTGGGCAAAACGCATCTTAGCTTCATCAGCCGCTTTGCGCGCCTCGTTCGGTCGCACGAAACATTGGGGCACTGAAATTTTTATTTTAAATTAAAAAAAATTGTAAGCCGTCACGGGACTCCTGGCAGATATGAAAGAATCCGCCTCGACAATGACAAAAATAATAATAACTATAAGAAATATGTTTAAAAAGAACTTAGTAATTTCTTTAAGTCTTTGTCTGATAAATAAATAATTATTTCTTACCAGAGAGCATGGCAGTGATGGAGAGGATCTCGTTGGAGCAGTTGTGGTTGCAGCTGGCGATCAGCATTTTGGCTAATTGTGGGTCCAACGGGAATTCCGCCATCACCGCACCCAGGTCCGTTAGGTTGCCGTCGTCATCTGGCCAAACATACACACATGTCAAAGCAAAGTCAAAAACTAAAATAAATAATTTATTCTCAAATTAAAAACTTCTCAAGTAAGTGAAAAAATATGCTCTTATGGTAAAATAAATTTCCTTACCACATTCATATAGAATCACATACATTTATGTACCTACATATTATGATCGCCTATAGTATTAATCCCTGTATTAGAACAATTTACTCTAATATTATAAAGCTCAAGACTTTGTCTGTTTGTTTGAACCCGCTTATCTCAAGAACTATTGGTACGAATTGAAAAATTATTTTGTGTTGAATAGTCCACATCACGCTGCGGGTAATAAGAGAGGAGCATCAATGAAAAAAAGAATATATTATTTGTTTTCAGAGCAGTTGCAACTGTGAGGCACAATGAATATAAGGGTAGAAGCAAACTCACCAAGTGCAGCGAGATAGTTGAGGAGTTCCAGTGCCCGCATGAGGGTCTCCGGAGCTGGAGGGTCCATGAAGTCAAAGTGCACGAGGTCGTCGATACCCAGCTTTTTCAACTGCAAAACTACAGACCCTAAGTTCGATCTGCAACGGCAACGCGGTAGACATTAGTACTCGCATTACTCTCACTCGCCTCACGAGGCGATCTTGGCCCACCGATGCTAGCTGGTGCATCTCTTGACAGGGTTATTTTCTTTACGGGCGACAAATGCTTCCCCAACATTCGAACCCAAAACTGCCCGCTCAAAACATACACGGTGATTGTATAATCTTCCTGGAGCCGAAAATTTTATGCTCAGAATTATTTATAGAAACAATATAAAATATAACTTGAAAATAATTTAAAAAAAAGGTATGTGAAAATAGTAGTGTCGTATTTGACTAGACATTTTACTACTACGACGCAAATTCAGAATGGAATTGTCGCAACCGTAGTGGTCTTATAAAATTCGAAAACGTAGAAAAGCAATAATTAAATCATCACTTTTACCAAGTATTCAGTTAATCTTTTATCAATTATCTATAATCAATAATAATAATTATTATTTCAAGGGTTCTTTGTCACCTCAGAACAACTATAAAATCACCGTATATATTGTGTAACTTTGTGTAACACAATAAAACTGAGTAAGTAAGAGAGAATCAGACTACTCTAATTTCAAAAGAACTTGTTACCTACTTGATACGAGCTTAGATTTGATTTGATTACATTTTATGTTACAGTGTAACTTAAAGTGAAAATATCTGTATCATAATTATATCTAAAAAATCAAAATTTTGAACAAAAACCACCACAAGTCACCTCAAAATCTCCGGATAGGTGTTGTCCTGCATTTCATTCTTATACGCCTTTTCAGTATACAGCCTGAAGCATTTGCCCGGCCGAGTTCGACCAGCTCTGCCAGCTCTCTGCTGAGCGGAGGCCTTACTGATCGGAGACACCAGAAGAGACTCCACACGGATCCTCGGATTATACACTTTCTGCTTTGCAAAACCAGGGTCAATGACGAACACTACACCATCAATTGTTAACGACGTCTCTGCTATATTTGTCGAAACAACCACTTTTCTTCCAATTGCACCATTTGGACGGTTCGGTGGAGCTGGCTCAAATATTCTCTGCTGGAGATTTGGCGGCAGAGTTGAATATAACGGAATGCATTTCAATTCACCCGCATCTGGTCCTAAATTGTCAATTTCACGTTTAATCCTCTTACAAGCATCTTCAATCTCTTCTTGACCAGTTAAAAATAAGAGGATATCTCCAGCAACCTCCTCACACAAGTGTATTTGTATGACAGTACGTATGGCTGCCTCTAAGTAATCCCGTTCGGGTTGAGGTGTGTAGAAGATTTCCACAGGATGAGTCCTTCCTGGCACATTCATTAATGGAGCATTATCGAAATACTGCTGGAACTTGCCCGCATCAAGTGTGGCGGACATGATAACTAGCTTCAAGTCCTGCCGCTGTTTAATGACCTCTTTCAACACTCCCATCAAAATATCAGTCGCTAATGTCCGTTCGTGAGCTTCGTCCAGTAGAATTACTCTGTATTGGTCCAGCATAGGGTCAGACATAGCTTCTCGAAGCAACATACCGTCTGTCATGTATTTCAATACTGTCTGTGGTCCTGAACAGTCTTCGAAACGGATACTATAACCTACTTGTTGTCCCAATGCTACATCCATTTCTTCGGCAACTCTCTGAGCGACAGACATGGCCGCTACCCTTCTTGGTTGAGTACAAGCGATGCCCTTAGACTTGCCGGCAGTAACGGCTGCAAATTCCACACACCATTGTGGAATTTGTGTTGTTTTCCCAGATCCAGTTTCTCCAACGAGTACAACACATTGGTGTGTATTAAGGAGACGCATGAAATCATTTTTATACTCCCACACAGGGAGGCCAAGCCGTTTTTGTAATAGTTCATGGTAGCGTGGGGAATGAGGGAGACCTAAAAATATATAATTATATTAATTAATGTACAAAGACTAAATAGTCGGTTAAACAGAATTAGTGTAAATGATGTGTGTGGTGATAGACCGAGTTGAATGTCTATGGACACTGCCTACCGCTTTGGCAAATATGTGTGAGAATATAGATTATTATACAAAAAGGTTGATATTAATCTAGTAATGAGAAAATGCAATAAGCTTTTAATAGATTTCAGATTAATTATTTTGTGGAATTTCTAGATAAACAGTAAAACCAGTCATTTCATGATTAAGTTGAGCCAGACTTTAATACCCAGTTATAATCAAAAAATTTATTTGGTTATATAGATAAAATTTTATTTGATTCTTCTATTAAAACTTTAATAGGACTGCAACGATTTTTCAACATGACAAAAATAACAGTATATATGCAGAATACTTCTTGTATTCTGCAAGTTAAAATAATACAGGAAGTTGTCAATACTAAAATGTAATGCAGTGTTCAATTGGTGCACTGCATGCACTTCATTTTAACGGGAATCCGTGACCATAGATAAACACATTATGTCATTATCTATCTCTTTTTAACCTAAAATGTTAAAAAAGAGAGCGGAATGGGAATTCCATAGATAGACATTATCAATGATAGTGGTTTTAACTTAATTTTTTTGTCTGTTACCTCAGAACATTAGACTAGGTGAACAGATTTTGATGATTCTTTTTTTCTCTGAAAGCTGGTGCTTCCCGCGTAATCCCATTTAAATTTCATCAAAATCTGTTCACTAGATATAGAGTCACAATTTGAAGTCGGTTTTTTAATATTAAAATTATTGGTCGTCTACGCTTGAGCGTAATCGTTATAATGCCATTGATGGCATTATAACGAAGTTTTATTATAATTAATGTATTTTTTTAAATGTTTTGACTTACAGAGACTTATGTTGCAGATTTTATTGATTACTACTTAATTGAATAGTACAAACAAAATGTCTGAACACGTTGACATTAGTAAAAGAAAACCATCTCGGTCAGAATATAGAAAATGGAAAGCAGAAACAACAAAGTTTATAAGTATGGATAAATATATCAGCACAAAAAATCAAGAGCTGCATGTGGCATTTAGGTAAAGCTGGAATGTATCGGCGGCAGTGGAACCCCTGTCTGACTGACAGATCCGATTGCTATTGAAGAGATTGTGGACGGAGTTTCCCGAAGTGAGATGACAAGTTGCGTTACAATAATAGATGCTGCTCAGGGTGACCGTTAGTGATGTAAAACAAATACAAATTTTAGAAGACCTAAGTTAGTACTGTTGTCCCAAATATGTCGGATCCAGCTACTTGGCCACTCACTCAAAATAGAAAATGTTGAAATTGATCGTGTAAAAACTAGTGGCCCAGTTCAAGCTCACCTTGAAATTTATCCGAAGAATGATAAGGGGCGATATTTTTCAAATTCTCATTTGACAAAAAAACTTGCAAACAATGAAATAATTCGGCGACGTTGGTAAACAAACTCCGTTTCTAAGGATAAGAGTATTGTTTTTGTTGCCGGCTGTTCGATAATAGCTCAACATCGAGTATCTGAAGGATATAACAACTGGAAACAATTGTCTGAAATGTTAAAAATTCATGAGAATAGCACTTCTCATAAGGAGTTTTACCTTTCATGGATTGATCCTGAATTACAATTAAAAACAGGAAAAACAATAAATTGCCAAGAGCAACATTTGGTTAGAAAGAAACTACAAAATGGAATAATGTTTTGTCTGGATTGATGCATGCATTTTATTCAGCTGAAAACAATATAGCGCTCAGAGGTACTTTTGACAAACTATATACACCATTCTTGGGCTTAATACAACTCCTAGCAAAACTTGATCTTCTTATGCAGGAGTATTTGCGATTAGCTATTATGGGTGATGTTTCAGATCACTACTGCGGAAAATACATTCAAAATGAATTAATAGAGCTGATGGGTGAAAAAGTGAAGTCAATCATCATATCACGCAAAGATTATTCAATTATGGCCGACTGCACTCCGGATATTAGTCATGTAGAACAACTTTTACTCACAACATCATCAGATGATAATAAAAAATCAGTAAAAGGGCATGTCATAGAATTTATATGAACCTGCCAACAAGTCGACTGGTGAAAGACTGACTGAAGTTATTATTGATATTTTAAATCAATACGGACTGTAATTGAAGATTGTAGGTCTACGACAATGGAGCAAACATGAAAGGAAAAAATTTTGGGGTTCGAAGGAGAATTCTGGACATAAATCCCTTAGCTGTTTATGTAGTGTGGGTGTCATAGCTACAATCTCATACTATGCGAAGTCATCCGTAAAATCTGTCACTTTGTTAAAGGTACTTCAGAGGTTGTTCACATTGTTTTCAACTTCTGTTCATCAATGAAAAATTTTAACCAATCACTTGAGATTGTATACTATAAAAAGCTCAATCACACACGTTGAGAAGCAAAAATAAGCAGTGTTAAAGCAGTCCGTTATCAAAGTAGTACCAATCATGACGCTTTAATTACTTTGGCTATTGAAACATAGAGAACTGATGTTCAAGTCTCTCATGAGGCTATTTATAAGCCAAACAGTTAAAAGATTTCAGCTTTACAGTTTCATTGGTTCTTTGGTATGACATACTTTTTCAAGTTAATGCAGTTAGTAAATCTCTACAATCACCAGAAATGGATCTCGGTAAATGCACAGAAATGTTGAAAAATTGCTATACATTCTTGAAACATTAAAGAAATACAGGCTTTCAAAGCGTCATTTAACTGAGAAGGAATTGACTGAAGAACTTTAAATTGAACCTGTATTTAGAGCCACAACAAGAATTCGACGTGTTAAGCTTCAGGCTAGGGTTAATTCTCGGGAATTCTCGGCTCGAGAAAAGTCGAGAACTCGAGAAATCATGTACCCATATAGAAATTAAATCGCCATTTGTTGTGTTGCGTGGTGGCGCTGCTTTTTCCAGCGGCACCCTTTGATCTCGCGGCAAGCGCGAAGAGCAGAAGAGCGCAGAGTTCTTACTTTTTGAACAGACTAGGAAGAGGTCACCAAATTTAGAAACGATGTGCAAAGCATTGCGCTTCAGTTAAGCCTACTTCAACTTGAAATGAAAGAGTGTTTTCAATTACAGAAAATATAGTTAATAAAATAAGAAATCGGCTCTGATAAAGCTATGCTTTAGTTTTTCTAAAGGCATATTTCATCAGACAGAATAAGCTGACCTAATTGTTATGTATCTGTCTGTATGTCCAGCTCCTCAGCGTGAGATTTTCCATTGATCTTGCAAAGTTTTCATTTGTTTTTATTCTAATTAACATGCCATAAATGGTGTTATGATTGTAATTTAATTATAATTTACATTTATTTTCTACCTGTTTAAGATATAAACGGTTTCTGTAATGTTATTTTTTTATTTTTATAGAAGCTATTTTTGTTTACAAGTTTTACGTTGATTTTTTTCTAAATAAGGAGCCCAAAATGGTGTTGTCATTATAATTATGAGTCTAAATAATATTATTTCTGTATTTTTAAAAAAAAAGTTAATTAGCTTATTCATAAGATGATTTTGAATAGAATCAATAAAAGTATAATAATTAATTTGCTACTTATATTTGAGAGGAAAGCCACTGAATTTGTTGACGTTATTGGAATCAAATAATATGAGATAACGTATGAAAATGTTATCTCAATTACAATTCACAATCCGAGAAATTAGCCTCGATGATTCTCAAGACCTGAGAAATTGAAAAGCTCAAGACGTCATGAACCCTACTTCAGGCTGATGAAAATGTCTGCGATGAACCTATAAATTGTCCAGAAAATAAAATTGAGGTTTTATTCTTAAACTGTCTTTTGGACACCACATTAATTTCATGAAAGATTTTTATATATTCAAATAATTAAATGATTATTCTGTATTTTGGTTTTTTCTCTATAATATGAAACAGATTCCAGAGAAACCCGACCTTGTCAAACTCTATGGTGATCTCTAATTGAAATTAAATGTAAACTCTAAATTAGATATAGATGTTTGTATGATGTGTGATGAAATCATAAGTCTGAAATCTTTTTTGCCTGATCAGAATGTGGTCCTGTTTTTGTTTAATATTTTATCAAAGACTGCAACTTACAAAAACTCTACCCCAATGTATGGATAGCATTACGGATATTATTGACTATACCCATAATGGTTGCTTGTGAGGAGAAGAGTTTTTCTAATCTCATGCTCATGCTGATACAAACTTATCTGCGATCGACAATATCTCAATTAAGATTGACAATTTGAGCAACTATGTCAAACGAAAATGAAATTGCTGAAAACATCAACTTTGATAACTAAATAAGAGTTTGTTGATAGAAAGTCATAAGTTTTTGTAATAAAAGGTTATTTTTTAATTAAAAGATTATTTCATTATATCCTTTATAGCTATTTTTGGCCCAGGGCGCTGGTAGTGCTAAAACTGGCACTGATTAAACAAAATAGCAGAATCTCGTTTCTGATTGCCAAAACAATCGCTTAACTATTAAAAACTTTACCAGTATAGGCATTAATTCCTGGAGTGATTGTGGTCGATGCAGACGATCCTAGAGTGGCAACTGTGTCAGATGACCCTTCGCCACTCCCGCCTGATTTAGCAGCAGCAGCTGCTTTCTCCTCTCTAAAAAACAAAATAGCTCAATTTAGAATCAGACCAGAAACTTTATGCATTGATTGTTAGCGTTCGTTCAGTAATTGGAAACGATTACAATTTCCTTTTATTAAATTACCGACTATATAATTAAAAATTGTCATTTTAAATTACTATATCGTAGTGCAAGACTAAAAGCAATTTTAATATTGAAAAAAGTCTTGTTAATATGGAATTGTTATTGAACCACGCCGTAGATTCAGAAAACAATGAAATATTAGCAACCATGCCTGTGTCATTAAATCCGTACATAAAAATATGTATACGACTCACCGTTTCTTTTTAATAAAAGGATCCATAACTTCAATCCTTCGTTTAGACATTTTAAACAGACATGAAACTTTTCAATAAATTTAACACGAGAAAATTATTTTTCTACAAAAAAGTAAACCAATACAGCCTACAAAATGGCGTCAAACATAAGCAATTTTTTTATTTCTTTAAATCGGTTTTGTCAGTAGTCATTTGTCTATGGCTATGTACCACAGTTTAACACAAACTAAATAAATCGGAAAAACATTGTAAAGTTTAGTATTATAACATGTTGAACATGAACATAATATCCCAAATCCAGATTTTTGAGAGATTACATTCAAGTTTCAACAGATTACTTTAACATTTTAATCTTTATTTTACTATTGCGTGGCTCTCTTTTCGACTCTTCATTATCCTTTAAGGTAGCGGTTGGTGCCGCGACAGAGACGCGAGACCGCGACCCGAGACCGCGACAAGTGTTTTGGTCTCTTCGGGATGTACTGCAGGCCGAGACCGTGACTGGAGACCGTGACAAGCAGGATGAAACGTTCTATGGAAGTATCGTCATTTTTAGAGCTAAAAGCTTTTATTAGAATATATAACATCACATTACGACGAAGTTAACGCGGATGAAATTGCGGTGCAAAGCTAGTAAGTGTTGGAAGGTCGTGATGCTATCCACTTGTAATTGTCTATGATGCACTGCATTTGAATTTGATTTTATGTTCTTTTAATTTTGATGTGCGGTGTCATTATAAAATATATTTTCTCTTATACAAGATAACAAAATGTTTTCAAGTATTATTAACGTTTTAATTAATTGCTATAGCCACTAGTCCACCATATCAGTAAGTTATAATTTCGGAATTGATAATTGAAAATTTTAAATTCGATTTGCAGACATCCGTATCACTTATTGATATACCCTTAATAATCTTATAATGCCAAATGAGATATTTAAATATTTGCATATCTTGTTCCATAAACACTAAATACATGTGCTTTTCGAGCGCGACCGGAGACACTACTTGACCGGGGCAGCAACCGTCTCGCTGTCGCGCGTCTCGTGTCTCGCGTCTCGGTCTCCGGTCGCGGTCTCGCTCGCGAACTGGCGCTCATACATTTCATAGCGTCAAATACTGTCGCGGTCTCGCGTCTCGGTCTCGTGTCGCGGTCTCGGACGCAAACCGCTACCTTTACAATATTAAACCGATTACTTCCAATAATTAGTATTTCTCATGCTTACTATAATCTATAATAAACCTATAGGTATATATAATTATCAGAATAATAATTAAGTAATGGAAAACTTTGAAAAAAAGACATTTTGTCAACTATCAAAAATTAGTCTTCCTAGTCTGTACTCTGTGTCATAACTCAAAAATAAAATAAAATGTCAAAACGACCAAGTGATTGCGTTCTACGCGTATTTTGCTAATGTGTTTTCTAAAAATACTTTATTTTTGTGTAAATAATGCAATATTTCCTAGTTTATTTTAATATTTGTAATTGTCGTGTATCGTGTAATTAATTGAAGTTGTAAATAAATATTCAAGAGAACTCTAACGAAGTACACTTTACAGCCTATCTACGAACAACATTTTCATGTTATTTTCGAAAACGAAAAGCATTTAAATATATTATTTTAACAGACGTAAGTATAACTAGTTTCCTAGCGAATAACAATTATTGCTTAAAGTAATGGAGTAATTACGTGAAATTGGATCATGCAGTAAAATAACCATTCAAGATGGCGGATGTAGAAAAATATGATTTGTTTATTTTTTATTTAGGGCCATGGTAATTTTAGTGTACACATTAGGAATAATTTATATTCGCGACCATATGACTAATTATTAATGTCTGTTTTATATTAATAATGTTTAGATTATACTTTTTGAATTTCGTTGATTAATCATTAAACTTGTCTGAACTTGTCTCAATTTTTATATCCTGATCACCAGGCACTATGTGTGAATGTGTGTATCCTCTTTGGCAGAGAGCTGCATTAACAAAAAATAATAAAACAACAAAAATAATTCATGTACTTTATTGACCTACAGTCAAGAGCGAAAAGTATTTTCTTCAAATTCCATTCTGCCAAGAGAGAGACTAGTGATAAACATTTTAGTGATAAATGATTGCTAAACAGTGTTTCTTTCTCTAATAGATTGTTTACACATATTAAGTAGGCAAGTGATTAACTTAATTTAAACTAAATGCCCGCATGCAATCAATAACTTAACAGCATTTTAGTTACTAGTTAACAATTAAGTGAATAAGTAGAATAGAATAGAGTCTATTTTTTTGTTCAGTAACTGTCCTGCCTGCACCGTGGAGAATCTGCGGTGCTTTAAGTTTTTGTTTGGTCGCAATAATTTAGCGAAATTGGTACCAACTGCCTATCATTGTGACTAAACTAAATAGATTTTAAGTTAAATATGTCTTAACACTCGACTACTGAAAATTTAGTTAAAATCAAGTTGAAATTTAAAGTTAATCACTTGCCTACTTAATATGTGTAAACAAACCATAAGGCTAAGAAGTCTAGAGATAAGATTAAATAATAAACCATCTGGGAGCTTTTTAAAAAATTTCTAACTAACTACCTATTAGTCTATTTTAAAGTCCCAAGTAGGAATTAATTTCTTAATCTCAAAATTATTATTAAACATTATATTAGTTTCGTATGATGTCCAGATGAACGCAATAAAACCAATTGTATAATTGTCGTTGATGATGTGAATGCCATCCATTGTTTAAAGTGGATAATTATTGTTTTAAATAGCTCATAACATCTGTAATGGGTTAGCAACTATTATTTACTCTTGCTTGCAAATTTCTTTCTTATTTTTCATTTTTAACTTAACAAATATTCAATTGTAATAATTGGTCCTCAAAAAACTTAGTTTGAACCTCTTAAAGGTAGAAGTCTTGTTAACTCATAAATAGTTTTGTAGAAGATTTATTACTTGCAAGACATGTCCATTAAACTATTTTTTAACTCTCCACGCAAAAGAAAAGTGTTTATAGGTTTGACATGTCTGTATCTGTGTGATGAAAGCCTACAAGATCGAGATCATTCTTAGATGCAATTTATGATCTGTTCATACATTTATGAGATTTCCTTGTGACTATGTGGGGAGATTTTCAAAATATGGTCTCTAATTTCCCCTTTTTTATATAAGATAGGAGATAAACTGGCAGGCTCACTTACGAGAAGCGGTCTGCTGGACACCCTTGTGTTGGAGGTTCATAAAAATGTGACTAATTAATCAAAATCCTTATCTATTGTTGAATAAAATTTCAGATGGTAGTTTGCTGGGTGAACTACACATAGTGCCGGTACAGAGATGGGACAGCAGACATCTAGAAAGAGTGAGTTATTTTCTATAGTTTGTAAAGACTGCATTATAACTTCACATTGATAAACTTTCAACCTTATTTTAGGTTCACCATGTAAATTTCAAAAACTTACTTTATACATACTATTTTGTTGAGAAATAAATAAGTAAATTAAAAAACTACTACATTAAAACAATTTATTTCCTTTTGTCTCTTTTACTTTCATATTTTGTCACTATTTGGGTGTAATAAAATAAACATTTATAAATAATTGGATTAGTAATTGAATTTTAAAGCCTCTTACAATATTATTTTTATGTTTTTCAGGTGGTGAGTGCACGTGTGGTTGTGGTGCGTGGGAGCGCCGCCGTTACATGGACTCGCCGAGTAGCGTGCATCGGTACGTCAGTGCCGTGACTGACAGGTAACTCGAAGATCACATACATTTCACTTGCCTACCTCTACTTGAACGTTACTTACATCTAAGTTTACAATTTCAAGAACAAAACCTAATCTTGGAAAGACCAACACTCAGTTGGGTTCACATTTTTTCTGTTTACAATAAAAGTACATCTTAGAACGGGAGCAAATTATTTATATTATGATAATGTTTAACACTGTTACTTTGTGGGTCTTTCTGAAAAGAAAGTCCTGCGTTTCTGCATCTTTCTCTGGTCATTTTCATCACAAATAAGCTGTGACATGAATGTTTGTACTAAGTTTTAATAAAATAGAAAAGGTTTTTCTGTAAATTTTCAACAATCCTCATCATGAAGCATGGGACAGCTGACAGGCACATTTCTGTAAAACATGAAGAGCTGTTACCTAATGTTAATGTCCAGATGGAGTGGTCGTCAATGCGCGTGCCGTCGCCGACGCTGGCGCCGCGCTTCGTGTGTCTGCACCTCGTACAGACGAGTCGGCGAATCTTGCAATGATGACAGGTATGTATTGACACTAGCTTCGCTTGGATTCTATATATTTCCCCAGTGCCAGTTTAAGAACTAGCCCTGGGCGAGACTTGTGTGGCTCCCTTAACTCTATACTATATATATAATATTATAAGAGGAATGTGTTTGTTGAACGCGCTTATCTGAAGTAGGCTCGAATTGAAAAATTCTTCGAGTGTCTTGGCTAGGCAATATAACATCACGCTATGATCAATAGTAGCGGAGAACTTTTAAAAATGTTGCAAATTGAGAAAAATGAATTTTTTTAGTGGGTTAAACCGCGGGGCTCAGCAAGTTTTTAATATATTTTTTTAATAATTATAATTAATAAAAATTTCAGACTGGCTGCTGTATTCACAGTTGGAGCAAGAGATCTTCGGAGGGAGTTGGACGCAATCAACATTAATATTCTCAATACAGGTCAGTTAATATTACCATCATGTCTCCATGCTCCGATAAAAATCTCTTGACACCTGTGCGAGGCATGGGACATACATTACAATAATACATCCCTAAATTACTATTATAAATGCGAAAATATCTCTATCTAAAATATTTGAAGGGGTTCAAATAAGTAAAACACAAAGTTAAGTTACTATATACAGTATATTATATACTATAATACATAATAGGCATATAATATTTCAATAATCAATAAAGGTTTCTAGGATTATAATTCTTATTCTGGACTTAGGGCAAATGTTTCTTTTCATACAAAAAATTCTACTAAAAATTAGGGATTTGAGCCCAGGACCTCTGGCACAATACGCAGACGCGTTAACTATTTAGACAGGCGGTCAATAATCTATAGTTTAATAAAATCTATTCAGTATTTTTGTTTGAAAGAGTGACAAGCATATTGAATGTTTCAGAGGGCCAAGCAAACAACGAGAATGTCATCAGCCCAGCTGAGGTCTACGTCTTGTCTGTAGCTACGCGGAGGTCAGTATGACTATTATCGTATAATAATATGTTTGTATGTTTGTAATAAATAAACAAGAAACTGGTGGAACGTTGTACTCTTTCTGGGTGTTAGCATCGTAGGTCATAACCGGTTTCATCGGTTTCGTTTTTTTTGTTTAAAAGCTGTCGTGATCGAAATGGCTCAAACGTTTATGGGATACTAGCTGTGCCTCTTGGTTTCACCCGCGTATTATGATGTTATATAGGCTATTAACAGTAAAATAGCAAACAGAAAAGAAACAATATATATTTATTATGTGTTTTGTCCGCGTGGAATAGTTATTGCTTTATTATTTAAAATAAAAGAGATTAGCTGGAACAAACAGACAAAAATTGTAAAAAATGTTATTTTGTATATTATGTACTATGTATACATAACCATATGCAATTTGTAAAAAGCGATTATTTTTATATTACAAACAGACACTCCAATTTTATTTATCTGTATAGATTGTAATCGTGTTTTGGGGGATTTTCAAAAATTATCTTCAATTTCACCGGTTAAATAAGAATTCCATTAGAAACACGCTGCTATGGAAACTTACCGACCAGAAACCCGTGGACTTGGAGATCGAGCTGAGAAAGTGGCGTTGGATCGGACACACACTGAGGAGGCCAGATGACCTTCCGCCCATGATTGCTCTTAAGTGGTCTGCCCATGGACGTCGCAAACCCGGTCGCCAAAACAAACCACCGCACGGTGGAGCAGGAGGCCCTTACGCTCGGAATCACCCAGGACAGGAGCAAATGGCGAGCTTTACTGAAGGCCCTATATCCCTGACGAGGAAATCATCATCACCATCATCAAATAAGACTAGTTAATCAGTTGTTACTAAATACATTTTTGTAACTTTCAGCGGTGAAGAAGTGCCACAGGAGGGACGGCCGAATGAATTAGCACAGAATACAGATGCCCTACGGAGATTGCAGGTGAGTTGTCATATTTCACTAAGCGTCAACCTTCATTATTTATCCCTTTTGTTATTTTTATTTTTAACTTAAATGGTTCAGTTAATAAATATATTACAATAATGTGTCACCTAAGACATCGTTCATAGAAAGTGTATGGGGAAACGAGTTCTCTTCATAAACACTCGTGAATTTTTCTATATTTTTAATAGTTATTCTGCTATTCTCGGATCAGATCCGTTGTTGAGTAATTATAAGTGGTGTAAATAAATTGTACTTTTACTTGTAATAAATGGTTTAATATGGTTCTTGTTATAATTTGAACGGAATTGCAGGTGGTGTGCGGTGGTGAGCTACGCGCGTTGCTGATCCGCGCCCCCGGACTGCCTCTGCCCGTCGGACATCCCACGGTTCACACGCAGGTAATATTTCATCATCTGTATTCTATAACATCATTATATTGGATCTTTGCTCTGAAAAATAAAGTTCAATAAGACAATGATAATAATGATATTTTTACCGACTTCAAAAAAAGAGGAACTCAATGCGACGTGTATGTTTTTTTAATGTTTTATTTCATTAGAGTTTTCGAATAGGTGAACCGATTTTGATGATTCTTTTTTTTGGAAAGCTGGTTTTAAATTTCATCAAAGTCTGTTCAGTATGTAGTTTTAGAGTTATAATTGGAAGTCGGTTTTTTTTATTAAAATTTTAACTATATTATTTTTATCTGATATCACCATCATGGCCGCAATTATCATCAATGGACCACAGAACTCACTCTTTTGAGTTTAGCTTTAAATACGTCCCATGAAAATGGTTAGAACCTCCTTTCTTTGTTGAATTGGTTAAAAATATCCATGAAATTCGAGTAAATTCTAACTGCTAAATTTGAACCATGTGAAACACCAATTGACTTTTTATCGCTTAAAACGAAAAATTTGTATAAATAAAGAATTAAATGTATAATAAATAATAATAATAATAATAATAATAATAATAATAATTTTTTTATAAGGTTGTTGATGATGGTTGAGATATTATATTGAACGTATTTCAGGTGGACTACAAGCATTGCCTGGTGCCAGACCTGCAAGAGATCACGGCCTGCTCCTTCTACTGGGGCAAGATGGACCGCTACGAAGCTGAGAGGCTATTGGACAATAAGCCTGAAGGTGAGCGACACTCAAATTGGGTTCAGTCGTATTGTATATATAAAAAGCCAAAAATGGGTAACACCTGATTTGCTAAGATGACGAGAAACTTAAGGGTGATGTGATGATGTGAAATGTTCAAGGATGTGTAGAATTCCTTAGGGAAATGTATGTGTGTGTTCCAATCTCAATCTATGGTTATTTCTAATCCACTTTTTAGTATATAAAGCAGTTATATGAGTCAATATCGGGCGAATAATTTTTTTTGACAGTTATGTACTTAGTATTTTTAAATGTCATATATGTATATGCTGAATGTTTCAGTAGGGCCTAATATAGAAACTAAGTGGTATATCTCTACCAAATTAAATTGAAAACCACTGAACCGGTTTTGATGAAATCTGATACAAAGATGGACTAGAGCTTGAAAAGTGTCATGATCGGTGGTTGCAGGCACGTTCCTGCTGCGCGACTCGGCCCAAGAGGAGCACCTCTTCTCGGTGTCGTTCCGCAAGTACGGGCGGTCGCTGCACGCGCGCATCGAGCACTACCGCCACAGGTTCTCCTTCGACTGCCACGACCCGGCCGTCTTCGCCGCGCCCACCGTCACCGGGCTCATCGAGCACTACAAGGTAGCCCCTCGGCCCCACTCTCCCTCTTTTCTATGTTTTGTTCGATACGTGTGGTTCAACATCACAAAATTAATTGGGCACTTTGAGAAATACAACAAAAACTAAAAATCCATCTCTTTTCATTGTTACTATTGGACTTGGAAATAACTCAAAACACGAAATAAACATTTTGGGCTTTATTACAAAACATGGACTAAAGATGTTTCAGTATTGGTTGCTAGGATACACGTCTAACGTTCATACAAAAATGAGGTTTTTATCGAACAATTATTAATAAAAGAAAAATATTAGAATAAAGGATTGTATTAGATATAATTGATTTTTTAAAAAAAACTAAAACGATTTATTATGTATTAAAGTGAGCCTCCTGTTTGATATTAAAAGAATGTATTTCGTTAGGACCCCGCGTGCGTGATGTTCTTCGAGCCGATGCTGACGGCGCCGCTCCCGCGGACGCAGCCCTTCTCCTTGCAGCAGCTCGCCAGAGCCGCCATCGTCTCGCACACCAACTATGATGGTATGAGCATTTATTAAATCGTAACCACGCCATTTAAATGACAGTGAGCTGATGTGAATATTTCTATTACTAAGTACTAGGCTCAGTGAAACATGAAGAGTTAGAAAGCACTTTGACCGGATTAAAACGCGTATATTGATCATAATTTTACAATTATATAACTTATAATAAATAGGATTGCCTTTGACCGTCCGAGAAGTTAATTGTGAAAAATATAAAGCTTTCATCTGGTAAAACTGTTTCTTATTATATTTTACCATTGGGTCATGTTATTTTAGCATAGGAGTATAGGATTAAATGAAAATAAAGATTATTTCATTATGAACACGGTGACCTAATAATCAAATCATCATATTATGACTGGACTGAAATTTGTTAGACAATTCATATGCAATATATTTATTGATATATTAAATTAAATATAAAACATGTTTCATCAAATAAACATCTCGGTGAGGATCTTAGATCATTTATACAGTTGTAAATTGCAGAATTAATTTTTGATCTCCGATCCAAAAAGCAGAATGTTATAATTAATCGAATGGACAGATTAAGGTGCGGGTTTCCTGTTTGGAAGATGGATCTTATCTACAATTTATCAATTTATATTCATCTATTCATGAGATATTATTAATCGGGTTTTATTTGGTCTTCACTAATAATTGTATATCTAGGTGTGGAGCAGTTACCGTTGCCCGGGCGCCTCCGCGCCTACCTCAAGGAGTACCACTACCGGCAGAGAGTGCGCGTGCGCCGACTCGAGAGAGACCTCTATCTTACACACTGACAATATTAACGCCTACGCATAAGGTCCAATAATATTAACACTTTCAAACTGTATGAAAATTGCTCATTTACGGATTATTGGCAATTGCACTTCAGGATATGAAACGTTATGAAATTATATAATAACATTAAAAAAATGAATTTTTGCAGACTCATTTTCCTTCGAGATCTCTATTATTTTTATTAATTATTATATATTTGAACCTGTAATTAACTACGTTATGAGGGATCGAAGCGAGCCGCTGATGGCTAACTGCACCAATGCTCGCTTAGTGAATTGCTCACGAATACAAAACTGTTTGAAAATTTGTCTCTGCGACTTCTCTTGGTGGGTGCAGGGCGCCTTGGATGTCCACCTGGAACTTGCAATCTCTTTCTGGTTCTAATTTCGTTTACATCTGTTTAACTCTTTCCTCTTTCAAGATTTGTGCATAAGTTTCTGTTCTTATTGCCCGTAAGAGTCGCTTGGTAGCGATCACATATTACACTATAAATATATTTATATTATTGTATTATCATTTGTTGTCTTAAACAGACAGCAAATGATAATACGGCGCGAAGCGCGTTCGGCAATAATACGAGGTGGCAAAGTCTAAATTCGGAAAGAGCACATCATAATCTATAAAATATCAATTTTCAAAACTTTTCAGGTAACCACTATTTTTCGAACAAAATTACTTTACTAGTTGTGTAATAAATAATAAATAGGAAGGTAGTATTTGACCTCTCGCGCCCTTTCTCATCCCGCGGCCAAGACGCCCAACCTCGTCCTACTGAGTCCTAAGCTAAGGTTCGGTTAGTGCAAATAGCCATTAGTCAAATTTAACTGATTTCATGTCTTCCTTGTAACTGAAGTATTTTAGTTTAGGAAGAAAAGAACAGCAACTCGGCTTTCTACTACTTATAAATGCTGCGATACTAAATCTATTTAAATTGTTAATTATATACAAAAACCTGTAACACAGGAAATTATTATGTGTGGTTCACGTAGGTAAGCGTGCTGCGCCGAAGGTCTTGGGTTCGAATCCCGAAAAACTCAAATGTCTTCCTTATTAGAGCATAAAAGGTGTCGTTATCCATAATTAAACGGAACAGGTTCGTGTTACAGCTCTTGTGCATTTTTGGTTTTTGTATATGTGTTAGGTAAAATTAACATTTTGTAGTAATTTAAGATTTACTAAAATTCAGTCCTAATTCGAACTATTTTATAATTTTTTTTTTGAAAATTTGTTGGTTGACAAGAAAAAATATTTTCTCTAGATGTTATTTAGTGAATAATTGTATGTTAGTAAATATATTTTCTTACGATGCCAGTGCGATGGTCGGAAAAAATTGACGATAAGTGAGAAGAACACAAAAATGTTGCAATAAGCTGATGAATTAACAATGAAATAAAAATGCTGTTGACTTGGGATTGTAATTTGTAATGTATTTAATGGTTTTTATACTCGAGTCGCGTTAAAACTAATAAATTGCGTAAAGAACATGAAATGTTAAAAATTAGAGATGCGAAGTGCGATGCGATGAGAAAAATCACTATTCGGCGCACCTCTATTAAAAATTATATGAAAAATGAAGTGAAAAATCATATGACGCTGTGATTTTTTGGTATTATTTTCTTAGGCGATGCCCCCGTGGCCCGTGGCGTTGAGGGTGTACATGGGCGGCGGAGCGCTTATCCTGAGTTACCTCCTAATCTATAAAAAAAATGTCTTTCGATTAATTTGTTTAAAGAGAAATGACAAATTTACATTAAACTGAATTTGTCATTGACGCGTCTCTTGTTTGTTCGAAATTCAGAGCTTACAACCTTCCAAGTCGGTGAATCACAATGTCTATGTAAGTTATTTGCTAGTGACTAATATAGTGTATAAGTGTAAATATTATGTGTAAACGTATTTTTTAATTTGTTCTCCATAAAAAATAAATAATTTTCAAGTCGAAATTATTTTATCCTAAGACCGCCTATGACGTCAGGTGTCGTTTTGTTGTAACGGCATCCCTTTTACTTGAAAACGTTGTTCAGCTGGACCTTTGTCACGTTATTTTCGTAATAAAAAATAGTTTTTTTATTTTATTAACTTATCACGAAGCGAGCACAGACTGCCAATTTCATTACCATATACCTGGTCGTACCTAATACTCGTCCGTGGATCGTGGTTTTAAAAGATTTTCTCCTATAACAGAGGCAACCATAAACCATAGAGAAATCCAACATCTGTGTATTAACATAAAAATCTGAAAGAGACTCATCTTTTTTCCTTTTATAGACTTGTGATTGGTCACTTTAAAGCATTGATATTAAAATATCTGTCTCTTGTTTAGAAATGAAACCTAAAAATATGTAATATGTTCTAAAGGTTTGGTAACTTGTAGAATAGTTTGAAAAAATCAAAATAATATTATAATAATAAAATTTAATAAATATTCTTGAGACATTGTTTCAAGTTGAGCAACGTTTATAAGTAATAAAGTGTATAGAGATAGCCTTTATTTTTTTAGTTTAATTTTTTATATTCGTTGAACTGTAAAGTTATTATAAAGGAATTCAGGCAATCATTCGACCTAGTAAACTAAATCAGACTTAAAAAATATTGGCAATACGAATAATCGAATATTATGTAATGTCTGGTTGCAATCTACGGATTGTTACGCACATCCGTAGATTATTAGTATCCCTTAATTAAAGGAACCGGCCGTTGTCGACTAGATTAATACGTAAATGTATAATGTATTTTTAATTATGAATCGTATTACTACATGAATGTAATCGGCGCGAAGCGTACAAATTATATTGAATATTAAATTTATTTTAAACAATTTTTGGATTATTATTTCATCCGTAACACGCACTGATATGTTTTTTGCTTAATAATGTGTACCAGAAATTTTGTTGAGAAATAAAAAACCCGATATCTAACATCGTCTTTATTACATCAATAAATTATAAAGTTCATAGACAATATTACATTATCATAGATTATAGAAGCGCATGCAGCCACATGACCAACTTAGAGTACTTAAGTAAGGAACCTACGAAAGATCCACACTTTTTGATACATCTCTAGCTAAAAATTCGGATTTTCCATAGATTCAACTAATACTGACAAAAATGCGCCCTAAATGGTAGAACAGAGCTACCAAATGGTAGAAAAGATCTACCAAATAGTGGAAAATAAATAAATACGGAATGCATTTTCTAAAATACCTATTACTACACATTTACAATAGCCTTAGCAACAAAATAATAATAAATAGTATTTTTATACAAAATTCCTTATCTAAACTTGATCGGCAAGAATTAAAAATGGAGTCATCATTTTAAAGTGTATCAGAAGGCCGTCGCTAATTTACAAAAAATCACATGCCATCGACATTCTATTGAGATGGCAAAAAGAGCATAGTGGACATTAATTGAGTGAACGACCAAGTTAATACAAATAAATAATTTTTCACTTATTAAAACGTTTAAATACTGTTCAAATATTATTATTTCGTTTTATTTTCCACTGATTTTAGCCATAATATTTTATTCAATAAATAAGTCATTGTGTTTTGTAAATTAGCAGACTGCCCCCAGAGACCACATTTGATTTCATAGGGCCCCGCGGCATTTGACGCGCATGATAGGAAAACTAATTAAAATTTGAGAGTTAATTGCCAGATTAGCCTCTAGGGCGATTCTTACTCATAAACTTGGCTCAGCTCGAGATAATGTCTCGAATCTGCCAACTCCTCGCTGGCGTACGAGACCAACGCTTTGAGCAACGTTTATAGGTAAGGTGTTAAACATTATTATGCCAACAATAAAGCTATATTAAAATCTTTGAGTACATAACTTACATCTATTTGGGGTATTAATATCTAAACTATATCTATGATATAAAAATTGAGGTTATCAATTCGACAATGGTAAAAAATTGTTCGCTTTCACCGGCTTCTGGTACTTTCGGGGCCTCCAGTGTCCCTATGATAGGTTTTCATAGTACCATGTCAGTTATGGTTTATAGTAGTCTTATATAAATAACAATATTAATTATTACCTTATTTCCAAATCTGGCGCAATAAATATAATATACTGTCTATATTTTATTATAAAATATTGTACGGCTAACGAATACACCATGTAAATGTAAACCTTGTTCAGAATTGATTGACGCGTCTGACGTAACATGGCCAGAAATAGTAATATAATAATACGGTTTACGCGTATTTTAAACATTTCAAGATTGTCGATAAACTCGAGTCGATTCGATAAAATTTATCCTAGGGCCACAATTATGTTAAAAAACTGGGGCCCCGAACTTAAGGTCTACAATTGTGTAAATAAAATTCACTAGTCCTATTTCTTTGTAAGTTAGGCCATGATTACACTACATCAAAGCATTGTATTATAGAATTCAATCCCCGCTTACTTATAAACCTCGCTTAAACAATGTCTCAAATGCCCTATCTCACACGCTGATGTACAATTGTTGCACAGAGACAAATCAATTTGAGATTTGATCAATATTGAGAATAGGCTTTATAAGTAAGCAAAGATTCAAATATAAATATTTGGGGATTTTTATGATATTATAAAATGGCAGTGTTATTTTAAGTTGTCAGGTATGACAGTTTCTGCTAATTACTGATTGGTTAATACAAGCATTAAATCCATAATTTTGAGATGATTTTAGCCGTTTGGGTGTGATATTAATGCAAAAACGGCGTGTTCCTGTTACATTTCTTCCCGCAGGCGCATTTCCGCACAATCTCTATATCTTTGGTGTATCGAGTGCCATCAGCACAGACGAGTCGAATCTGAAAAATCAAATATTTTTTAAAACTATGATTAAATAAAATAACGAAAAATTGAACACAATTTAAAAAAATCCATCTCGATCAAGTAAATTATCTTATCAGTGTAGTATCTTAGCAGTACAGTGTATCTATTTAAAAATACACTGTAAATGCGTATGCGAAGTCGCGAGTAAAAGCTAGTCATAGTCAGCTTGTACCTTTCTCTTCTTAGTCTTCCTAGGCGCACAGCACTGCGAGCGCGGACAGGCTCCTTGTGAAGGCCCCACGGCACTGGAGGCCCCGCGCAATCCGGGGCCCACACACCTGGCTCCGCGAACCGCTCGGCGGCTGCGACACGACCCCTCGCTAATGAACTCACGAGTCGCCTCCTGTCATATTTGTAGTTTCATTTCGGTCTCAATTCTCATGTGTCTGTGTCTTATTACATGCCAATAAAAAGTGACTATGAACTGGTATTAACTTGTTACACAAAATGCAAAGTGACCGACTTTCTCGCACAGACACACACACACATGTAAAACTTATAACGCCTTTATGGACTTACGCCTTTCATTGAATTAACTATTTTTCAATTTTAAATAAATTTTACCTTTCTGCATGCACTTTGAGGTGATGAGGCGGCGGAAGCCCTGTCTGCGGACTTTGCGGGAGCCGCTGGAAATGACAAACTCTCATAAATACTAGTATGCACTTGAATGTTTGCGGTTTCCTTGTAGCTTATTATGATATCAATATAAAAGTGGCCATTTCACTTTCTAAAAATTTAATTTTAAAAATCATTTAATATTAACATAACACCACACACACACGTATAAAAAGATGATTAAGGTTTCAATTATATGCATGTGTGGTCCACACTATTTTGTACAAAACAGTCTTAAATAAAAGTGGCCATTCTTGGGCCCTCACCAACGCGTACCCTACATTTTATTTATTATTTTAAATCTCCCATCCATTCCCCTCCCCCGTGCCCTTGAAATATGAAGCAACAACTTTTAAATTAAAGTTTCATACATAAAAGTATAAATTAAGGGAAAGAAAAACATTTAAAAATACTCAATTCTTACCAGGAGAAGCTTGGACATTGCTGATAATCTGTTTCCTCTGCGCCAGCTTGCTCTGCGCGATCACTGGGGCGCCGCCTGCGAATTTCATACATTCAAGACCAGTAGTAAATGAGCATATCAAATTATTGTGAGAAACTTAAAGCTGAGGTGACTGAGATGGATCTAACTACAATTTATGTAGATCACCCATTTATGGAATATCTGTTAATAGGTACATACATTATAACAAACCGGAAATTTTCTTAAATTCCCTTCATTTCCACCTGTTAACTTCTACCTTTGTGACTTTATGTGTCTGAAATGGTACTTATTAATTGAAAAAGCCCGTGTATGAATACCAAGAGAAGTGAGCAGTTCGCACTGCGCCCCAGCGGTGCCAGGTCTGCATCGGCAGGTGAAGTCCGAAAAGGAGTGCTCTTCGCGCACGCAGCGACCGCCTCGACCGCACGGGTTCGGCACGCACGGGTCCTGAAGCAGCGACAGACACATAAACACTCTGGATTCTAGTATAGCACTCAAAAGAGCCATTATCATTTTTAATTTTTTTTATAATATTAAAATTATTGACATTGAAAACAGAAAAAAGTTCGCATATCTTTAGATAAAGTACAGTTAATTTCAGAAACTAATTTACAATTACCAGAAGCCAAAAATTATATCAAATCCATTTGACACCGACTTTAAATATTTACTCTGTAGAATTATTATTTTTTAAATGGTAAAGAGTCGGTTACTCACCGGCTTATGAGCGCCATCTTCCTGCACAACTGAGGGGGCGGAGAAAGCGCCCTCCACCCCCAAAGTGCCCCCCATCGCGCTCCCAGTCTCCCCACATCCAGCCGCGGTGCGCACCATTCGCGCCGCGTTCACAAAGTCCACTCGTTTATGGTTTATCCACGCCTCTTTAAGGCAACCTGAAAGCATATTTTAGTTTTTGTATTTCTTTATTTACACGAACTATTTCAGCGTTTTAATAATCTATAATAATATTAAAAAGTTGAGGAGTTCCGTTGAACGCGCTGATCTCAGGAACTACTGCTTCTGTATTGGATAGTCCATTTAGCGAAGAAGGCTATATAACTTCACGCTGTGACCCCTATAAGAGTGGAGCATGGAATTATTTATTTTGCGAGTGGGTGAAACCACAGCTAGTGGAGGATGTAAGAGACCTTTGAAGCTGGTGATGTTCCTGAGATGCCACTTGGTGAAGGCCTCCCGAGCCACGTCTTCCGGGACTCCGCCCAAGTACATCGCGCGCTCCACGCGCAAGTACTCGTTGTTCCCTGAAATTGTTTAAATATAATTTTAAAAAAATCATAAAAGTAGTTTTTTTATTAATGGCTAGCTTGACTTCGTGCTCGGGCACATAAATAATAACATATAATGCAATGTTAAGACGTTCTCTGTATGCGTGACACAATTGAGGCCTCACCCGAGAGATGGCAAGGAAAGAGGTAGCGGTGTTTGGGAGGGATGCGAAAGGATAGACTATGATTGAGAGGATCTTAAATGGCGTGATCTTTTAGAATAGATCACCTTCGTTGATGATGGAGCGCGCTGGTCCATCATCGACTCGCAGAGTGAAGTTCTTCCCGAGGGCCAGCAACTCCGCCTTATGATACGACCCGTCCGACACCATCTCGAAACTGGATACAGACATACAAACTTACATTCATATATTTCTATAGGAGACTGGATGAAATTTAAAATTTATATGAAACTAGCAAAAGCCAGTGACTTCGTCTGCGTAGTAAACAATTGTGTAACGGTTTCAAGAATACGCCTAAATCTGAGAACAGCCAACAAAATGTGCGGCTTTTAATGTTTCAAAAAAAAAAGTTTGAATTGGAGCAAATCATTTCCTAATGAAATAAGTCATTCAATTAATGGGCAGTTTTATATTTTGACTATCGTTTTATTTTAAAATCAAAATAACAATAAATAATGAAATTATTATTATTATATGTCACAAACAGACAGGCACACAAGTCCCAAATCAGCAGACTTCCGTTTACTAACAATTGAATGAAACTGACCTGTACATGGTAGAGGTGGGATGGTTCCCGAGGTCGTAGCTCACTCGGATCCGTCCGTTGAAAAGCTCGACGGCCAAGTGCTCCCCAGCGCCCACGTACACCAACACGCCGTGCTGCTGCACGCTGCTGAACACTGACAAACACACACACATTAATGCGCATCTGCTCAGTAATCGAAGATGTCATTTAACAAAAATATACAAAAAACTGATATATTTCGTTAGGCCATGCTAAAATATCCTTACCAAGAGTAATGTTAGCCTGCGGCGTCGTCCGCAATGGCTCCAGTTCCACCAAGGAGTCGTTGTGGTTGAATGTTAATGATGTTAAATATTCACACAGGCGGCCTGAAAAACAACATTCATTGTTTTATAACAAGTGAAAATGTGGACAATTTAATGTAATTCAGTCATTGTTTCAAGATTACTCGTTGTAAACCCTCGAACGGCGGCAAGTTTTACTGTTTGTGGTAGCAGTAGGTGTAATATGTTTTCATCATAAAATAAGAAGCGATCTCACCAGAATAACCCGGCGCGCATTTGCAGAGATAGTCATTATTCGACGTCATCAGGGCACGATCCATCATTATGGCATCCTGAAATATATATTACATCATTTTAATTTAATTATTTTACTTAATTCAGTAGATATAGTAAAAATCAAAATTCATTCGTTCATCCAACCATGTTTACAAGATATTTATACATTTTTTAAACTGGACTACTGACTACTGAAAAATTACTTTTTATGTTGAAGTCTATTTATTGAACAAAACATGGGGAAACAACCAATAGCAGCCGAGCTTCAATGAGAAATGTTGCAACAAGTTGTTCCTTTCACATTCAGAACCGTGGACGAAGTCTTAGATGCTCACGCAGACGTGTCGCGAGTGAAGGCTGCGTGGAGTACTTGCCATGTTATGCGTGGGCGGCCGTAGATAGCAGACGCCGTGCACGCAGTCGTGGTGCGCGCAGGGCGAGGTGCCCAGAGCGGCGTGCGGCGCGGCCTCGCAGTACCTCCCCGCGTACCCGCTGGCGCACGCGCACCGGTACTCGTCGAGGCCGTCCACGCACCTCGCGCCGTTCTGTCATGTATTATTGTTATTTAATTGGATAGGACACAAAAAAAAGTCTTTTCAGGTGTTAGGATGAAACCTAAGTTTAGTCTAAACATACCTGGCACATGTGATTGATGCAGTCATCAGGGTTAACTGTGCAATTCTGTCCGGCGTATCCCTTGGGGCAGGCGCAGGAGTAATGGCTGCCGTGGTCGACGCAGGTGCCGCCGTTGGCACAAGGCGCGAACTCCGCAGTGCAGAAAGGGATTTTTTTCTCGCAAAATTCACCTAAAAGTGAAAAATGTTATACAGTACACGTTATAAAACAGTCTTGCATCACACAGCAACCAACAAATTGAGTATTTTCTGTGTCTCTATTTTTGCGTCTGTCAAAAGTCTCACCCATATATCCGGGGGCACACTTGCACGTGTACCCCTCGAGCTGGTCCTGGCAGGTGGCGTTGTTCTGACAGCGGTGCGTGAGGCAATCGTCGATGTCCGCCTCGCATCTTACGCCCGTGTAGCCCGGCTCACATGCGCAACTAAGTATTTAATTATTTATTAATATAATTATAAGTAGAATATACATTTGTAAGGGTCCTACTAAATCAATTAACAAAACTACTTAACGAAAGAACAATTTTTAATAGAACAACAAAGATTACAGCATAAATACAGCTTTAGGTTATATTATAACTTCACGCAGCCAATTGAAGCAAATAATATTCTTCTTGAGAACCGAAGTGTTCCCTTGTAAAGTTGCAAGTAATGAATAAGAACCCACTGGAATCTGCCCTCCTCCAGCAGCTGGCACGTGCCATGCGCGCACGGCGACCCGTAGCACGCGTCGATCTGCTGCGTGCACGTCTCCCCGTGGAAGCCGCGGGCGCACGCGCAGTTGAACCCGCCGGAGCGGGTGGCCGCGCAGGTGCCCCCGTTCGCACACGGGTTTACGTAGCACTTGTTGCACTTTGACACTATTTCGGCGGGAGGTTCACCTGAACGAATCAATTATTATTTATTATTATCACGCTTATATTGCGAAAGGGGAAATTCACTTCATCCACTTACAATAAATTCATCATACTTGCTCACATACGCAAATGAGCTTAATAGATTGACTTTTGTTTGACAGCCGTCGCAATCGATATATATCTTAGCTAAAGAACATGAAAATGTGATGATCCATTCATGAGGTATTTGTTTTTTATTGTTGTTGTTTCTTTAATTACATGTCAAACTTGTAACACCTTTTTTCGTTGAGGGTTTGATACAAGCAAAGCATTGAAGTTCTCACCGGAGCAAGTGAACGCAGTGGGATGTGTGCTGAGCAAGAGTTTGTCAGTCATCCGAGTCGGAGCCGCGCACCTCGCGATGCCGGCCTCCACGAACTCGCCGCCCGACTTCACCCACTCCGCCAGCCAGCGCAGCGAGCAGTCGCAGAATAGCGGGTTCGAACCCAGTGCACTGGAAAAATAATTACTATTTATTGTAGCAAATCTATATGTATTCGTGTAGGTATCAACATTTAATTAAGTTTTATGTCATAAAAATGGTTTGCATTTTAACGCTCATTTTCTTTGTATTCTAGTATAGAATAGATATTATTATAGTTTATAGCGGCCCTTAATTTTGAAATACTTAGGATATTTTTAGAAATAAAATCCCAATCATAACCACAAAATTACAAAAAACACTCAGATTTAACAGATAATTTCTTTTATAGATATTTTTATGTAAAATTTATATCTAAATATTTGTTAGTTCATGACAGAAATATTGCAAATTGTAATAATTAAATTATGAATTGTTTAATAATTGAAATAACAAGTGTAAAATTATGATATAAACGGTGTGTGTGAATTCTGTGAGAGGGCAGTTGTATGAGTCCTATGTGAGAGTGTAAACGCAATTTTTGTAATAGGGCTCTTAAGTGCGTTGTAAATCGTCACTCCGCGTTTTGGAGTGATTCATACAGATTGGCGCTTACACCTTTTGTAGCTAAAAAATTATGTTTTATCTGCTTTCAGTTTATTTTAAATATTATTGTATTGTTCCTACAAAATAAAAAATCTTCATTTTGAAATGTAAGTGATTAGTAATACAATTAAATGTGAAATTACTTTTTAGCAGTATTGCATAATTTTGACTTACACGTGTGAAATGGACTCTAGGTCTCGGAAGATTCCATCAGCGAGCATCGAAATGTTGTTGCCGTGCAGGGACAGCACCCGCAGCTGCGTCAGCCCCTTCAGCGCGTCTCGCTGCACAAAAAAATATTAGTTTTAAACGAAAACATTTCAAAGTAATCAATTGCATAATATAATCTTTATCATGTTACAATTGAATGTAAAATGCATATTTATTGTCTTAACGATTAATAAGTAACTTTTGGGCTTTCTATTTTTGATTTTTGACATATTTTTAACATGGAAGTTGGTATTTCCACTCAATTCCACCTCAATAATACCACCAAGCTACCAATTCTTAAATTTAATACAATAACAATTACACAGCTTCGCAGAGATATATACAATGGTATTCGTTTTTCGCGTCAACTCGTTTTCTATGTATCGTATCGATTATACCTAATTATTATATTAGACGAGTGTAATTGAAGATCCATCTCGCTCGGTTTTCAAACAACAGAACTGCATCATGTTCGATGAACGAAGATGACACGGCAACAATTAGTTATAAGTCAAATTATAATAATTGGAACAACTCACATACTTGCTCTGATCCTAAAGTAGCTGAAGCACTTGTGTTATAGTAATCAGAAACAAAAGGTACCACAATAAATACATTTATATAAACAACCAAGACTCGGAAACAATTCGTGCTCATCACAAAATTAAATGCACCTAACAGCCTTCGAACCCAAGACTTTTTGATGCAGAAGGCAGGAGCACTACTAGTTGCGCCAATCGGTCGTCATATATCAATTTGAGACATACCTGCACACATCTAAGCCGGTTATAGCTGACAATGAGAGTGGACAGCTTGGTGAGTCCTTCGAAGGTGCTGTTTGGGAGGACGGAGATGCGGTTGTTGGAGAGGTCGAGGCGCGTCAAGTGCACCAGATGGCGCACCTCCTCCGGCGAGATGCTCGATATCTCGTTCGATTCCAGATACCTGTGGACGAATTGAACCGATCGCTCGAGATGATTAGCCTTTTATACCTGTATCGAACCAAATGGTTGTTCTCGGAATTCAGTTTGAACCACTCATTACAAAATATATTTTAATATGGCTTTTAATAGATTTTCAATTTATTTAGTATCTAAAGTCGAAAAGCAATTAATTTAAATGGAATCAATGATAAATGATCGCTATAAAGTGACTGACAGTTCAGTGGTGTAGGGCGGCACTCTTGGCGGGATGTGAGTGAGTTTGGCTCTGGCGCAGCGGACGACGCTGCCTGCGCACGCGCACCCCGACGGACAGTAGTCCGGAGGAAGGCAGCCGACGTCTTCACCTGAAATGTATCAACAGACCCTCTATCAAAGTTAGGTCTCATTCAGAAGAATAAGAATGCTTGGCAAATCAGATTTAAGGCTCAGAACTTTTCCATCTATATCACTATAAAGAATGTCGCATCAAAAGTATCTGTTATTATAAAATTCACGTATTATAACTTGATTATGTAAATGTTACCAAAAGCGATTCAATGGTTAAGTCGTGAAAGATTAGAAGACCAGAGACCTCATTTTAAATAAATGTATTATACTAATCAAGCAATACTCCTAATAAATATGGCAAAACCAGGAGCTCTAACCTGTGCACTTGAAATCCCCAACTTCCAAATGAGTCAGGTCGGTGCCTACAAGGGGCGGTGGTGAGGCGCAGAGGGCCGCCGGGGAGAGGCGCCGAGAGCGCAGCCAACCTGACAGCCATGACATGTGACAGGTGCATTCAATCGGGTTGCCGGACAGAGTCCTGGAAATAATATTTAATATTTTAACTTATTTACAATTGAAGTATTCGAGTAAACATTAATTTGTTTGATATGTATATAAGTAGATCTTTAAATGCGAAGTAAAGCGGTTTTAAATTGTTTTAATTTTCAGTTTTTTTTTGTCGTAGCTTAAGAAAACCACTCACAGCGTGGACAGAACGGTGAGATGGTCAAAGGAGCCCGGCGCTATGCATCGGATCTTGTTGTCGCCTAAAGATCTGGAACAATGATAATCATATTATTACGGGAATTATTTAAAAAGTAGAGCGACCTCTTTTTTGGATTCAGATGGCAAAGAAACTTTGGCCGACAAAGCATTCTTTGCCACACAAAAAAGCTACTAACAGTACTGTGAGGCTGTGAAGTCCAAGGAAGGTCCTGGAAGTGAGGGTCTGAATGAGGTTTCCATCCAGAAGGAGTTCCTGGATGTTGGCAGCGCCGTCGAAGGCGTTGTCTTCTATGACCGATATACCTGGAATGTTAATAAATATTATTATCTTTTATACAATACACTATTTGGGCACAGAAAACTGATCACCTAATTGTCTGTAACAAAAATATTCAGTGAATCAACTGAGAAATATGTCAATTGTCCATAACATACCATTATTCCTGAAGTCCAGTTTCGTGAGGTCAGGCAGTCGTCCTAACAAGCCATCAGACCTTATTTGACCTAGATTGTTGTCTGGCATAACTCTGAAATAATAAAATAAACATTTTAAATGGTTTTACAGTCCCAATGATTGACTTGTAAATAGAATTATTATTTCTTTAGTCATTTTGAAGTCGGTTTATGGTTTTTTTGAAAACATTTTACTTCACGGTTTTTGAGTGGAGCTGAGTGATAACAATATAATGAACAATGAATAATGAATTGTTGTCGCCTGTTCTTCTGTATGTGATTGTATAGAGTTAGAGGCATACTCACAATGTATGCGTGTCCAAAGGCAAGTCTCGGGGTATGTCAGTGAGGGCTGCCCGTGCGCAGGACACGCGCAAGCCCCGCCCCCACGCACCACGAGCGCACGCGCATAGCAACGGGCAAGGCGGCTCATCACCGCATACCTCCAACGAGTCATCACCAGCTGGAAACCATTGACTTATTTGATTTATTTAAAATGACACCTAAAAGACGGCACCAGCACAACATTTAGAGACAAAAACCCTTATCTGAATGCAGCCTCAATGGTGCGAACCGTGCAATGAAACACTTACGTTTGCATTTAAAGTTGTCCTCTCTGAGCGCGTCGATGCGTTTCCTCGCGAGTCGCTTCGGAGCGTCACATTTGGCTCCCGACGTTTCGATCGGGTTCCTTCGGAGGTACGTCGCCAGCCAGCGCAAACCACACTCGCACGAGAACGGGTTGCGACCCAAATGTCTGCCCATTACAACATAAAAAAATATTCAAAATTTATAATTATTTGTGTTAAATACACGATGTTTAATCACGTTAAAACTGTTTTCTTTACGATAATTACTTAACCAAGTTTTATTTGTAACTTTTTAGTGCACTTCAAAGCCAATTTATAGTTTCTTTAAAACCAATCTTACTTCATTCTTTTGACTGGAACTTTTGTGGTTTTTTGGTATTATTGTTGGGCTACTAGCGTTCTATCTTAATTTAATGTTTACTCTATCTGTGAAACATTTTTAGGATTCATTTATTATCTTGTTGTGATTTCTTGTATTTGATTACAAGAATGTTTGAATTTATTATCATTGTTGTAAGGAATTGTTGTATCGGCTGGCGTCGTGAGCGCTCGGGTCGAGTTTGACGATGCGAGCGACAGCCGGCATGGCTTGGAAGCCGTGCTACTCAGTGTCAGGAGCGAGTTATGACTCGCAGCGGGTAAAAATAACAGGCTTGGTTGCAGGCAGGGATCTTTCGACAGTCGCTTTTAGAGGAGGAAACTCTGTCCAAATGAGTAGTGGTTATTGGGCGAAGTATATTTGTGATTATAAGTAACAGTGAGTAAAGTGTGATTCTCTTAACAACCTATATCTAAGTTTTCGAGTGAACTTACAATGAGAAACTAATTCGAGTTTTATTTATATTGATATGTTAAGTAACTTTTGTTGGCGGTACGTTCGCCGGGTCAACTAGTTGTAGAATAAATAAATTGTAGTTTAGGATATTAGTGTTGAGGAAGTATTTTGTTTTATTAACTTACAGCGTCTGTATGGAGATGAGTGCGTCGAAGCTGCCATTAGGGATCGATCGTATGTTGTTGTCGTACAGAGATCTGAAAATACAATACACATTATGCAAGTGAAATAAATTGAAGACAATTTTAAAAACCGACATTTTAATAACAAATAAGATATATCAGAATGGATGAACAATGAACAGATAGCAACCCTCGGACACTTTCCTCGTCAGTGGTTATATTTAACACACAAACAGACACAGACAGACACATCTAATATGTTAAAATTTTAACAAAAAAAAACCGACTTCAGATTGTAACTCTAAAACTGTTGAATAGATTTTGATGATTTAAATAGGACCACACG
This sequence comes from Aporia crataegi, assembly GCA_912999735.1. Classification (NCBI taxonomy): domain Eukaryota; kingdom Metazoa; phylum Arthropoda; class Insecta; order Lepidoptera; family Pieridae; genus Aporia; species Aporia crataegi. The sequence goes on from OU538752.1 coordinate 4,420,929, forward strand.
GGAAGCTTTCAAACAAAAAAAGAATCATCGAAATCGGTTGACCCAGTCGAGTTCTGAGGTAACAACTAACAAACTTAAAAAACAGCGTGGAATCGGTAAAAACTGACTGTTTAACCAACGTCACGTTACTTACAATAGTTTTAAGCTCTGCAAATCTCTGAACGTGTCCTTGCGAACACATGATATCTCGTTTGAGTTCAATAGCCTGTAAATTATTTTTTATTTATTAACACCACTTTATCATTAATAATAAAATTAAATAATTTTATTGTCTTCAAAATCAAAAAACTCATTTTAAGCAAGAAATGATTGTGGCACCCTGCTCCTCGATAATACCATACAATGGTATAAAAGCAATAATTTTAAACATAAAATGTATACATAAGATAAAAAGAGAGTTTATAGTAAATGATTGATTGTGAGTGAATGTGTGAGAATGTGTTGTATTTAAGTATTATATTTTATCATAATTTATTACTATTACGTCGTAGCGTAATATAGAGTCTTCCTCGATAAATTAACCATCCAACACAAAAAGAATTAATCGATTCGAACCAGTAGTTCCCGAGATAAGTGCGTCAAACTAACAAACAAACAAGTCGTCTTTATGTTACTAAAAATTGTATTTATCGCTATAAGCTGTAATTTAAATGTAGTTACTATATATATACAAAATAATACGTAGGTATAGTATATACTTACAGAAGCTGTAATGATGTGAGCCCGTGAAATATACCAGAGGGCAAGTCCTTAATTTTATTCCCATAAAGAACCCTGAAAACATCATTTTCATACATTAATATCAATAAAAAATTGCTATTCAGCGGTTTGGAAAAACTTTTGAAAAATTCTGAAAATGGTTCATTTAGTTTTTAGAACCCTTTTTCAAAATTTATTTCATGTATACCAATAAAGTTCCGTGACTTACATTTGAACGTCATAAAACAATTTTCATGAAGCAGTGTCATCTGATGAAGAAACTCATTAAGAGAATGTAATTCATTAACATAGTTTAACATAAATACCAACAAAATTAACTGCCCACCCTTTTTTATTTAAAGGTAACATCGTATCCTTACAATGTTACTAACAATTGACCGTTGAGTTGGCCAAAACTGAAAATAATTACAGTCGCAAGACAAGGCAAGTGGATCATGAAATGGCCAATTTTGACATCCATACGCCAACCGCATGTTTACCAACTATAGAAATTGTGAAGTTATCAAAAGATAGTTGACCTCATCGAAGGTGCCAAAGATGCTAGAACAGTCTAAAAGTACTAACAGCGACGTGAGATGGACGAGTCCGTTGAATGCGTCTCCAGCGACGTCGGCGATCTTGTTGTTCGAGAGATCGATCCTCGCCACCCGCTTCACTGAAGAGAACGCCCCGGCCGGTATTTCCGTCAGCTCGTTGTTCTCCAAACGACTGGAATTATAGTATTGAAGGTTTCTAAGTCAAGTAATCTTCTAGTAAACCTCAAGTGACAGAGACAAAGAGAGAGAGTAAGAAAAGATTACTAACATTTCAGTAGCGCGATGCGGTATATTATCAGGGAGTCGCATGAGCATCTTCTCCCTGCAGTCCACGGTTCCGTCTCCCGTACACCGACAGGAAGCTGGACATCTCGCTTCTGATGAGCATTCTGATGTTATGGCGCTCGCTGGACCTGAAAAATACAGGTTTTTATTACGAAAAATTCAGCTCTAGGTTTACACAACTAAAGCTTTTTGTGAGCTGCTTTATTGTACCAAAGCTACCGACTCATCACAATAATTAAGAGCTTGAAGATGTTTTTCTAACTACCACTAATTCCTATTACATCTTTAAATTTATGAAAATCCGTTTTAAGTCCTTTAAGATATAGCCATGGCCAATAGAAGCCGAGCACACTTCCTCGTATGCCTAAATGAATACTACATTACACTAAATGATTACCAGCGCATACGAGTTCGTGCGGCTCTATTTCGCTGAGGAACGCCCCACGAAGCGCCGCCGGCGACTGGCATCTGCAACAGTTTTTATCCCAATTATTTTTTATTAGGTAATTTTTCACCATTTTCACATCCTGTCATCATAATAATAATAATAGATAATGATTGCTAGTATTTTCACTAGCAGAACAGCGTTTCTTCTGCATTTACCTTGTGAATCGTTTCAATTTGTAACTTGGTTCAGCGATATATATTAATAGTAACAGAAGATACCTGGCACCGACACCCATGAGGCCAGCGGCGCGCACTGCAGCGCCGAGTCGGGCGACGCGGCAGTCGCAGACGATCGGGTTGTCGGCCAGTCGCAGCGCGTGCAGTCGCGCCACCAACGCCGCCTCTGCCGACAGCGACGTCAAGTTGTTGTTGCTCAGCGTTCTGTAACATCATTTCTTACATATAGTAATCTCCATGTCAATTAAATAAAGGAAATGAGGCACGAAGAAGCATAGTTATTCAAATTTATAGCTTTTTTGATTTTTCAAAATGTGCCAAATCAATTTCAATAAAACTTAGGAGTGTGGAAGTATAAAAACATGAAAATTGGTTCACAATAAGTAATTGTTTCGAATGATAATAGTACAGTCCTTATATAAAGCTATATATCGAAATCGGTCAATTCCTTTAAGAACTCACAGACAACTCACAAACTTATGACCCTACAAGAGCAATAAGACAACTTATCGGTCTGTCACAAAAAGTACCAGGCGCTGAGAAGTGTGGAGACACTCACAGAAACTGCAGGCTCTTGAGATGTTCCAATGCCTTGTCGTCGATGCATTTGATCTGGTTCCAGCCGAGGTGGAGCGACTTCAACGCGGTGAGGCCGCGGAAGGTGCGCCGACTGACCGCCGTCAGCTCGTTCCGACTCAGGTCTCTGGAATTTAAGATTTTAAAACATTTTTTAACTTTTAAAAAAATTCTCTCACCTCTCTTTTTTCGTCGGCGGTTAAAAACAGAGATTAATAAATAATTTCTAAGCCATAAATCACTAAAAATAGGGCAGCCGAAAGGGAGGCAGCGGACTCACTTCCAAATTACTGAATTTCTACGTTTGAATAATTAATAAGAGCCGAAGTGAACACGAAATATGGAGGTGGCTTTCACATTTAAACAAACGTAGATAAAATTTATATTAAAAAATAATATGAAACGACTTAATATTGCATAAACAAAATGTAACAAAACAGAAATAATATTTTAACTCTTAGGCCTCTCAAAAGGCATATCACAATTAAAATATGTAGAATGAAAAAGGTCATGCAATTTTTTTGAAATCGATTAAAAAGTACACGTTCATTAATTGATAACCCCGTTGTAAAATTGTAATAAGATTTCATTTATGATTTTTCATTATTGTTGTTGAAATATGAACAGAAACCTCTACTGATATGACACGACTCTCATGTTGTTGTTTAGTATTTTTGTTTGTTCTCTCGATATTAAAACTAGTCTTTTATTTAAAATTGCTTCCGTTGATTTATTATTGATAGCTGTGCTTCGACTAGAATAAAGAAGAAATAATTTTTCCGTTTTTGCAACATTTTCCATAGATGCTCCACTCTTATTGGTCGTAGCGTGATGTCATATAGTCTATAGACTTCCTCGATAAATGGACTATCCAACACAAACAGAATTTTCAATTTACCAGTAGACTTCGAGATATCGCGTCCAAGTTTCGTAGCTGCGCCCGTCTTTGTCTGAAATCTATTAGAGTACCGCGTTATTAATATTATACGGCAATTATACGCTCATTCGTATTTCAAATTCATGTCTTTGCTTAACTTATTTGAATAGTAACATATTTCAAAGTTTAGCATCGCAAAGGATAGAATGACAAATATGCTGACATATACCTACCGACTATAAAACTATTGAATACTATTTTTAACTCATTACAAAAAAGGGGTTTTATGAATGATGTATATGTAAGTCGGATGACATTTTAATATCTATATAAAATTATTTTTTTAAAATATTAAAAAAAATTCAAAATTTACTAAGAAATAATAAATCGAGTATTTCAAGAAAAGCTTTTAAGAGCAGTTTAGAACAAAAACACGTAAAATTTATAGTATCCCTATTTTTCCGTCAGGAATTAAAAAAATTACAAAAACACTTCTGTGGAGTACGGGTGGCGTGCCCTTTGCTTTACAATGTACCTACACTGATTAGTTGTAATAAATTCTCATTTGTAGCTTCGCATAAAAGGAATCTCGCACATGGTAACACTAGGCAGGGTGTCGCGAAGCAGGTGACACAAATGTCGAACACAAAAGTGTGAATTATTCCACTTGAGAACTCGAAGTATTGTGTTTTAAGAGCGCCATTAGGCTTTACGCCGCCATCTTGTTCGAGTGGGCAAAATGGCGGCCTAATACTATTTATCCTGTGTTTAAATGCGACCCTTTGATAACTATTACGAAACTAAGGGTTATTTTAGTTTTTGGAATTATTTCGATTTTTTCTCTAGACTTGTATTAATCCCTTGATACATAATTAGAGACAAACCTTGAGAAATAAAGGCTTTATTCAGTTTTAAAACAAGACATTAGAATAACAGACAATATATGAATGACAGTGACATCAATCAGCTAGTAGCAAGGAGTATTCTATATCATTCACCCCTTCCTTGAAACGTAACATAATCGTTAAGATGAACTGGTGGACGTCTGGAGCGCTCAGAGCGGCGTAACTCAGCCAATGACACTTCACTTCTTTCTCTTACGTCACTAGTTGTAGGGACATTGACTGTTTGCTCTGTAGGAACTATTTCAGCAGCATCAGGCTCACCTTCATCTGCGTAAGACTCATCTTCATCTGAAGAATATTCATCATGGGCGGAAGGTAGAGGAGCCAGGTGTCTATTCGATATCGTGCCCTCCCTTCCGTCTGTATACCTGACATAAGAATAGTGTGGATTACTTTGCAAAAGTTGTCCTTCTTCTACAAGAGGCTCAAACTTTGAGTTACGGACATTTCTTTTTATGAGAATTGGGCCAGGTGTCATGAGCCACGCTGACAGGGAAATACCATTAGGACTTCTTCGGGAATGGTGAAACATTCTCTCATGGGGAGTAGCATTAGTAGAGGTGCACAACAGCGAGCGAATTGAGTGTAGAGCTACGGGCAAGACTTTCTCCCAGTCTGACGTCTCCAGGCCTCTCGACTTAAGACTGAGTTGGATAGTTTTCCAAAGAGTTCCATTCAAGCGTTCGACTTGGCCATTCCCCTGCGGGTTGTATGGAGTAGTCCTACTGGAAGCAATTCCAAGAGAAGTTAAATATTGAGTAAGTTCTTGAGACATGAATGAGCTTCCTCTATCCGAATGGATGTACATTGGCGTTCCAAAAATGTAAAAAACCTCGTTCAAACATTTTATTACTGTGCTCGATGATATGTCTTTACATGCGAAAGCAAAGGGGAATCGGCTGTACTCATCAATGATCGTCAAGATATACTTGTTTTGTGTTTTCGATGGTAAGGGTCCTTTAAAATCAATGTTGAGACGTTCAAATGGAGTTGTCGCTTTTATTAAGTTGCCTTGAAGTCGTGAAAATCTCGGTTTTATAAAGTTTTCGTCTTCCGCGCTATGGCGTCTCGACCGAACAGCGATCGGTTTCGTATTCGGCGATAAATTAGTAAAAAGAGAAGCTGGAGGTAGAGATGCTGACATTACGCTGCATATTTTTAAAGGTTCTCGTGTTCCTCCGAAATCAAGGTGCAATGATGAATGATTTTTGAGCAAGTCATGTCCAATTATAATATCGGCACAGAGATTATTCACAATAAGCAAGGGATGTTGTCTGTATTGATAATCGTTAAGTTGGATTGTTGCATGACAAACACCTTCGACAAACGAAGTGTGGCTTAAGGAAGCCAACGTAATAGATTGTTTACAAGGTTTTATCTTTAGTTTGATTTCTCGGGCTAAATTCCTATCTATAAAACTTACAGAGCTACCAGTATCGATGAGTGCATCTGCCCGGTATTCATTTACAGTTACAGGTACGGTTGCTTTGCTGACGCTGCTTGGCGAGGCAGCTAATATCGCAGATAGTCCTTCGTTGCTATTCGTATCTTGTGGTTCAGTAGTTATAGCGTGAGCTCGTTGGCTGCTCCTACAGACATTTGCAAAATGACCCTTTTTGGAACATAGTTGGCATTCGACGTGAAAAGCCGGGCATTTTACTCTTTGGTGTATTTTTCCACCACAAAAGAAGCAGCGTCTTGGTTTAGAGAGCGGACGAGTTGTTGATCTCACAGCGGCTACATTTGGATTGGAGTTTGATACAGCGTTCAAGATAAAAGAATTTGTTCTTGTGTTAGTAAATACTTGCGTATTCGCTTCAGCGTCTTCTAGAGACATTGCTACATTTACGGCATCGTCTAAAGTTATGTTTAGTTTTTCAAGTAGTCTTTCTCTTATTTTTTGTGAGCTTATACCAGCTATAAACGCACCACGCATTGTTTCGTTACGGTGCTCCTCAGCGGTAACTTGCTTGAAATTACACTCTAGTGATAATGCTCTAAGAGATTGAACGTACTCCTTTATGGACTCACCTGACTTTTGTTTACAAGTATTCAGTAAGTGGCGAGCAAGTATTTCATTTTTGCGCTTCACGTAGATACTTTCTAAAACCTTCATAGCTTCTTCGTATGAAGAGATGTCCCGAATAAAAGAGAAAATATTTGGCGAAACATGATTCACCAAGAGTTTTAGTTTCATAGAATCTGAGATTTCTTCCTTGCATTCTTCTGACAGGAAATTTTCGAATGTGTACCTCCAATGCTTCCATTTTGTATCCGCGGCAGAAGAATTCGGCTCTTCTTCAAAGCGATCTGGTCGAAGATACCGCATCATGGCGGATTTGGTGTGATCGGTTTTGTTATCTGTTTCTTTCTTGGGCGGCATTTTCTTATGTTTTATTTTAGTGATTTTAAATTTAAAAACTGAATAAATTGATACATAATTAGAGACAAACCTTGAGAAATAAAGGCTTTATTCAGTTTTAAAACAAGACATTAGAATAACAGACAATATATGAATGACAGTGACATCAATCAGCTAGTAGCAAGGAGTATTCTATATCATCCCTTCAATTGAGTCCGTACTCATATTTCTGCTTTGTTTAAACTTGAATCAACGTAAAAGGGAATAATAGACCCAATTGATAAAAATATTCGTGCATCACTATGTTAGGGAAACTAGTAGAAAATTGGAATAAATTATAAATTTCGGTAGATATATTATCCATATAAGCTTAATATTACAAAGCTGAAGAACTTTTTGATTCATACTCGCTAAACTCAGGAATTATTGGTTCGAATTGAAAAATGATTTTGTGAAATATCACGGTATTAGGCAATTAACAAAGGTGAAACCGCAGTGTGCAGCTAGTTAACATAAAATGTCTATTATTTTCCACTTGTGAAACAATAAAGCTGAAACAAAACTCATTAGAGTTCCTCGTTTCCGGTAAGATGGCCGCGCTTCCGGCGCTCACTCGTCTACAGGACTTCCGCTCCATAATAACCTCTATAATCTTTGGAAAATTTTCATAGGCAGAAAATCATTTTCACTTCTAATCATAAATTTAAACCTTCTTAGAACTTCTTTTAAAACGCTATAGCCCATTGGGCCTTGACCTGATCGAGTATGGAGCCCAATTAGTCCTATCTTGGGCTAAGTCAAATATAATAACAATAATAAATACTTATTTATTATTGTTAATTATTTTGTTTTAAATATTTTGAGAGTAGCACTTGTTATAAAATGCTCGTGTTTCAGTTAGCAAGTGATGTCAATTTGTGTACGACAAGATGGCGGCATCTCTCGTCTAAATTATTGTCTAATGAAGGCTTTCAGAAATGTGTCATGTGAGTACCATAATTATATTACACTACGGCGCAACCATTTCTGATGAATCGAGCTCTCAAAAGGGGCTTTTAACTCTAAGATTGGGTTTTGAGGTCAAACTTATCTTAGTTAAAATTATCGCAGGGTTCGCTTTAGAGCTTCAAATGTTGTGGGTAAATGTAAAATGTAGCACAGAATATATTGCAAATTAAAAATATATTACACAAAATTATTTCAGGTTATTTTAACTCTAATATGTACTTATTCGGTTTTAGGGTTAAAATTTAAATTTACATACCTAGCTATTATGCCCCACATTACGTGCTTATACAAGCAGATAAAAAACTTTTTTTAAAAAGTTTAATGCTTCCAACTTTAAATCTAATTACATATTCCTCAATATTTAGGCGTAAATAATTGAAATAGCTACTATTTTTAATCGGTACCTAAGCTGGTCTAAGAATTATGTTTATAACTTCAAAAGTTACTTTCCATACAGTTTTAATTATTTTACCTCCTCAGGAGTGAATTTTCAAAAATGTTTCTTACTGATATTTTATTTCATTTTGAACTTATGAACAGTGATTTAAGTAGAATGCATCAAAATCGTTTCAGCTTTGTCAAATCAATAGATATACGTATAAAGATAATGTTTAGATAATGCTTTCTTGACAAAGTTTTAAAAATTCTCTTATTCATTTTGATAGACGTACGAAATAACTTCATCTAATAATTCCTTCTATTGGTAAAGTCGGTTAAGAGCACATGTTAAAGGTAAATTGGCCTCAGAAGTTGCTTATCGAGCGTCGTGAAGCACAAAGACTGCGTTTAGCGAATACTACGCTGAGATTACACTGCGGGACAAAAATTCACTAAAACGAAACTGTAACAGAAAGTTGAAGAATTAAAAACACTCGGACATGATGACATGATTACATTAAAATATCTCCTGGCTGAAAAGTTTTCTATGAATTGTAAATATCCATCTCGATTCTCATCTCTCAAACCTAAAAACCGCATCAAATCGGTCACTTTAAAATGATAGTCTCTCTTCTCATCAAGGATTAAAAGGGAGTATTTAATTATTCAAAATGTTATGTTTTATTTGAAATACCTATCTATTTTTTTATTTGTACATAATTTCAACATGAATTTTTGAAATAAATTAAAATTCATTAAATAAATCTAATGAAACTCCTCTTGAAGGAGGTTGAATATTACAATTATGGCTTATTCGCCCAAAGAATATGTCCTGCTGTGTATATTCTCGCATAGGGTCGCCGTTCGGTTCAAGATACTCCAAAGTGTACGACACTGGCTTTGACGAACCCACATACATACTTTCAAGTATAGCTACGCCCCGTGCTTTGCTTATTTAAGAAAAACATATTAATTTAATATTACTATATCTAATAATACTATAAAGCTAAGTTTGTTTGTTTGATTGCGCTAATCTCGGGAATTACTGGTTCACTTCTATTGGTCGTAGCGTTATGTTATATAATTACTGCCATATACATAATTATTATAAATAAAAGATTTTTTGTTGATTCCCTTTCAAGTTCTTAGTTGAAAAAGATACATTCTTACACTACTTCAGAACCTCCTCCCTTTTTCGTATCGGCTAAAAATAAGAACGCATTATATCTTTAAAGATGCGGTACACGAAACTGCCGAGTAATGCACTTTAATGTATTCAACGTCACGAACTTATGAACTTCACATCTGTTCTCAGCTCCTGGTACTTTGTATCACGCTTTTATACTATTTATTTACCAATTTGAAGGTAAACATTTTTAAATGAGGCAATGATTTTTAAATTAACTTTAAAAGAATATTTTAACATTAGCGATCTGCCACAGCTTCGCAGTAATTGTTAATACAGCTAAGAATAATATTGGAAAAAATAAACACCATGGAAATGTAGTTTATTTCGTGTTTGTATGTAAAAAGTAGTGTACGACATTGAAAGTGTTCAATTTGTTTTTGATTATGTAAAAGTGAATAAAAATGCAGTCTCCCACCGGAATTCAAACAATGTGATCCATTTGCATTTGTATTGCACTGACGTAAGGCGGGAAAATGGAGAATTGAAATTGGATTCTGTTTGTACACAGTCTATAATATGACAATCGATAGTTTTCCAACTCTGTGCACGAACGCGGGAACGGTACGTCAAGTCGTCGACCATGAATTTTGTATTTGAATCTTCGTTTATTTTTGGTGTCCATATCATGAACTTATTAATCTTTCTTTCTCTTATTTTTGTAGTATTATGATCATGTCAATTGCGTTACCATTTGAGTTACCTTTAAAAAATCAAATTTAAAAAGACTTTATAATAAAAGAATATACAACGAAAATAATTAAATTATATGTATATCTACTCAAATTTAGTGAAATACCAATAGAATACAGTATATTTAAACAATTTTGAGACGAAAATTTTATATCAGTGACTTTTTTATTATGGCAGGATGAGTAAAGACAACAAAACCCCTCAAAATATCATAACATATCTCTCGTCTTGGATTACCGCTATGCTTAAGCGCAATGGACATTTTTTAGTGCTCATCCCTGTTATAGTATGGATCAAAATGCTTCAAAGTACACATTTGAAATGACAGCTGACATTTGCAATATCGTCGGTGATGAAGTTTTAAAGTGTTCTTAAAGCTTAACACCTTTACAGAAAACAATAAACCTAACCCACTTAACCTTTCAAATCCTCGGGGAGAAATGAAAAACGGGGAAAGAGTTCCGCGTTCCATAAACAATTCGTAGAGTGAATATTTTATTGACATTTGTCACAAATGTCAAACTGAAATTCAATTTCAAAGGAGTTTTGTTTTTGTGTTAGGACTTAGGACCTTTTCCTGTTTTTGCAACATTTAAAACTTTTTTTTAAGCAATCTCTTCGGCTTTATAATATAGAATGATGAAATGAAGTTATTAGAAAAAGACACGCCGGATAAATCGAACCCTGGTCTTCCGGCGGCGCCATGCCCCACACCTTATTGCCTAACTGCTCACTTCTCAACGCATAAATCACAAATGTCAACGAGGCATTTGGGCATACCTTAGTGATGTACTCTTATCGAGCACGACACCGGTCAGCTATGTCAAATGTGAGGAAACCTATTTCTATCCCCAGACGAAAAAAGTGTGTGTGTCTGTCTGTGTACCAATTGCGTTGCGGTTTTTTTGTTCGAAAGCTGACGAGACGAGATCGTGACGGATTTTAGCTAAAATTTATGAAGATCCGTTTATCAGTAATCATGTCGAGGTTTTTAAAAATTGTCTTTAACTTCACTTTTGGATTACCTTTACCTTAATTTCGTTCAGATTTAATAAAATTTAAAACGTATAACCGAATAACCTCTTCATTCCGAAACGAAACCGAAATCAAAAGATTTAGGTCAACGATATACGTATATTTAATGAATTAACCTGAGTTTTAAAAGTACTCTACTGATTACAAAAAAGGTTGATTATGATATTTATGCCCGCATTCATCCAAAATATAGTTTCCTAAAATTATAACTGTTTAAAATAGATTGAAACGAATATAAAGTTCTAAATAGTTAAAATAATTAATTAATATTGAACAAGACACATTTTTAATTTAAACTCAGACAAAAATAACGCAACATTAATCTGAATAAATAATTTTCTGTGTATATAAAGAAGATAAGGAAAAATAAACAACACAAATATGATAAAAATTAGTTTTAAAAAGTAATAAATAAAATAGGATTCTACACCATTTATTTGAACGCCACGCGATTGCGTCGATTAAAACTTCCACTTTGTAAGTCGATCAAAGAGACCATCGTAACGTGACGTTGGTAGAGCTTAGTTTAGAAGTTTTAATTAAGAAAGCGCTGCAAAGACATCTACTAAGCCTGGATTAAATTTCACTGGATTTGTCGTGTCTGCAGTCTTCCAGAGTCCAGACGGGTTTCACAGAAATTTATTAGTTTCATTTTTATATGTTTCGTCATTAATAATATTTTAGTGTAATTCATTGATTCATTGGTTGTTTTGTGGTTTTATTTTTCGTGCTGTTGTTTTTCAGAAATAATTCTCTTATTTGCTATATTAATTTATAAATATTGGATAAACGACTCGGAGTGAAAGTGAATTCCGATGGCGATGGCACATTTTGTCAAGGGCTGCGCGCAGCTAAATTTAACTAAATAATATTACATAGTAAATGTATATCTATAAAATAAAAATAAATTCATTAATTACTCATTTGTTTGATGTGCCGTGCGATCTATTCGCTGTGTAACAAAATAAATTAATAATAGATTATTTGAATGCCTTAGGTTCGTCTGCATGGAGCATTTTCAATATAAACTATGTATATTAGGAAGAGTGGAAGTAACCTTCGCTAGATGTATCATGTCGGCAAGGTTTTCAGAGAGACATGTGAAAGTGATGTTAGCAATATATGTGCATTTAATTAAAGATTATTTAAAATTACCCCGACATGGTTGTCACAGTATCTCATAAATGGTTCCCGCCCGCCCTAGTCAGCTTTACGTTGCCACGGATGGACAAACGTCAAGCTTCGGTTAACCGACTACCAGATATTAATAGAGAAATTATTTGTATAATAATTTTCTTTTGTTAACTTACTCTGAAGTTCACACGAAGTCGGTTAATAGTTTTTTTTTATACATTTAATATCTGCGCAGTTGGCTCGTTAATCCTTTGTGAATAGTCAATGGGAATAATATAAAATGGCTCCCGAATACAACGTACGAATAGGCTAATCCGAATGGTCAAAGATGGCGTCACGTTATCGACATAAAACTATCGTGATCCCAACACTGGCTGCGTCCTCACGTATACATTGAACCGCATTAGCCGTGTACCGGCGTCTACACAAGTGCATTTCCTTCATTTCGTCGCAGCCTGATGTTGTATAGACTTCCTCGATAAATGGACTATATTTCTGAGATAAACGCGACCAACCAAACAGACTTTCCAAACATTGGGAATATTATAAACAAAGTCCCTCGTCACGTCTGTTTGTTGAATTTTATAATTTATTACGTTTCTTATTTCATTTTTATAATTATAAACTCATTTTATTTAATAAAGAATTAATATATTCACTTAAATAACTTTATAATCTTATTCTATGTATCCATTATTACAAGAAGAGAGGTGTTATAATCATTATAAATTTGTCATGTCTGTGTGTTTGTCTCTGATGCGATCTTTTGCTTTAAAGCTGGCTGATCGAGATGGATCTTAGTAAGGAAGATGTGTAAATGATATCAAATAAATGAGGTATTTCGAAATAGTAATAAAAGGTACAAGATGACAAGTCGAAATGGCTCGTATCCGTTGGAAAGGCACGCTGCACGCGACTGTACCCCATCCGGTTGTAAAGCACACTCGAGTTAAATGTCCGTACTCCGTACGATTGTACGAGTAATGATTGATTAAGACGAGCCGAACCGGGTCAATTTGCTTCTCTTCCTTGTCTTTTGTGTACTTGTTTAGAATGGAGAAGCTCTATCATGTTGTTAATATTATATTCAACGTAATGGTATTAAAATATAGATCAAAACTAATCAATCAAATTTTTGAAATCCATCAACAATTAATGACTTCGAAATAAATGATTGAAGTTTACGTATTTCTGATTCGCCTGTGACGTCATTTGACTAATCCGCATGTAACAAAATTATTCTTGCGAGCGAAACTTCATAAGTTTTTCATTTTTAGAGATATTTTATTGAATTTTCACGTGTTTGTTAAATTTACCTTAGTTTTTATAATTTATCCATTAAGAAAAGGTTAACTTCTCCATTATCATATAGAGGTCTTCCTAATAAAATGAGATCGGTAACAAATGAATTGCATAAATGGATGAAACGCTTTTCATAAATATCCAAGATTCAGCTCGTCATTTTAAAAAGAACCCAGAACCGGATGCTATTTTTTTTACATTCATTACACAATAAATATTAAACCAAATAAGAGTTTAAAAAAACGTTAATTATGTAATCTATACTTTGTAGTCAAATCAACATTTTGTTGTTACGGAGTTTAGAATGTTTGTTGATCGCTTTTTGGAACGACTGGAATCACTTACATATTACTTATTTGATATTTCTCCATTTCGAATAGCATTATAGAAATCAAAATAGAAAAATTCACGAAAAAAATGTTTATGAAGAACATTCGGTTTGTCATTAAAAAATTTGAAGTTTTAAGTGACACGTGATATTCAGAATGTAACCATGAGATTACATGGAGATGACTTTCGAAGTATTTGAAAGCTGTCAAACCCAGTGTGGCCGTGTTTGCGCGGCACAGCTAGCGGCGCTGACAGATTTCCTATACAAATTAACGCAGACACGACCGCGGGGTTACCTTATAAATATACACATTTTCACACTTAAAGTTAATATATTATATAATGTTACACATCTATGTATAGTGGATTATAAGTAATTAGCACGAGGTTACACCGTACACCATTGAAAGCCCGGTGGGGAGGGAAGTTTTAGAAGAATTATGAACTTTGATGGGTGCGTGTTGTGAATATACTATGCCGGTAGGAATCCTGGTGAGAGATGCTTTTAATTATAGAAACTATATAGAGGTATGAACTAGCTGTGCGAGTGGAAATCGTCGTTACTTTGAGGAAATAACCTACCTTTTCAACTTTAAAATATTAGTAAAGATTAAATATTAACTTTTAAATGTTCACTCACAACATGAGTTAATATGAATGCTATAAAATTTTGCAAATTAATCTCTTTTTATTAAATTTTAAAAAATCTCTGTAGTTCTACTAGTGTACAGATATATCAAGATTTTTATTCTATCGATAAAATATGATATTGTGAAAAATTATAAGGATATTAAGTTGCTTTTAAAAATTTAAAATAATTAATTCTTAAAACAAAGCTTAAATTTTTTTTATTCACCGATAAAACGTAGGCTTAAGTTGAAGGAGTGTTAATGGCATGAGTATTCACAAAACGCATTGACAGGTGTCAAATTTGACATAACGTGTCATTATTGACAGATGAACTGAGAGCCTGGGAAGCGAGGGGGTTTGCTAAAGCCAGAGAATGAGTTTCAAGCACCAGAAGACGAGAGTAGACCGTAGAAGACTCGTCATGAGTAGAATGAGACTGACAGACCTACTGTCAAGATTTGACAGATAAAAAATTGTCATTAAAATAATTAAAAAAATAACTTTAGAAAAAAGACTGTAATGACCATTTGAATTTTAGTATTTTGAAACAAGATTATTATAGCAGTATCGATTAATATGAGTTGAAAAAAAAAACAAACAAAATAAAGACAATCCGAAAAATACATACTTAAGATATTATTTAAAGAAAAAAAAACCTTTTTACCTACTTCAAAAATTATATAAAAATTAATTAATACTGCAAAGCGAAACAGTAGAGTCTAGTCAGTGCGAGTGGGGGGAGAGGGTACCACACCGGTGAGATGAGGGGGAGGGGGCAGCCCATACCAACTACTCACAAACGTTGCAGGTGCCTCAATCTCAGAAAGAGACCCTCGGGCAAGTGGTTCAGCCGATTATTGTATAGTTTCCTGCAAATAACGACCTAGTTACAGTATCTCGTTGCCCGCAGGCTTGTCATTTGACATATTAGTTCTTGTCATATGACATATAGTTCTGACAATCGTCGATCCATACTACTGACATTTGACATGTTGGACAGGCCGCTTCCATGGTCTTGCCAAATGTAGAAGTGTAACACCAATGTACCTCTTTGATTCTATATTTGAAGTTAATATTGGCAGGAAGCAAACCGAAACTTCATTATGGCCCGTAGTCCAGAACGTGTACGCGTTAAACATTGCGTGCGCAACAATAAATTCACGTGCACGCCATTTAATGAGATATAAACGCGTTTGTTGCCATTTATTCCGCTCTTATTGAATGTCTAAATATAAATATTACATAAATACACATTGGAGTTATAAGAAGATTAATTATAGATTAATTAAACTATTAGTTTTAATTAATAATAGTTAAAAAAACTAATAGTTTTTAAAGCTTATTATATTTACTTCAAAATGAAGGTATTTCAGAAACAAAAAATCGAAAATTCAAGAATAGATTTATCGAGTTCCGTTCTGGATGACGAGCCGGAGAATACAAAGCTTGCTTCAGTTCTAGTAATAAGTATAAAGTAGGTATACTTAATACTACTGACACACTGACAATAGAATTCAATAATAATACTCACAGATTCTCCAACGCTGTCAGTTCAACGAAAGCATCTCTCTCGATTGTGTGTATCTGGTTTTCTTGGAGTTGCCTGTGGGTGATATATGGTTAAAATTTTAACAAAATAAAAAACTGTCTCCAAATTGTAACTCTACAACTACTGAACAGATTATGACGGGACCACACGGGCAGCACCAGCTTTCAACCAGAAAAAGAATCGTCGAAAGTTCTGAGGTAACAAACATAAAATAAAATAAAAGTCGAATTGTGTAGCTCCTTTTTTTGATGTCGGTGAAAACACGTAAGAATGGCCACAATTTCATTCACGTTTACCTACATAAAATATTTTAAAAAATTGAATCGACTTTAAAGTACACTAAAACATAGATAAAGCGGAAATCATTCTTCAATACAATATTTGGAAGTTGGTGCTTATAAACGACATTTAACTCAAATCAGTGGTTATGTGTTTTGTCAAGTATTTGCAATCACAATTGCACGTAAGCAAGAAAGTGACAAAACATTCGAGTCATTGTTAAGAAACGTCATAAGTAAGTTTATAAGGGCTTTTTGATTTTCTGTTACATTTTGGTACCCTTATATAAACTAGCCTAAATTCTATATACCAAACATTAAATGCAACACGAATTTTTCAATCCGAACCAGTAGTTATTGAGATTATCGCGTTCAACGAAACAAACTATTCAGATTTATAATATTACTAAAATATATTATAGCTTACAGC
Source organism: Aporia crataegi (assembly GCA_912999735.1). NCBI lineage: Eukaryota > Metazoa > Arthropoda > Insecta > Lepidoptera > Pieridae > Aporia > Aporia crataegi. The sequence continues at coordinate 4,437,767 of OU538752.1, forward strand.
GTTTTGAGGTCCTTCAACTTCTGAAAATCGCTTTGCACTATGAGGCTTATGTTGTTTCCTTGAAGGTCTCTGAAACAAAACATTTAACAATAAGATTCAACTGCGTAGGCGTAACAACAACTCCATAATTCTAGAAAATATAATGTATTCTACTTTTGTAAAAATTAAATAAACAATCGTTCTTACTTCTTAGTACCTACGTAGATACCTATTACCTACCTATTAAATTTAAAATTAATAATGCCTGGCTACGGAGCTAATGTCACTTAAGTGAATTGTCAACTCGATTTTTGACTTATGCGTTATGACGTCCGCTCGGCTAACTGCCACAGATAAAAACCCGCGCAGACAGAGAGCGGTCAGAGTTCTGCGTTCTAGTGACCGTTGACCGCCCAAGAGCTCCAACGCACAAGCGGCGTGCAAATTCTCGCGTTATAGTTTCGTTTGGGTCTTTGCACATGCAACATATTACTAGAAAGTTCGTCATCCGATGAAGAATTATTGCTCTTGTGGAGCTCAGCAGCTTCTAAGAAGAAAAGGAAGTATTGGGTGCACCCAATTAACACAACGCGAGAAGAACAATGCAAATTCAGTAATATTTTTCAGGATTTACTTAAAGATGAACAACGATTCTATATTTATTTTCGAATGTCGATTAATACTTTTAATGAATTGTATAACATCATAAAACCTGATATCGAAAAACAAAATACTAACTGGAGGAAATGTATTTCACCAAAAGAAAGGCTGGCTATATTTTTAAGGTATGTTTTTATTTATTAATGATAAGAATGGCAATTTAAAACCAAGCTTCAGCTTTTTTGTCGCGGTTTTTATAGTCTATATTACTTTATTTTCGTATAATAAACTCCTTTCCCTAACCAATTCAATTAACTTTTCCGTTTTTCCTAACTCAGACATCGCGGCGTTCCGGCGTTCTCTGTCTTGGCGGGAAAAGAACTCTTGGAACGCGACGTTCCGCTTTGGCCTTTGACCGCCGCGGTCAGACTGCCCGCTGTGTGCTTTATTGTTATAGACTCAGTATATACTATATTCTAATGAACGCCGAACGCCGAACGCCCAACGCGGAACTCCTGACCGCTCTCTGTCTGCGCGGGCTCTAAGGAACTTAAGCAACGCCATAACGGCATTAAGCCAAACATTAAAAACACGAGCTTTAATCTATGTTGGTAAATACTTTTTGAATTCGTCACCGGAAGAACCCGGCCGACACGAGTCGCATTCAGAGTTTAGAGTTGAGAAAGTCATTTGAAAACTAAATTGAACAATTAAAAAAACCTACTGGACTGAAGAATAACTGAGATAAAAGATAAAAATTAAAACTATAAACCGACTAAAATGCTCTGACAAAAAAAGCAGAAACAAAGATTCTTTAAATAAAATATTTAGATGAAGACGCTTTAGGGCTAATGATTCTGTTTTTTTAGCGCGTGACAAACATACAAAAACCTTTACTCTTTTGAAGTCGGTTGAAAAGAAAGAGCAGAAGATACGTTTTAGAGTGAATTGCGTTCGCGTGTTTTCCATACATTACGAGTACAGTAAGGGTTGTTAGCGGGACCCCCGGCGATCATCGATATCGGATTACTGCGCGGGCGCAGGACTGACGCCCACCCGGATATAACGTCATAGATTATTAACAGACATGCCTTCGTGGCTAAGTGGTTCATGTCTGTGCAGGAGCCCGGAGGTACTGGGTTCCAATTACGAAATAAATGTAAAGAAAATAATTTCAACGGATTATGCGCGTATATTTAACACAAATTTTACAATTAATTGATAATTAACTACCTGTTAAATGTTCTCAACATTTCACGTGCTTTGCAGCCTACATCGTCATGGTTCAAACATTTCTTTAAATGTGTGATAGTCACTTAAATAAAATATACCTATTACTAAATAAATAGAAAATAGAACAAAAGAAAATATCTAAATTATATAAGTTATAAAGTAGGTACCTATGGGACTTTTAAGTTTTTTTTAATAAGATAAAACCTCCCCAAACATCATTTAAATCATTCGCAATCGGGTAACAAACCAAAACTGAGAATAAAAATGCCACATCTGTATGTTGGTTTATCTGTGGCACAATTATGCACGTTACATTATGAGTCTCATTAAATAAAGTAGAGCCGGTTTGTGTATTTTATTTTGAAAACAACTTCATATTATTATCTTCTTCAGTTTAAATAACTGCGATTTTATACGAACTCAATGACAACTCGAAAATGACTGAAGCGGTTCTGACCTTCAGACGAAAGAGGTGTTATAAGATTTGTCTGCGTGGAGTCCACATTTATAATGATCATATTGGTTTCCTTAAGTGATTTGTGTAGACGGAAGTCAAAAGGAGAACTTTTAAAGTATGGTCGGCAAATGTGGTCTAACAGTTTTGATTCGTTTATGGAGCGAATACTTGGGGTCATTCAGAGGCACCTCTTGTTGTTTCATGACGTTAAAATAAGTTAATTATCTATTTAATTAAATCACTCTGCACTGAGTTATACCTACTTTAAAAAAGACTTTAAATGTGCAGGCACAGGCAAACAAAACACAAACAGTATTCAAATTACTTATTATTATTAATGCTTAGGCCTCAAACTGTTCTGTCGACTGTACTTTGAGAAGAACAAAAATCAATTTCCTCAGGAATAATGTCATTAAGTAGAACAATTGTTCTACTTAATGAATATAAATCAAAGGCGATTGTTTGTGCTTATTCAAGTACAAATTATTGTTGCGATAAATTTAAATAAAGCAATAAACGTATGAATCAATTGTTACTCTGAGATTCATTAGCCTTTTAACCGATGACGCAAAAGAGTACACTATCGATAAATACAATGATTAGGTAATGATTACTCTAAGTAATTGTTTATACAAAAATCATCATTAATAATATGTACAATAAAAGAAGCTTTCAAACCAAAACTGCATCATAATTGGTCCTCCTTTTAGGAGCTACAACGTCACCGACAGGCACACACGTCAACATGTAACATTCTTGCGTCGAGGTGTAACAAACTGGTGTTTAGCTCATTATCTTTCGTAAGCGTTGCAAGCGACGCCACAGGCCTAGTCTAGTATGTATTGTGCGTACAAAGTAGGAGGGTTCAATGTGCCAGTTAATAAGTTAAGATGAAATAGTCTAATTATAATGCAAGCCGATACGGCTCAAGAGGTATTAAGCAACAACCTTGCTGGATTAATGCTAACTTCCCCTGCCTTTGTATTAATAACATTTTATAGTTATTGCAAGGATATTCAATACTTTTGTTGTTTCTAAGAAGTATGAGGAGAGAGAACTGACATTGGGAGACAGACGGAAATGACGAAGGACCAGCTAATACTAAAATTATATATATTTTTATAACAAATATACCAATATGTATAGGTATATAGAATATTATGTATATCTGTTTACAATTAACCAAATATAAAATATATTTTGACGACTTTATATTATTATAAAAATATCAATTCATATCATGTTTTTTGAGTTTTCTCGAGAATCGAATCCATGCATGTCCGGACAGATGCCAGACGCGTGACGAATTTAGTATAAAGATAAAGAAATTGACGCCATAATGAAAACTTTAATTAACATAACACCCATGTTTTGGGTTTGTTAATCCATCACTATTGAAGTGTGGATTTTCTCATCGACTCGATGGCAATGTGTCGATAATTTGCTCCCGACAATTAATTAGTGCGGTAATTACTCGATTTACAAACATTGCTCTAGTGTTGTGTAGTGTCGATGTTGCATTTGTATAAAATTTGTTTTAAATTTTTTATATAGGTATGTAAATATTTAAATAATTTCAACTATATTTAAAAGTACGCAAAAATCAGCAAAATAAGCTTATATACTAAACTTTATTAGTAGTATAAGTTGTTATGCAGAATCATACTGGATAGACTGTCGAGGGCCGTCGAACCTCTTCTTCGCAGAGAACAGGCAGGCTTCCGACCCAACCGATCGTGTATGGATCAGATCAACACCTTGCGCATAATTCTTGAACAGGCATCAGAATGGCAGAGGGAAATATACCTAACCTTTGTGGATTTCGAAAAAGCCTTCGACACGCTGAGATGGAGTTGTATCTGGGACCGTCTACTCGAGATCGGGGTCCCCGAGAAAATTACAAACTTAATTAGGGCCATCTACGGGAACTACTCCTGTAGAGTTACTCACGATGGCCTCGTCTCGGAGGACATACCGGTCCGTGCGGGTGTGCGGCAGGGGTGTCTCCTGTCGCCTCTCCTCTTCCTTGTTGTCCTGGATGGCATAATTGATGGCACCACTAAGAACAAGCGCCGAGGCATAGAGTGGGGATTAACCAATGTTCTGGAAGATTTGGACTATGCTGATGACCTATGCCTTTTGAGTCACACACGCGCCGACATGCAATCAAAACTGGAGGACCTACAACGGGAGGCTTTGGAGAGGGGACTCAGGATCAATATTCAAAAGACCCGGGAGATGAGGTGTGGAGCGACAAGCTCTTTGCCGCTGTCCATCGGCACGGAGAGGGTGGAAAGGGTCCACAAATTTGCCTACCTCGGTAGCGTGGTATCGGAAACGGGAGGTACCGAGGAGGACGTCGCTTCGAGGATCGCCAAGGGGAGAGCAGCCTTCGCCCAGCTCCGTCCTGTATGGCAATCGCGGAAACTGACCAGAAGAGTTAAGCTCAAGATATTTCGGTCAAATGTGAAAACCGTGTTGCTGTACGGATGTGAGACGTGGAAGGTCTCTAAGGACATCACGCAGCGGCTCCAGGTCTTCATCAACCGCTGCCTTCGCCGTATTCTCGGTGTATTCTGGCCAGAGAGGATCGCAAACGTGGATCTATGGGAACGATGCGGCGAGACTCCAATCGACCACCAGATCAAGCGTCGCAAGTGGAACTGGATAGGCCACACGCTACGAAGGGATTCCCAACATATACCGAGGCAAGCCTTAGACTGGAACCCTCAAGGAAAGCGAAAACGTGGCCGCCCTAAGCAATCCTGGCGGCGGACGATCACCGCGGAGGCGAAGGCAGTTGGCATGACATGGAGCGAAGTGAAGCGCGTAGCTCAGGACAGAGAGGAATGGCGACGTACTGTGGACGCCCTCTGCCCCATCTAGGGGCCTTAGGACTTCAAAAAAAAAACTAAACTTTATTGCTAACACAAGAAAAATACATTTTAAGTTACCTTCAATCGTCTAAATCAATAAGACATCATGAAATACTTTTTTCTAAAACTTTAAATAATTACTAAATAGATTAAATCGACTTCAAAGTGCTAAATAAAAGAGAAATAATGCTTACTTCAAAGTCTGTATTTAGATGTCGGTTCTTCAATGTTAAAAATATTATGTAATTATGTAACAATTTGGTAATAACGTTTAAAAACAGTTTATAGGTAAGTAATCTGTTACTTTGTAGCCATTAATGTGTTTGCGGCGTCGAATTTGTAATATATTTTATTTTAAGAACACAACTCACAGCGAGAAATCCAATAAAGTGCGAGTCGGACTCGCGCACGAAGGGTTCCGTATCTATAAAAACAGCAAAAAAATCACGTTTTTTTGTATGGGAGCCTCCTTGAATATTTATTTTATTTTGTTTTTTAGTATTTGTTGTTATCGCGGCAACAGAAGTACATCATTTGTAAAAATTTCAACTGTCTAACTATGACGGTTCGCGAAATACAGCCTGGTGTTGTACGGACAGACGAACGGACAGCGATATCTTAGTAATAGGGTCCTATTTTACCCTTTGGGTGCGGCACCCTAAAAAGTTGATAATAATTGAAAATGTGATTGTTGAATGTGTCGTGTGGTAAACCAAATAATGAAGCCACCTCTTCTTTTGTCGCGGGCTAATAATTCATAGATAGTGATTTCAACTTTGCTTTATATTGTGTATTGATTGAGTTGCTTGAGCTGATTTCAAATTGGATTGTGTGCGGCTTCGCAGTCTCTAAGGTGACATATTTAATCAAAGTTTTTATTCATGTTAAACATTTGTTACGTCTAATTGAGTAGGTACACACGCTGACATTGCCACTGTGTTCAGTAGGTATTTAGTCAGTGTCCGAATCACGAATGAATCCTTTCTCTATACGGTCTATAATAAGAATCTTTACTAATATTATAAATGCGAAAGTAACTCTGTCTGTCGCGATTTAACGACAAAACTACTGAACCGATTTTAATGAAATTTTGTACACAGATAGTCTAGAGCCTGAGAATACTTTTTAATGGGAAAAAATGAATCGAAAAAAGGGTTGTAAGAGGTTGAAATGGGAGGATGAAAAGTTATATGGAAGTACCTATTGTCATTTTTAGAGCTAAAAGCTTTTAATCAAATCGAAAGGAATTTAAATAACTATCGAATTGTTAATTAATATATGTATAACACATATCTTCATAAGAATCAAAATATAATAATCGTTTAGAAGCTGCGATGTTACAGACCCACAGGCACTTAAACATGTAACACCCCTTTTATTTGTGGCGAGGATAAACATTTTATCGTATGCGCTCATCACTAGCAGGCAGTTGAGCTATGTCGGGTGCAGTAATTGCATAATTAATTTTGATGGCGTCCGAGTCGATGACAGTTCTCATTTTTGTCTATCCTATACATTTACACCCGGTTTTGATCGACCAATTAGCCCTTAACCTCTCCCGGGTGGGGGATGGGAGGACAAATTTTTCAACGACCGCAATAAGGTATATGTTTTTCGTTAAATAAAATTTGATTTAATACAATGGAACATTCTCGAGACAATAAACAATGAACAAACATTGATACAACATTTATTTATTATAATATAAAATATTTAGTGACAATAATATACTTAAATATATTTACAAAAACACAAAAGGCTCATCAAAGCCGTTGGGGTGCGTACCCAAAATACTGGCTTCATTACCGCGTTGCATTGCTTTACTGACGCGTTGGCCGAAATATGAGATATAACTATTTTAGTAAAATTTCGAAATGATAAATAAATAATCTAAGCTGAGCGGAAGTTAGAATGGCATAAAAGTTAAATTTCAATAGAACACCTCTCTTTTTTGTCTGTAGTTCTTCGATGGCTTTAAACAAACAGAAGTAAATACATAATATCATTTAAAGAGGTCTGTATTTGCAACATTAAGTAATAATTATTTATCGCATACTGGCCGTTATCAGAGAAATTATTCGATTGACCAATCGCTTAGTGACGTGCCTCTCACACCGTTATCGATAAATTTATTCAACCTTCAAAAGAGGAGGTGCTCAATTCGATTTTGTCTTTTGTATGTTTGTTACACGATTTTAAAGACATAATTCGATTATAATGATTAATCAGTAGGTACATACAATAGAAGACCGCATAAATGGATGAACTAATCTACATCAATAGTTGAAAACCATGTTGACGCGTCAACTCTCAAATACTATTATCAAAATCGGTCCATTTGTTTAGGAAAGCAACTCACAGACGCGTTATACTTAAAACACCTTTTTCGTCGGTTCAAAAACAAACACATTAAATAAACTGTATGTCTGTCTGTCTGTCTGTCGAATCGTAGCTCTTAATCTCCGCTCCTACATTATTAATATTCTGAAAATTAACTATAAGTTTAAAATGAACTCAACCATTGAACTGGGCGTTTAATATCGCCGCATATTTAGTAGTTAGTCAAAACTTTGAACAGCGTTTGAGAAACTTCTCAAACTCCAACTATTTAACCGCACGACTGTACCCCATTGATTAATTCTGGCGTACGATCGCGTGCAAAAGTGTGTCAATCGATCGATTGCTCCGTCGGGGGCATGGGCCAATAAAGGTGCAGACATAAGTACCAACAAATAAGTATAGTACATTTATATTTAAAAGTAGCGACTCGCCCCGGCTTCGCTGGTATTGCGTTTCAACAGACAGACCCGCAGACACCCCCAAACATAAGCACATTGAACATATAACACCCTCTTTTTGCGTCAAGAGTCAAAAGATGACCCTGACGTACTTAATAAAGCGAAACTGGGGCGGAACTATTGTATAGTAACGCATATACAAGTAACAAGACACATGAAATTGAATACTTAATCTGTGAACAGATCTTCATAAATAGTTGCTAAGATACAACTCGATCGCGTCACCTTTAAAATCAAATAACCGCATAAGAATCGGTCTATTTGTTTAGGCGCTGCGAAACCACATACATAAAGACATGCAGTTGTTGTCAAATATATGTTATTACAGCAATATAATTTAAATTAAATAATGGAAATGTAGTTGAAAATATTACACGTGTCAAACACACCCCTTTATTTACGTCGGTTGTTAAAAACGTTGAGTGCCTGGAAGAGATAGCTGATTAGCGATAAGGCCGCCCGTTGCACTCCAAATAGCTTCCTATTATAATAATAATATCTAATAAATAAATGTTTAATATAGATTACAAACGGTTGTGTGCGCGATTGTCCGTCAGTAAGTGAGCTCTGCTAATTATAAGTTTGATAGCTTTATTGATTTTTCAATCCAATTCAAATTCAATGGCTCATAAATTCCATTCAAAGTTACTTTGTGTGTTTGTTAACATTTTACAGCTCCATTTTCAGTTATAAGTACTAACATTATAAACACGCAAGTAACTTTTTAACACTGAACCGATTTAGATGAAATTTGACACAGAGATAGACTAAACTCGGGAAAGGACTCAGGCTACCTTTTATTGCGATTTATAGTGGTTGAAATAGGGGATGATAGTTTGTATTGGTCGTTATCAGTTTGCCGAAGATTAGAAATATTTATAGGAGAACACGTAGACGGAGTCGCGAGCAACAACTAGTATATTTCTAACATTAAATTAGATGCTCAATTCATTATCCAGTATTCGGCAAATTTGTTATACAATCATAAAAATCATTTAAAAAGAAGTTCAATTAGAAAAAGTTTATTTAATCTCCACAAAGCATGTCGTAACTCAGAACAAATCCGACGGACAATTTGTAACAACGATGCTGACGTCACCTTCTGGGGGAAGCTTAATTATAATATTTATGTCTTTTTTATTTTAATAATCGCTAAAATAAAATTTACGGTAATACAATTTCATATCTTCGTGTCTTTTTGGCTATTTAATAATATTTTCGTAAGCACCCCAACGGCTTTGATGAGACGGTTGTATTTTTATAAATATATAAGTACATTATTGTAAATACATTCTGTTAATTTATTAATGAATTAATCATTTATTGTTTTATCTTGGAATGAAACCACGTTAATTAATTAATTACTGCCAGTGTTCTATTAAAAAAACACGTGCACAAAGCGTAAAATATATTATAAATGTCACAATGACAATCATATTTACAAAAGTTTTTGAAAATATCAAATCACTACATAGTATAAAACAAAGTCGCTTTCTCTGTCCCTATATCCCTTTGTATGCTTAAATCTTTAAAACTACGCAACGGATTTTGATGCGGGTTTTTTTAATAGATAGAGTGATTGAAGAGGAAGGTTTTTATATATGTTTTATACCCGTGCGAAGCCGGGGCGGGTCGCTAGTAATTATAATAAAATTCAGTTATCAGAACTCCTTAAGATAAAGATTTTCTATAATATATTACAGTTCGATATCGTCGTATGTCTTATTGCAATTTGATTCTGTGAACACAGACTGGGTTGCGATGACATCTAGGTTGGTGAATTTTTCAAAACGTATTCAATAAATTCAGACAATTAATATTCTCCATCTCAAATGTATAACAAAAAAGAAGATATTATGAAATTGAAGAATTTCCGTCATGATGATTACAAGTTACAACTAAGAACAATTAGAATCAATGTTATAAAACTTTCTTTGCGTTGGCTGTTAATGAGACATTTAAAAACAAACCGAATTGATTAAAACAGTTCGCTGAAAAGGCTTTGTGGGGATTCGAAACGTCCCATTCATCATCAGGCGAGCAGAAATGCAGAGAACGTTCTCATATTTCATAGGATTATGGCCTTTATTTTGAAAATGATACAGTTTATATTCGCATAAAACGAATACTTGTATAAATTGATGAGCTCCAGTGTATTTTAGTAATCTGAATGCAAAAGTGAGCTGTGTCATTTAGTATTCAATTGTAGAGAAGAATTGTTACTTTCAAAAGGTGAACATGCGAGAAGTATTTCGGTTTTAACACGAGAATTCACCGAAAATAGCCCAGCCGATTCTAAGTTAGTTACCAGACTTTACTAAATGGTGTTTTTAAGATTGAAACTTAATTTTTGCACAACATAGTAAACTGACCGTTTCATTTAAATTTAAAACCAAACTGAACAGAAGGCTTTCAATAATGAAATTCCTAAATTCAAATGTAGTGTTATGTGTATTCAATAAATATGTATGATTTAAATTGGTCCAACATTATCGTAAAAGTATAATCAATTTTCCGCTTTCTTAGAAGTGGTTTGAAAATAATAGTAATATAGGTTTACTAACACATAATACATCACACTACGACTAATAGGAATGGAGCATCATTGAAAAATTTTGCAAAAACGGAAAAAATAAATTATGACAAGTTTTCTAGTGGCGCCATTAGTCGAAATTCGACCACAATTCAAGAGTAAGTCAGGTATGTGTGTATGATAGTGTGCGTAAAGATTATTTTAATTAATTTAATATATTTTTAATGCATTTTATATAAAAAAAAGCATTCTCCACCCCTTCTTATATAAACTACAAGTGTTTGAAATTTCATACTCCTCCGTCCGCACAATTTTCGTAAAAAGGGGTACAAAGTTTTTGCTTCACCTATTAATATTATGATGAGGATGTAGGATTAAAAATGAGGGTTCGTTACAAGGAATTGTATGTTACTATTATCTTAAATTAAGTTGTGTTTTTCGCTTGCGCTGTAATGAATAAACAATGGTGGATGTCGAGGTGTGAGAAAGCAATTGTTGAGTAAATGTTTGGGTCCGCGTTGGCCGCGAGCCAGACGCAATGCAGACGCCACCGTTACCATTTCATACAACCTGCAGCTTGCAGAAGCTCCCATTTAAAATAAGTCAAATCTGTTGAATGGAAATTGTAGCTAAAATCGCGATTACTTCAGCTTTCTAACAAAATACCTCATCGAAATCTGTGCATTCGTTAACAGCTATGAATCCACAGACTTATAACGCTCCTCTTTTAACGTCGAGGTAATAAATAGAACAGATGTAACAATGTGGAAGCTGGGCTTCTTTTTGCCACCGCCTTTGGTTAAGTCTTTTAGGTTTATGCCATATTGACAGCACCGAATATGCTGAAGTGGTCAAAATACTTAATTGTTTGGCGCCATCGAAGGCGTATCGCGCAAAGAGCGAACGAAGCCCACGTGGCGATAACTTTCCATTTGCCTTTATTGCTCTTTATTAGAATAGGGTGTGCGCAGGGCACATACACACAGAGACCACCAATGTCTTACTTCATATTTTCATTCCTAGCTGACTGTCAGTAGCATCGTAACGCCTAAACTGATGGACTAATTATTATGCAGTTTTTTGTTCAAAAGCTGACGTCGTCGAGATGAATCTTGGCTACTTAAGATCCGCGGTTTCGCTCGTGTTTATTACATCGTAGCGTGATATTGTTAGCCAATACTCTATAAATGGACTATGCAACACAAAAAATTTTCACTCGAACCAAAAGTTCCTAAGATTTGCGGGATATTTTAAATATTAGTATCTATTAATTATTATTCGTTTCAAAAGAATCCTAAGAAGTGGTCATTTTCAATATTTATAAATTAAATTGTTCAATTTTACTTCTTAAACTCAAAAGCAGAAAGCTCCGCCGGCTAAAGCTGTAAGAAAATTTAAATGCGACATTACTCTGTAAGACAATATTGCGGGGTGAAGAGCAATTTAGTGCGGTTCGGTAGAATACACCATATACTTACACATATACCATTACGAGGGAAAAATAACAAACATAATGCGGAAATTATTTCAAATTACAGCTTCGTCAGAAAGCCGATGATCGAAGCAAAATTTATGAAGACCGGTCCATCCGAGAGGTACTGCTATTTGAAATCATCAGATGAGAGGTTTTTGGAATCATGTACCTTTAACATTAATTGTACTTTGATTAAATTTAATTTACAATCTGCAGTTATATGAATTGTTTCACCATTGAAGATAAAATACATATTATTTGTCTTGAATGAATTGGTATTTCTGTATTTTAGTAAATATTCAAAGATATTCAAATTATTACACTACCTTTAAACGTCGTCTGAAAACCTACACAAATTGGTTACATTGAGAAAATTGAATTTTCCGTTGGACTTTTCCGATAATTTATTTTCCCTTTGGTAGTCAGCTATGCGATGTGGAGTACACTCAATAATACTTCAGTTAACTGTTATTGCTTGTAAAATGTGAGGGGTTTGGGGAAATGTATACGTCAAAATGTATTCATTGAAAGGAAACAGTTTGAAGGGATTAAGCATGGACATATTATATTTAACATATAGTGGTCGAAATTCGACCACAATTCAAGAGTCAGTAAGATATGTTGGGTGTCTTCAAGCAGTAGCGTGTGTGTAGTGTTTATTTTAATTAATTTAATATACTTCTCATACATTTTATATAAAAAAATAATTTTATGCATTTCTTATATTATAATGATCCATATACGTATATTTTATATGGATAAATATTAACTGTGTCAAATTTCACTTTCATACGTTCGCGCAATTTTCGTAAAAAGGTGTACAAAGTTTTCGCTTCTCGTATTAACATACTTATAGATTTTACAATTATTTCACTCATACTAAATTAAACAATTGTAAAATTAACATCGGGAAAAAATCAATAATATTAATGAAATAATTGTAATTTGTGTTAAATATTCGCATTTAATTCATTCAAACTGTTTTCTTTAAATGTGTGACTCGCTCGTGTGTGTGTGTGTGTGTGTACTCGCATAAAAGATATGATAAATCTTAGTTAACAGGCTGTCCAAGAACGTGCTCTGCTCTGAAAAGAATAGAAGAAACTCCCGCTTTGCCTGGATGCGAACCCAGGAAAACTAGTACAATCGTAGTGTCAGGTAGAAGCGGAGTTGGGGCTCTGTAAGCAGCAAGCACAAGGGTCCTAGTAGGTAAGTACTCACAGCCTTATGGAGTCAGCGGGCAGAGGCCTGGGCACGTGCGTGAGCGCCCTGTGCGCGCAGTCGGCGGCCGAGGGCCGGCAAGCGCACGCCCACGGGCACGCACCCGCCGCGCCCCACACGCACCCCACCACCACCACACACACCCACCAACGCATTCCGCTACGACATCTGAAACCAATCATTCAACTATCACCACGGGCAACACGAAAGCATAGCGGATACAAGGGTGATGCAGCCTGTATTTTGGGTACGCACCCCAACGGCTTTAATGAGCCTGTTGTCTGTTGGTAAATATATTTGAAAAAATCCTTTTTAAGCCACTGAGCCTTTAAGAGCGTCGGTCGAGGTGCGCGGGCGCAAGATGTAAGCGGCTTTACAGAAATATCTCCAAAGCGGAGCTCCATTACCGGACAGATAAACCTGAGTGCTCAGACATCGCGAGGTACCGACAGCATCCAGTCAGTACATTCAATATTTAAAAATAATTTCAAACCTTATAAAGCTGAAGAGTTTGTTTGAACGTAATAATCTCAAATTGAAGAATTATATAACTGTTGGATAGTCCATTTATCGAGGAAGGCTATACAAAATCACGCTTTCAAATACAGCAGTACAGTATAGGAATAAAGACAATGTGGCCTACGAATAATTCATAAAGAAAATAAAAATGTGATTTTATTCATTTCATTGCTTATCAATAAAGTTTAATGTTTTGAAAGATTCAACCTGCGAGCCTTTTAGACAATAATCATTGAACCACTACGTGATGATTGTAAATAGGAATGTCTCAAAGGGATGGATAGATTTACATAACTTGCAACTAAGACCAACTCCATGAAACATCGTCGAAATCTGTACATTAGTTTAGAAGCTTCGAAGCCGCAGTCATGGCACGTACCTCCACAGCCCTCTTTGTCGGGGATTACAATTACAGACTAGCTCTGACACGACTTAACAATGAAATGTTCTTCATCTGCTGTCGGTCCGCCGCCAGTGAAGCGGCTCAAGAAAGATTATTCTTATATTTAATACTTAATGTTATTGCCGGCGCACTTAGAGCGGGTCGCAGGTTCAACTCCCGTTTAGTTCACTTACAACTATAATGTTTCTATTATTGATCTCACTTTTAACCAATAAAATACGGGTTATTTTTTAACCTCCAACCTAAAAAAGAGGAATTTATCATTTGATATTTACAGAGAGAAAATAAACAGACAGAAACCAGGTTTTACTCAAATCCATGATTTTGTAACGATGTTTTTAGTTTAGCTTAGCTCTTTTAAAAAATCGTATAAATTTTGAAAAAAACAAAAATTGTTTGAAAGAGTTATTAAATTCATAGTCGCTTTAAAATCGGTTTAGTGAAAACTATGATGTCACAAACATACATTATTCGATTGTCGTTTCCTTTTTTAAACACGGATCTATAAAGAGGAGTGTTATAAGTATTACGCTCTGTTACATGTCTGTATGTGGCATCCTAGTTACTAAACAAATGAACCAATTATCATGATGTTTTACTTAAAATCTGATCGAGAGGAATCTTAGTTACAATTAATGAAAATCTGTCAATCCATTTAGGAGGTGTTATTACTTATAATTAAAGTCGAGGGGTGTTTAAATAATCTTCAATTTCACTTGTTTGCCTGTTGCAACGTCCGAAGAGAAAAGCTAAAGGCGAACGACCGTCTTCGCTATGACTTAATAATGTTTTAATGAATTTATGTTTGTGTGGGGTCACATGGGACCCCACTTGACCCCAATCTCTTCATTGATCACTTTATGCCATATTCGGTTATGATTTCCTTGACGTTCATTCACATACACGTTCCGTTATATGGCTTTGTTCCTTTAATTCAAACTAAGTAGTTCCTAAATACATTTAATATTATTTAAAAGCAACGCTTGACCCAGTGTTGCCCATCTATATCCTCAGGGTTGCCGTCTAAGTAAAGTGTACATAATTTTGAAACCAAAATCCGTCTCCCAAACTCGGTTCAGAAGCTGACCACCCACTGCAGCACCATTTGTTCAAGACTCGTTTTTGAGTTTGTTCACACAAAGCGTGAAAGCTACTTGCAAATACAACAAAGCACTTGTTGTTTTGTCTGTCCTTTTGTTGATTTTAATTGTCTCTTAGTGAAATCTGTTGCACGATCAATACAAAAGATTTATAATAAATCAAGCTCAATAAATAAGCATTTATCTTTTGACGATATGCATTCTTACTTCGAAGAAAACGGTCAATGATGGGTAAGAAACATTAAATTAAGTACATATTATTGTAGTTATTATTATTAATTTCATACATACTATGATAGCCCTTTACAACATGACATTCCAATGAATTTCTTTGGATTTATATCTTATACTATTAACTTTAAATTTAGTGACAAAATGTCAACAAAAAAAAACAATAAATGTTGTTACATGCAAAGATATGGCGCTGATGTATTTTAAATCACGCTAACAAAGTTCTTTCTTGCTAACACGAAAGCAATTCATAGATTTCAACGATTAAGCTAACGGTCGAAAAATATGTACAAAAACTGTGAAGTAGCAACACTAATAGACGAATCACGCTCACTAACTCACATCAAGTTACGTATTCCTTAATTGAACTGTCAAAAGATCTCAAACAAAAAAAGTAAACGAATTCCAACCTCCTTCCCTCATGAAAGAGTTGTTTTTGTCTATGGATTATAAATGGTATGTGGACGTGACAATGGCGCGAGACGGGAATTCGAACAATGCGTTTGACAGATGAATGGTTTTTTTTAATTTGAAAAGAGTTAACACCAAGTAGTTTTTAATGGTTAATTAATTAACGATTCAAATAATCAGCGTGTGAAATTTTTCTGGGAAAGAAGTAAGTACTTGTAATGTATCAAGAACTTGTTATGATAATGAAATGTTCAAACAAATGACAAGTGAAATTGAAGATAATTATTAAAAAAAACTTCCCGATAATCGTTAGGTGAGTGTTCACAAGTAAGAATATCTTATGAAGGGAACAGATTTTCATAAAGTGTAGCCAAGATCAATCTCGATCGCTTAAAACTTTAAATCAAAAGAATCGGTCCAATCGCTTGAAGCCACAGCACACAGCACACTTTTAATACCCCTCCTTATTCGTCTAGGGTTCAACAAAATGAGACTTTTTGTGTTTCTATTTGTACTGGATTAATTTAAATATATTCTGATTGATAGACTGTATTGACCTACTACGCGAAAGTAACCAAAAACGAAACTTATCTAATAAATATAAGTTACTTAAAATAGGCGCGAGAAGTTTCTTTAATCATTATTAATATATTAATGAATTCATTGATGAATAAACCATGATTCATGAGTATTGCTATAAATAAAGTTATATTCAATTAAAGTGGTTGTGTCTGGCAACAATTAGGTACTGTGAGTATTTTACTCTAGGGTTGCAAAGAAAGAAAATTTTAAAACTAATAATATATTCTTACAAGTGAAATTGAAGATAATTAAATACCCCCGACATTACACACAACAATACTCAAAATGGACGAACAGATTTCCATAAATCATTGTAATTTTAACCAAAATCCATCCATCCGTCAGCTTTTAAGCAAAACAAGACACGTTAATCTGTTTATATGTATAATAAAGTAGCTTAAGTAACTCCTTATTACATCGGCTATCAATCGTGAAAATCCCGTCAAAAATAGCCAAAAATTTTAAATAAATTATCTTGGTATATGTACCGTGTATCCATCCATATGCATTTAGTAAAAGGCGGTTATTTTAATATTACAAACAGACACTCCAGTTTTATTTATCTGTATAGATTTATATAATTAATCGACAAATGTTTGGCCAGCGCAGGGCCCAGTTGATAATAGGTATGTCATTTGTATCATTAAAACCTATAGTTAACGTAAAAATTCTGTAGTTGGTCATGTTAGTAAAACAAATTAACACTATGTTAGTGTTTTGAAACTATAAAATGCAAAACTCTGTCTGCCACGCTTTCACACCTAAACCACTGAACCGATTTTGATGAAATTCGAGGACCGCGGACTGAAGCTTGTCTAATATGTAATATAATATCGTGAGAGTCAACCCTGCGGTGGTCGATGTATGCGGAAACGCGGCGCCACAACTCAATGAATTGTTGCACTTTTTTGATGACGTCACAAAAACCGACTGCACAGCAATGAGTGATGTTTGCTCAAAGGAATCTTTCCACGCCATGCTAAGGTTTTTTTATCTAAAAGCAGTTCTGTATCATATCAAACATACACAATAATATAAGTTGAACACGCCTGAGGCTTTTAAACGAATAGATCGATTTCGATGCGAATTTTTGTTTGACAACTGACATAGTCGAGATAAATCTTTACAATTTTTTAAAATCTCTCCATTTATGAGGTACTTATTTTTATTTGTGATCATTATAATATAATATGATTCAATTTCCCAATTTCCATTTTTTTCTTAATCAGCGCCCTAAAGATATATTATTGAGATCATCTTACACAATGTATAAACTCCTTAATAATTTTTCGTAATCGGATTAGAGGTAAGTCCAAAATCCGGGCAGGATGTGTCGCAACGCGATCAATCAAAGGGCGACAACGCATCAGTGAGATTAACAGATAAACGCCTCATGATTTATGACCTTCTTTCTTCTAACTTTGAACCCACTCTACACTCTCTTTTTAATCCCCGACGCCTGTGTGTTTGTCTACGGCGTAGTCTGTATAGCTCTTAAGCGAATGGGCCGATTTTAATGAAGTTTTCTACGTTTGAAAGCTGATTTAATCCAGCTACAATTTATTAAATTCTGTCCATCCATTGAAGATGTATTCCTATTCATAATCAAAATATCGAAGTATTTAAAATTGATGTATGAATAAATATTTAAGACAAATATAAAAAATAAATCTATTAACAATGTGGAAACATTTTCCACGTTGTGTGCATTCACGAGGTCTAGAGACTTGAAAGGTTTCACGGTTCTCGGCGAATGTTTAGCGCTTTCGACGTAATATATCGCTAAACAAACGAATGAAAGGTGATGCATCAGCGTGGGAACTCACGCAGACGAATTGCGCAATCGCCTACAATAGTCTGAGAGACTGCTTTGCAAGTCGCGTTTGACAGATACTTTTAACTCCACCAGCACGGAAAGCACTTAAGTAGTAAAATACTTGAATTACCTACTAATGTTATATAAAAGAAACTTTTTAAAAAACATAAACTAACATAGTGTACTAAAAACCATACACACGTCAGTCGCACGTGAGCATGCAGCCTGCATGTAAGGCACGAGGAGCGGCGGAAAAATTCTGTTTTACTGTATCAATTGAAAATATTGTTGGATAACGCGCCTAATCGAATTGTTTTCTTTAAATGTGTGATACTCTCGTAAATAATATATTGAATAACAGATAGAAGATAATATTTATAGGAATGAAATGTGTGAAATATTTAAACATAAAAATAATTCAGAGATTCGGCTCCCTGCCTACAATGACAGTAGAGCATTGGTATTGACACAGCAGTTGTTTCGTTAATTAGAAAATGTGGCGCACTCTTGTTTGTATAATCTGTGGACAGAACAGGGGGTCTATTCTTACGAAGGCGATATTGATGACATTACTAAATGACTCGGCGACCTTCGTATCACCTCCATCTTCGTTTCTGTGCACCTCTCGGAGATACAACCATTGTGTTAGACTTTATGTCAATAACAAATAAGTACCTACTCATTATTAATTATTTATTGTGTAATGTCGATCTTATTATAATATTTTAATAAATTATACTTCAAAGACAAATTTAACAAATTGATTAAAATCGGTTCGTCCTCGATTTAAAAATTGTGTAACTCACCCGACTCATAAACAACAAACAAAAATTATTATTTTTTACGCTTTTGAGTGGAAAATTTCCAAGATCGATAATAAATATATATATAATATTGATAGACGGAAATTAAATAATGTCACGGTCGACTAGACACTAGACAGGACTTTGTAAAACTGGCCAAACCAATTCGATATAATTTATATGGCTCACTTCAGAGCTCTGAGCTATCCAATAATGAATCATTAATAATAATCATTAAAATCACTCACAACTGGGTTCAGAATCATACAAAAACCTACCAACGAAGCGAACCTTCTCTTTTAAAGTCGGTTGACAACAGTAGAATAAGACGTTGTTAAAGATATAAAGATTTTACATAAAATCTGACCAATAATAATAATTTTCATTCTAATATTATAAATATCTATTTAAAACGGTTTATTTCTACATTGCTAATGTGTTAATAATCTAACGTGCTTTACAGTCTCTGATAATTGTTAAATTTGTGTTTTGATCCGCCCAAAGAGGTTTGTTTAACATTCAAATGATACCCATCCGTCTTGCAGCCGCGACTACCGACGCTTTACCGAACAACAATGCATCTACTGAATAGACACAAAAAGTGCACAATGAGGAACAAGCCGACCACAGATTGCGTCTTCATTGTGGGACGAGGCGTCTTAACATTTGGTTTACTGCTGGACGAGACTCTATTTTATTTCACGCTTTTGAGTGGAGCTATTTATTAACAATAAACAGATAATTTTTACTTCCAGTTAAATTTTTCAATGTCAATATATTACGTCGTCACATCTAAAGAATTTAAATCTTTTCAAGTCTGCATAATAGTGTTAAAATTTTAACAATATAAACTGACTTCAGACAGATTTGGATGAAATTTAAATGGGACCACACGGGAAACACCAGCTTTCAAAGAAAAAAAAAAGAATCATAGGTTCATCCCGTCGAAAGTTCTGAGGTAACAACCAAAAAAAAAAAAAATATCGTCGAATTGAATAGGTACAGGTCTTCCTTTTTTTTGAATTCGATAATAAAAGAGAATTATATGAGTAAGACAAAAAAATAACTGCGTAATAAATATACCAACAACCGAAAATTTTGAAACGACATAAATCTTAAGTGAATTAAATATTTCTCTAATGTTGTCAAAGCAATCGCTAGGTCATTGTCACAGCAATTATAACAAATTGCCAAAGGTTGTCTTCGCCCGACCTCCATGGCCGTCACGTGTGCTTCGTTAGGCTGACTTCGCAGTTCCCGTTCAAAAGAGAATGCACCCTACCACTGTACAAATAAGGAACACATTCCTGTGCGCCAATCATTTTTGAAGGTATGCACTATTGAATTATGATGTTGACTAGCTTCTACTTGCGACGTTGTTCGAGAATTTTATCAAAATAATTAAAAGCCGGTCCGTTAACTCTTAGGTGAGCCTCATGCTTACCAATATTTGTACCGCCAATTAAAGATAGAATGGTTGAAGTAAGCTATCCTTGAAAAGTACATATATGCCACCAAGGACTTTTTTGTACATCTATAAAAGAGGAATATCCCACCAAGCATTGTTTTGTTATATCTCAAAGGGATCAGGCAGCGTCTTCGATGAAAGCTCCCAGATACGTTGTCCTGTCTTAACTATGAATATTCAATTCGAATTGGCGTAATGATTTAAAAAATAGCTGTTATGTCAAACGCTAAAAGATTAGTGTAGCATTCCTAAAAATTTTAGTTTTTAAAGTTTATAAAGAAGGGCCAATAATTTTGGATGAAATTTATAAGGGTCCATCTCTCACCGTTGTGTACACATAATAAACAATATCTAATATAGCCTATGTCAATGTATTCAGAAATGTTCGAGTTAATTTCAAATCTCTTTTTGTGTCGTCGGTTAAAAAGTAATTTAAAACCTCATTCATCACTAGTGATGCGCCGCATCGATATATCGCTTAACACTAGTGACGCGACGGAGCGTGCACGATGGCGCAGTTAACTTTTCGACGGTCCCGGGTTCACAACTCGGGTGCTGTTATTTTTATTTCACTTCCTGCTGAGTATTGTTCGGGATGACTAGTTTCAAAATATAGCTAATGATTAAATTTTTCATTATTTTTTTTAAATATCGTCTGTTTCTATAGTTTTTCTTAACATGGAGATTAAGTTTTGGATATATTGAGTATAATAAATCAAAAATTTAAAAAAAAACTTGAATTAGTTCGCTTTAGCAATACAGATATCCATGTTGTATTAAATATATACTAATTGTAATACTTTATTTTTATAACCATTTATATAATCAAGCTTTCCACAGAATTTCATGAAAATCTAAGCAATATATTTGATGTTATGGAGCAAACCATGTCAACAGAGAAAAACAAAAACACGTTATTGTTTACGCGTCCAGTTTAGATCTCTATATCTCAATGTAATATCGGTTTGTATCGAGATAAATATTGTGTTATAAATAACTTGCTATAAGTAAAAAGATGTAAATAGTGTTGATTGTTTATTATTTAATAAAATTAACTTAAAAAATAAAATGAGTATTCAAGTACTTTAATTAAAAAATATTGAATTGCTTGGTGCCGCCTTTCAAAGAGGTACATGACAGATTTATGTTGATGAATTTACATGAATTTTATTTATCAACTATTAACGTCTTTTTATTTATAGTAGGTCCATTAATAATACAAAATTTATTTTTCACTTTTTAGTTCGTTTTGAGGTCAGTTTTATTATTTTATTTAAAATTAATTTATTATATATAATATTGTTTATATATATACACAATAAATAAACATCAAAATGATCATAATATTCAAAAAGATATTATAACAAGACAATGAAATATAATTATGTAGTTTCATTTCTAAATTTAGTTAAAAAATTTATATTATATATTAACATTTAACATGTATCTACTAAATTTGGATATAAATTACATAAAAAACATATTATATTATTATTATGAATTGAATAGAAAGTTCACAAATATTGCTATTTTGCTAATGAGTAAAAGTTTCCGTTGCGTTTGCGACCGATGTCGATGCTTTTTGTTTAAAATAATATACATACACACATGCCATACAAATAATTGTCAGGAGAACGTGTCCTTTATTTTTGAATCGGTAAATCGAATGCTTTTCATGATGAGGTACCAGGGCCTCAGAGTTACGCGGAGGTGTGTTGGGGTCATTGAGCCCGTTCTAATAAATGTAATAGGAGGCGGTGAGGGCGCGCTCCTTCGGGAGCTCCGGCAGGCGGAGGGAGTTCTCAATGCAAGTAAATAATTCAATTCTTTACTTGGAGCTTTTATTATTTTCTACTCTAAATACACTGGCAATAGTATTTTAATGGGGCCGCCAAAAAGATGAAACATTGATGAAAGACATTACAATCTTAATAGCTTTAATTATATATTTACAAATTTATTTACATTTTACATTCGAATTGAGTACCTCCTCCTTTTTTGAAGTCGGTGAAAGAAAAATAATGAAAATCGGTACATTATTGTCTTTACAATTGCGGTGCAAACGTAACAAAAAAACATACAGTCGAATTGAGAACCATTTTCAAAGAAAGAAACTAAACGTCGCGAATACAATCTTATGAATTTTGCAAGTCGGTTAAATTAGTGATGAAATAAATGGAACGGCTGTTCTATTTTATAAACTTCACATAACTCTACGAAAATCCATTATCTTTTAATCTTAACAAAAACTTTCAACTCTTTCTAATTATGTAAGAAGAAGAGAGATGAAAGATGACCCATTTTTTGCTTATTTTCGTTGCGGTTTAGGTCCAACACGATTTAAGATAACATTCTTGTTTTTAACCGACCTTCCAAAACACAAAAAAGGAGGTTATCATTTCGACAAGTATTTTTTTGGATCGTTTTTATATAATCGCATTTTTAGGAGTTTTGGGAGTGTATTAAAAAAGTAACAATAAGGTAAAACTGAGTGGTCCATGAGATTGTAAAGGAACTTTGAGAGATGATCTGGCCCGCGGCTTCACCCGCGTTAATGTCTTCTTGGCCTTCCTCGATAAACCAGTAGCTGCTGTGATTAACAATTCAATCAATTTCTTCAGCTTTTGTTAAAGTATAGACGTATAGGAAATAAGGAATTTTGAAATGTTAAATACTAGGAAATAACTGGTTAACTGGAACCCTTTTGAATACAATAGAAAATTAGAGTGATTGAAAATCCTTTGAAACAATGCAAGCACTTCCGGGGGCATGTCGGCTCGAGGCATTACCAGTTAAGCGCCAGTGCAAACTTCGCCCGCCACGCGCCCACGAGGGGCTATATACATGGAGCCGTATACAATTTATGTTCGCGCAAATAAAATATATAAATTACTTTCAAGTTGTAATAAAACAAGACTTCGCTGTAACTTTTATGTTAAGTAATAAAATTTGGTTAAAAAAATAAACCGACTTCAAAAAGCACTATAAAAGAAAATCATAAAATCTTTAACCGTAACACGGTTGCACTCCTCAATATAGAATGTTTCATAAAATATTGGGTGCAGATGGCAGCTTTATCGCAATGCCTTCTCGGCGACCCGTGTTAGGATAACTTAAAATTTGATAGACATTTTCTTGAATGAAAATTACACAATTATATAAAAAACTAGCTTTTACCCACGACTGCGTCCACGTGTTGGTCCTATTTCAACCCCTTCCAACTTTCATGCACCATGACTATTAAATTACGTAAAAATTGGTATGGCGTAACACACAGCAGTAGGGGTTGCCTTGTAGACGAATGGATGTTCGTAGTCCCCGTGAGAATTCCGACAGAGTGGTCAGCGGGAAGGGCGGGAAGGGCGGGATGGCGAGGGAGCGAGCTGTTTCATTCTGGATTCAACTCGGTGGGGTGCACTTACGGTAGATCTAGCAGTCACAGAGTAATGCAATTTGCATGTTATGCTTGTGTGTGTGAAAGTCTTATTGGGACATGGGGCACATTTCCATTTCACTAATCCCATATAGAAATATTCGTATGTAGGTAATCAATCTTCTCATCTATTCATACTTATTATTTATTTTATTTCCGGGATTCGAACAGCACCTTCCACGCAACGCACATCTGTGTTGCATCGGCAAACACTTAGCAATGGAGGCGGGTATATGTATAGGTAAATATTTTAAATTCTTTCTTTTATTATAATATAAAGTTTTACGAATACCCAGTAGGTGCATTTATCAAACAAAGTCGTCCGCCGTATCTGTCTGTCTGTACGCTATAAACTTTCAACCTTCTGAACGGATTAGCATGCGAGTCTCACTAATCGATAGAGTGATTCATGGCGAAGGTTTGAGTATGTAATTTGTCAAGGTTTTGTGTGAATTGGTTGAATTATGATAACTGTTGGAAGTGTGAAAAAGTCAATACACCTGGCAGCTTTCATTGAAGACGCTGCTCTTTGAGATACAACAAAACAATGCTTGGTGGGATATTCCTCTTTTCTAGATGTACAAAAAGTCCTCAGCGGCGTATATCCACCTTTTAAGGATAACTTACTATATCCATTCCATCTCTTTTTGGCGGTACGAAGTTCGTCAGGCCAACTAGTATATTATAATTATTAGGAAGATAAAACTAAGCAATTCGTTGTAGTGCGTACTTGATAAGTGCAAAAGTGATGCAGAGCAGAGCCGGGCGCGTGTCTAGTATCGCCCTTTACTCTTTGGTGGCGGTGAAGGGCGACGAAAACCGGTGGACATAATGTGTTTATTGGTTAATTAGAATTTTTACAACTGGGACTGGTTGGTGCACCTGCCGGCACAACCTTAGGGTCAATAATTTAGGTAATAAGTTTTATATATAAGTAAAAATTAGCTTAACTTTAGTTTTTATATAAGAAAAAAATAATCTATTTTATTTTATTTTGTTTTATTACTGTTATAAAACATTGAATTAAAAATACTATAAATCGACATTAAAATGCTCTGAAAATAAAAATTGGAAGTCGTTACCAAACTGTTAAATCTTTAACCATCAAATCTATTTTCAAATATTTTCTTTGGCCTCACAAACCCGCTAAAACTCCATCGCGTTTGGGACATCACTAAGCCTCGGCCGCAACCTGTCAACCCGTCCTAAGACCCATTTTGACGTCTCCAAAGACGTCTTGAGTTTCAACAAAAACCACACTTTTTTAGACGACTTCATTCTTGTGTTACATTTGTTTTAATCTCTACTCGTTCGCGTGGAAATATATTTTATACTAGCTTTGAATCGTGGTTTCACTCACTTTAACTTAATAAACATGTAAGCTGTCATTAGGAAACATTTTTCCCGTTTTTGCAACATTTTTCATAGATGCTCCGCTTCTATTGGTCGTAGCGTATAGCTCAAAGTCTTCCTTAGAATTTTTCATTTCAAGCTAGTAGTTCCTGAGATAAACGCGATCAAGCAAACAACTTCAGCTTTATAATATTAGATTATGTGCGTACTTAGATCTCATTCAGACTCAGAATTCCTATCATCTGAATTGTATTGAAAATAAAGCAGCGATAACTTCCTCGTTTCTCCAAGGTCGGTTATTAAATTTCTCACAAAAACCACGCGAATACAGTTCCAATGCAGCTGTTGATTACGAAGTGTTAGTACAATTAAGCAGTTCCCGAGGGAAACAATATTATTTATTGCATTACAACTAAAATTATAATACTTATAAAAAAATTGAGATTATTTAAGAAATATTTTAGTATGTATTAAAATCGATTATTATAAAAATTGAACACATTTAGAAAAGAATACCTCATAAAGGGCTGAACAGATTTTCATAAAAAAACATAATATCAACATCTCATCGTTTGAAGTCGATTGGTAAATTTTAAAATATTAAAAAAATAAACTTAATATGAAAACTTCCCGTTATTTGTGTTGGCGACAGACCGACGGACGCATTGATCTTCCTATATTTAACTTTAAACAAATATTGCTGCGAGAGCAACTAAGTGGCAGACTCCGATGGAGATGGATTCTGTTTTAAGTATTTTAACGGATTTTCTTAATATTCCATATCTTTCATCGCTCCTTTAAGAAATTTATAAGATTTAGTAGAATTTCATTAAACTATATAGTTAACTAGCTGTGCCCCGCGGTTTCACCTGCGTTAATTTCGTCGTAACGTGATGTCATGTAGCATAAACAGAGTTAAATAGCGAACAGCAAAATAATAATAGATATCTATTATGTACTTTCGTCGCGCGGAACAGTTACTTTATTTTCTTATATTAATTTCTAAAATAAAAGCCTAAGTTACTTCTTACATCAGCTATCTGCCAGTCCCGTCAAAATTAGACAAAAAATTTAAATGTTATTTTGGTATATGTAAGTACCGTGAACCTAAAGGTAGGTACATCCATATGCATTTAGTAAAAAGCGGTTATTTTAATATTACAAATAAATACTCCAGTTTTTTAGTGATCCAACAACCTGATTTAGATAACAACAAACACAGTTGCTATAAAAAGTGTTAGGCGTCGAGCAGGGGCCCGCTCCGCGCCTCGACTATTAATTAGATACGCGAGTGGCATTAAATCTTCCCAAATCAGATCCCAATCTTAATTGGTCACCGCTGAGCCTTGTTTCTGGCATCAGGCGACAGCCCTTGCCTTTTGCCATCGCAGCACATAGGAGCGTTACAGGTGTTTAAAGATACATTATATATAAAACTAGCTGACACGACAGACGTTGTCCTGTCTTAACTATGAATATTGAATACGAATTGGTTGAAAAATACCAAACGATGTGTACTAAATGATAAATTATGACAGTTAAACATTTAAACAACTGACAGTTACGTCAAACACGATAAGATTACATTAGAAAAGTTGATATTCTTAATTATTTATTTCTAAGGAACCTTGTCCGGATAATAACAAACGCAACAACAAAAGAACTATCCAATTTGGTGCAGTCGTTCGGAAGTTATGCGCTTTTATTTATTACATACATTTCGTGATTCATTTTTGTGAAACTATCTGTTCAAACTTTTAAAACATGGTCGTGTGAAATTGGGTGATTGGTATTGAAACGAAACTAAATTAATCTTTGTCAAATTGAAAGAATAGCTTTACACCGCACGATTCCATCGATTAAGTTTGGTGTTTATTATTTCATTGTTTCTACGTTCAGAAGTTTTCTGGACACTGAAAGTAGTTTGACGCGATCGCGAGCACTTCGTACTTATTCCATTACATCACACAAGAACCAATATCGATAAATGTTTTATCTACGCTAATATTATATTTATTTTCAGCTTTATAAAGCTGAAATGTTTGTTTGTTTGGTTGGTGAAACGCACCGTCCCCGCGACCGCTGATTCAGCTATATAACATCACGCCACGACCAACAGCAGCGGAGCATCGATGAAAAATGTTACAAAAACGGGCGAAAATACGCAAGACATGTTTAGAAACCCTCCGAAGGGTCGCTAGATATAAAATCATAAGAATTGAGATAATTCGAACTGTAGGTAAGATAATAGGTATATTGGTGTTTAGTTTATTCGCGGTACAAAGACAATAAATGGGCAGTTGAGTCATTAGCACGAGTTAATAGTTGAGAATTCGTGAATTCAAAACACGGCTTCGCGTTTTATTGAGCCGTGACACGCGACCGCTCTATCACAAACCACTTTATACGATCTCGGCACGATGTTATGAAGATAACTAATTATTTGAAAATAAATATATAAATCGGCTTGAGTCGGTGCCAAACAGCTGTATATATAAAAGTATGTTTAATTTTGTAGATAAATTTTTTTTGCAATTTTTTAAAACAACTTTTTACAATAACATACATACGTACATTCGCAACATTAAAAAAGAATTTTTAATATTGTTGCATTAGTCTGACAAAATAAAAACTAACATTATTATAAAGCTAAGTTTTACAAAAACGTAATAAAAACACTAAAAATCGTATCGCAAAGGTGTGAGCGCGCTCCGATGTGGTGAAACAGATTTACGAGATATTGAGTAAATGAGATAAATTAGGGCGCTGCCATACATTTTTGTGGCCGCTTATTAAGGTTAAGGATCCGATGGTAGCCTTCTTTATAAACGCCAGAATCGATGGGCCACGGCAGACACATTTCTGTAGCTGTTCCTCTACTGGCAAGTAGGTTTCAGCTTTATGTGCCTACTCAATCGAAATATTTATGGTTTTCTTGGGATTCGAATCCAGAACAGTTACAAGCATCTGTTAAAAATATTACAATTTTTGGATTAGCCAAAAAATTGTATACTTATTAGGGTTTAACAGGCGATTGTACCGCTTCTGGAGGTACCTGGGTTTGAATTCCGGGAAAACCAATAAATATTTCGGGTGTGTATGATGGTACATGCTACGCCAACAACATATCCACGGATAGGAGATTGTTTTGACGAGAACTTTATACAAAATCATTCAACAGTTTCCCATGCAATTCGGATAGGCGTAGATATTACGATTGACCAGTGTTGTCGATAACATGTTGACTTATCGATAAATTATTATCTAATGTCTGACCGAGTTGAAGGCCGCACTATCTCGCAATGTCAATGTTTGTCTGTTTGTAGGTATATTTACAACACCATCTTGAAAATATAAAATCCTAATTTATATATCGTTGAATCGTATATGAATCATAATAAAAAAACATCTAAGAACAAATGGATGAACAGATTTTGATAAATTGACTTCGTCTGCTTCGCAACTAAAAGGATAGTCTCAGTCAGGAGCTACGCCAGACTGTTGTAAGCTTTCCGTGTGCCACAGACAGACACACGGAAAGCTTACAACACTCCTCTTTTTTCATCGAGTATTTATAAAGAATTCGCTGAAGGTCATCGTATGTGAAGCAGGTGTTCATTTCGCAGAAGCAGAATGATGGAAGGCATTCCTTGAACTGCTGTCAGCGAATTTAAGGCGTGCCGCACACAACAATAGAAAGCTTTGTACTGGGGGCCGATCATGACATCGAAAGAATTCCTTAATAGGTCCTGCATTAAGACTGCTTTGGCTGTTTCGTATCATGACATTCTAAGTTAAGAGTAACGCAGTTATGTGACGTCACATCGAATTCGTTCATTCATTTAGTATGAAATCGGTATCACGACGTCGCTTCTGACGTTTCGCCGAACTGCTCATCTGTCAAACTAAGAGGTTTTGAAAAAGTTGCTTTTTCAAAACCTCTTAGTTAGAAGTTTTGTATTGATTAAAATTTTAAGTCCGCATTTGAGCTAAAATTCTTTTATATTTTCAAAGTAAGTGTTAATAATTATACTCATATTGTAATAGAAGCTGTATCCATAGTATTTGTGTACTTAAATAGTAAAAATGTGTGAAGATGTCTTTATTAAATTAATAATTGATGTTGCAGACGGCGAGTGCAATGGATATTTTTGAATTTCTGGAAGTGGAAATTGACAAACTTAGCCATACAGAAGGAAAAAAGAGATGTTAAATTTTGAGATCTACGATCCGTTTATTTCTTTGAAAACTGAATTTCGAACAAAAATTCTGGCTAAGAGTGGGAGGCAATAAGGCTTCTAATGAAGTATAACCCAACACGACTGGAATCTTAAAGTAAATATTCTATATTTTTTTTTCAAATGTATGATGTTGCTATTCAGATTTTTAGAGGTTATTACTTATAACTCATTAAAATGCTATTTTCTTTTATAGGTTTGTATTGCACTAGCTATGCCAGGGGGTCCTATAAAAAGATTACTGGCGATAGCCTGTAGTATAATGTTGCATAATCCACAGTAAGTATAAGTAAAGACAGGCTTATTTCTGCAACTCTATGATTACAATGCACCTATTTTGCATATAATCCACAGTAAGCGTCATTATTAAATTGGTCACAAAATGTTTCAACTATTTAGAACTGCAAAATAAATATAATCGCCTAACTAGTGTAATAAAATAAAACATCTTTAAATTATGGTATGTTTTTTATTACATGGTTTTTTTGGTCTGTCTACTACTTAATTTAATTATTAACTATGTAGTTTTTATGAAGTTCTATTATATTGTATAAGGCTTCTGAATTTTTATAGTTCTTTTTTCTATTAATATATTTCTTAACTATTATATGTACCATGTATTATTTAAACGACTGACTAAAATCTGTATAAAAAAACTATTAAAAACCTTCCATTTAACTTTACAAGTATCCACTTCACTTGTTGTGATTTCGTTATAATTTTTGAACTAGTTCTTGTTAGTCTTACACATATAAGAGAGAAGAGACTGACAAGAACTAGTTTATATTAACTAGTATGCATTTCCTTATTACAGATTCTACCAAAAATTTAATATACTTGGAGTACCACAGCATTGACTTCACCTGAGTTGCTATTATTAGACAAAACTAAGAAATGGGATGACAACTTTCCTGTGGGGTGGCATGGAAAAACAATACTGGAATCATCTAGAGGAGGCCTATATCCAGGATTAAAAACCTAGTTTTTAAATACTTATAACTGAAACTGTAAATATGTTCTAGGAATAAAGAATATTTTAATTTTTTATATTGTTTTATTTTATTACTGATGAGGAGCATTTCTTCTGTTGAAAACACTATTAATAAATTAACCAGGTTCAATTTGTTCCATTTCAATTTCCTAAGTAGACACAGTTGCTTCTGGGGTAAAGCTTGACAGATGTGTAGATTGCTGTTAAGAAAAAATGTTGATATTAATACCACAACAAAGTTCAAATAAATTGTTTCTTTTAAAGTATAAAAGTTATTATTTAAGTTAAATAGTAATTGGTAAGGCTTTACTCAACTAAGTTATTACTAAGTTATAGTTAACTTAAAAGTTTCATGAACCAAAAAACGTAGAATAAATATAACATAATTTAACTTAAAATATCTACTAAAGCAAGATAAGTTTTCATATTACATACCTCTAATCTTTGCACCAGCCTCATCAATTTTTGTATTATCCGTCAACTTATGCGTTCAAGATATTGGATGCTTTCACCCATTTATTTTTATTAAATTATTTTGTCCGCAAGTAGCGGTTCTAGCTTTTCGCAACATCGGGGTTGTTCTTTTATTTTAATAAATGATAAGCCGATCAGCTGTAAGTACATGATGAATAATATAATTTTAAAAAACGGCCAACTTCCCATTCTTCTAATTTAAATATTAATTACCCACGTACTACGTAAATATATTATACCTGCAAAGGTACCTACTGTAAAAATGTAAACAAAAATTAACACAGAAATCAGAATTATAATTTTAAATTGACAATTATTTACGTTTC
Organism: Aporia crataegi; assembly: GCA_912999735.1. Lineage (NCBI taxonomy): Eukaryota > Metazoa > Arthropoda > Insecta > Lepidoptera > Pieridae > Aporia > Aporia crataegi. The sequence goes on from OU538752.1 coordinate 4,469,086, forward strand.
ATATGGTTAAAAATATGACAATTGACGCTTGGCATTTGTCATTTTCGACGAATTTTTGAAATCATTCATTCACTAAGCAGGAGTATTGCAAGAGTAAAACAAGAGTAAAGTAAGACGGTCATGATACCGATTATTAGCGTTCCTTAATAGGTACTGCTTTACAACTTAGAAGTTTTCTTAACTGTCATGATCGGCCCCCTGATCTATATAAATAAAAATCAATCACCGAAATGTATGTAAGCGCATTACTTCCGAACGATAGCACAAAATTAGATAATTATTTTTTTGTTTTGTTTGTTGTCTGGAGAAGGTTCTTATGAAATAAATAATTAAGAAAGTTTCATGAAACAGTAGATAATTTAAGAAAACCTTTCTAATGCAATCTTATAGCGTTTGATATAACTGTCAGTTTTTAAACTATTACGCCAATTCGAATTGAACATTCATAGTTAAGACAGGACAACGTATCTGGGAGCTTTCATCGAAGACGCTGCCTGATCCCTTTGAGATATAACAAAACAATGCTTGGTGGGATATTCCTCTTTTATAGATGTACAAAAAAGTCCTTGGTGGCATATATGTACTTTTCAAGGATAGCTTACTTCAACCATTCTATCTTTAATTGGCGGTACGAAGTTCTCAGGCTCAGTGTAGTAGGTAATCAAATAATTGTAATATTTGTGTGAAATATTCGCGGAATTCGTTTACTCTTTTAATAAGACATTACTCAACTTATAACTCACAAGTTTTAACAACTGATGAAAAAAGAGGGGTGTTGTAAGGTTAACGTGTCCGGATGTCTATTTGTAGCTCAAGTCATACACTATGCGTCCGTTTTTCTTATCGTAAATTGTCTTTTTAACCAACTTCAAGGAAGTGGATTACGCGACGACACTTTATTTAATATTATTTCATGATGGGAAGTGTTGTAAATAAAAAAATTAAGATTTTAGTAGATACATTCAAAAAATACTTCTCAAAAAATTGTATTTCTGTGAAAAGTCGACGAAATCAAAGTATTTTTCATGTGAAAGCGACGTGCTAATTGTTAATTAAATATTATAATAATGTTGCGGCCGGTGCTAACTGTGAGACGTGCAAACACGCAAACATATCGAGTGTAAATATTTGCGGACAAACTGCCCTCTATGAAGATTTTCAACTTAACCGACACACGAAATGTCTATGCTGATATAAGTAAGCAACGAGTGAAGCTGAAGATGAAATGAGAATAGCTATTGAATGGATAAACAGATTTACATAAATCATAGTACAGCTACAAAACAAAACAACGGCATCACAATCGGTTCATTGATATAGGAGATACGACGCCCCTTCTTGTCATGGTTAACTGAACCACTGTGTTTCTAAAAGTTGCTGTTTGGAGTTTTTGGGGCGATGTCGAAAATATTTCTAACAAAAAAATGTCTGAAACTTTTTTGGGAATTAAACATTTAATTTGAGAAATACTCATCTCCTCGGTATTCGAAGCTTGGAGCAGCGCAACATGCAGTGAAATTAAAATAAGGTTTTCAAAAAGTGTTGCGCAGTTTCAATAACAAAGCCGTAACGGGCAGACATTCACTCATAACATTATGTACGGCAAACAAGACCTGCCTTGCTCGGAACCAGTTCCTATAATGCAACGCTATAGGGTATGCAGAGACCTACACTGGAAATTAATCCATATTTTACAATAGGTATTCAATGAAAACGCGGCAATGCAGCGACTATTTTGGGTACGCACTCAACGGATTTGATGGGCGTTTTCTTTATTTCTAAATATATATACATATTGTCATTGCATATAAATGTTAAAACTTTTTAAAAAAATCGATGTTTTTGTCCCAGTTTGGGGAATTGTCAAAGCGGCTGGTCGAGCCCTCTGGTGACAAAAGGGCTGGATCGTATTTCGCGCAAGGAATCAGCATTGCCAGTGATAAATATATAGTTTAATGTATAATTTGCATTTTAATGTAATCCAAAAGTCTCAGTAAGACCCTTTAATAGCTGTGCTATGCATTTGCATTGTGCAAGCAAATCGTGACCCAGTGTAAACTGCATCGCTCTCTTACAACTCAACTCAAATCACCAAAATCTAACATAAACGTTTAATTAAAAAAAACATTAAAGCCCACTTCAAAACGCACAAGAAGTGAAAAATAAAAGAGAAATAAACAAGATAATGTCTTTTGGTTTTGTTAAGGTCCCACACAAATTTAATCGAAATCGATTGGGTATTTGCTACCCAATTATAATTTCAATTTCTATTTAATAATTGATATCGGGAATGGTTCAATCAAATATAAAACAAAATTTAAAAACACATAAAATCCACTTATAAAAAGTAGCATTTTATTAAAAAAATAAATACCTATAACAATTCAAAGAAAATGTTTTTATAATTAAGAAAGTTTAATATTTACTTTGAAGAACGATTGAGTATTTCTGTTTTAATTTTGCGGAAGATTGCGGGGTGTGCTTTTAAATGACTGATACATGTCCTCTTATTTATACAGAAGATGGACAGACACACGAATGAGCGCTAATCATACGTCACGCCAGTCAGTGCCACCACGTCCAGGGATGTGATGCGGTCGATACAAACATATCGATAAATCGAAGAATTGCGGAATATTATTGAGCCACACAATACATGTTAAGACAAACACAGAGAGAATACAAACATTCAACCATGTAATGGGGCCTGGGGGCCAACACAATAAATTACATCTAAATTCAAAAGGAAAAAGTATACTAGGTAGTACCTACTATAAAACAAAAACAAAAACAAAATTTAAACCCTGACGCAACAAGATCGAAGAGACGAGTGTCTGTGTATTAACTGATGAAGATCTGTGCATCCATTTATGAAATATTGCAATTTGTAATTAGCAAGTGTTTTAAACTGCGTACAAATTTAATTTTATACATTTTGGGAACAGCGTATATTAATTAATTTAAATGATGATATTTTACTGTTCTAATGATAACAATTTACAACCTTTTTGGCATGTCTGTGTGTCTGTCTATGGAATACGTAACTGTTTGATGATAACAATCATTCAATTCAATTGTCAATGAAAACTTCCTCCCTTTCGCAGTCAGTTGAGATCGCCATCCCTTTAGCACAAATATAGATCGTACGATTCGGGAGCGCTCCTGCACTCCGCTCCGTCCATACATACATACATACATACATACATACATACTTTATCACTTGGCATTTTCATACTTTCATCTCGTTCACTAAACTCAATTTCATTCAAAACAGATTTATGTACACTTTTATTTCTGTACTGTCTTTTAACCAACTTCAAAAGTGCAACTTCTTAATTCTCAGTTCGGCTGTGTTTTGTGTTTGTTAAGCAAGCATTGAGCAAATTGTAAGCCTTTTACCTAAAATTTTGTATTATAAATGAAATCCTAAGAAAGATTTCTTCTAAGAAAGATTATTGAATAATTACGGCCGACAGCCAAGTCCACAGATGATATTATATTACAGATTTTATTAGCTGTGAGCCTATCCCCATTCCTGATACAGAGTGGCACGACTAGCGCGCAAATGTTACAGACAAGTTCGAAGACGGAACCCCATCCGCGCGTTGCCGACATCAGCCGACCGAACTTATCTATCATTATATTTTCAATTTCCATTAATTGGTAATAATATTGTTCGGAAATGTTACATTCACTAATATCAAAAAACTATAAAAATATATAAAAAGCGAATTAAAATCTTAGGCTTATTTTCTGTCATAATTTGGCACCGATTTCCAAATACCCTATAATAGTTTTTTAAAAAACATATATTATTTAAAAAAAACCTACGAATATTAATGTCATATTATAAACCTTAAATGGCGCGCATAGTAGTAAGCAGCAGGTAAAACGAAATGTACCGAAGGTCTGTCATAAATTCCTGTTAAAATTAAATACAACAGCTCTGCGGGAACTTGATTAATAAAAACCTTCGAATTGCTAATAAATAATTTGATTTTTAATCATGATACTTTATTAGACATGTCTTATTATTGCTATTAAAGGCTGTTAAAAAGTATAAATGTAAGCAATGCCAAACTTAAACACTTCTATTTGAAAATACAAAGATATTAAAATAAACATATAATTACTGTTAAATTAACTGTTTTTATATTTAAACTAAAACAGTAAATTCCCGTAACACCTAGTGTGGCATGACGCAGACAGGTGATCATCCTTTTGTGCCCACCCAAACATTCATATGTTTCCCATTGATTCAAACCTAGGACCTTAAGCGCACCACGGAGGTAGTTGAGGTTTAAAACAACATAAAATAAAAATTTCTAAGAACCCGCCAACTGATAACGACGTTTTTGAGTACGCACCCCAACGAGCCTTTTGTGTATTAATGTTGGATTCGTGTCTGTGTGGATTATGCGTCTGCGTGTTACGCCGGAGTTCCCGGGTTCAAACCCGAAGAAACAGATAAACGTTTCGTTTCGTTACGTTGTAAAGAGAATGATAAGTGAAAGAGATAAAGAAACGTCTGCCCCACGCAGAGGATACAGAAATTCACTTTTTAATGTCTGTCCGTTTCGAATAATATACGCATTGTTTATCATCTGAACAAGACGAATATGTAATCAATCAGTCGTAATGTCCGTCTGTGACCTCGTAATTACAGTGGACATGATTCACATATCTTTGAGTACAACTTATTTTATTCTAAATGTTGACAAACAAAAACAAGTTGAGTTTGAAGAAAGTCGACAAAAATGCGAGAAAAAAAATGATTGTCGGTTTGATTTCGTTTTGTACTTGTGGTTTATTTTTAACTACAGACAAAAAAGAGGGGTGTCATAAGAGTGTGTCTGTGGCATCGTAGCTACTAAGCGAATGGACAAATTTCGATAGTTATTTATATTTAACTGTTAGTTAGATAAATGGTCTACAGAATATGTATGTATGATAATACTTGATTTAAAGTGTTTTTTGTCAACAATGAATATCGGTCATCGATCAAACACACTGCCTCTAATGAATTTAAATCGGTTAACTAGTTCTGAATATACAACTTATTGAAGATTTCCATCGATATCGTGGCGCACATCACTAGCCAGCAACTGCATCGGCACGATAAGCTGCTCAAATAGTGATGCGCATACATCTGCATAAATTAACGTTGAATAATTGGGGATTGACTTCATCAGCATAATGGCTTTTCTCGCGTTTCATTTGGAAATTTCATAATAATATTTATCTTATCCCTATTACAAATTATATTATTAAAAGACAGTTAGAGATAATATCTATATTTAATACAAACGATTGTTGTATATATATTTGTATGTTTATATAAGAAGTCAAATCTTTACGTATTATGGACTTAGCTTCAGCTAAATACTCATTTATTGAAATAAACTCCATCCTAGTTATATCTTGTACTCATTAATATTATAATCACTTTCACGATATAAAAGTCAGACCGTCTTTAGCTTGACAAATGACCAATGTTGAAAAACAAGATGGCGGTCTGCCGCCAAACTGTCAAAACCACGTCATTAAATATATATTTATACAAAGCAGTCTATATATTGATTGAGATTACTATTAGATATAATTAATTATATACTGCAAGAAACTCTATACATATACAAGCTTGATTATTCTTTATAAATTAATATTTTAAGACATCTATGTACTTTATGTTTGTTATAATATAGATAATGAATTACACTCGTCAGGCTCAGTTATAATATTTTTGCATAACTTTGTACGTGTGATTTCGCAGTACATACCTACCTATGTATAAGTGACATATAACGACCCTTAGAATGAAAGCGACTCACTCAAAATTCCTGTAAAACTCGATTTTACCATAAACTGACCTTAAAGGATATTCTAAAACCTTGTAAGGTAAAAGTGACCCATATCTGAGTATAACAGGGGGTAACGCATACTTCGGTCTCTATATATTATATAGATGTATTCAATACTATAATTTTTTGAAGACTTTAATGCTCATTTACCACAATTTGCCTTTTTTGGATTATTAGGTCACTTTCGTTCCAAGGGTGCGATATGTACTTAGGTAAGGTGAAAACTTTCTCTTATCAATGTAAGAAAATTCTCTCAAATGGTCTTAATCTTGGACATCGATCATTTCAATTCCTACGAAATGTTATAAAGACGCGCCAATGTTTAACAATCTGCTTGTAAAAATCGAAAAAGTAATTCTGCAAAGGCACACTTGCAGAATAAGTAAGATTTTAAATATGTATTTTTAATTTAAAATATTTTAACTAATACATCAGATGTTTTGATGAGTGGTTATTGATGATAATATCTTCTTTAAACCTTGAATACGAAAATTAACTTTGTCGATAATCCTTTGAGTGTCACATTAATGTACCCGCCTATTATACAATGTCAAGCGATGTATCTTTGCTTGAAATAAACAAAATCTTATTCCCAAAAGAAGTGAGGAATGGAGTATGTATATTATACTAAAATCGACAAGTCTGTCTGTTACGTCTCAGTGTTTTAAGTGCTGACACAAGAACAAGGGGAACTAGTTTGTGCCCGTGGCTTTGTTTGAGATAAGTTGAGTGCTAATTCTCAATTCGTGTGTTTTAAGTTTCAACTGTCTGTGACATAGTCGTGTCTAAACGAATGGTCTCGATAGCGTCAGTTCTCACGCTGTCCGTCTTAGCTACAATTTATGAAGATTTGTACATCTATTTATGAGATATTTTTATTAAACTTGAATTATACTTGTCTAATATAACATTTAGGTAGCTGAAATCACTACGTGCAGTTTTTAAATCCACGCGAATCCTGGGCGAGTGGTGAGTTATTAAATGAATTATATGTTTATCTATTATTGACATATATCGTGGGAATGTCAAATAAATCTTATCAAACGGAATCCAAATTATCTCTTTATGAATCCTTCAAAGTATTTCCAAGCAGCCGTGCCCCGCGGCCTCTCCTGCCCGGATTCAAAGTCAAAAGGAATATTTTTTGGAAATTTATTATCCGTTTTCACTTTCAAAACTAATGCAAAAGAAAATACTATGTCGAAATCTAGCTAATTTATCTATACATATAAATAAAATTGGAGTGTCTGTTTGTAATATTAAAATAACCGCCTTTTACTAAATGCATATGGATGGATACACGGTACATATATACCAAAATAACATTTTTTACAAATTTTGACGGGACTTTCATGTAATAAGGAGTAACTTAGGCTAATTTTAGTCTAGAAATTATTAAAATAAACTTAAAAAACATACCTATTCTGCTCGGACGAAGTACATAAAACATAATACATATCTATCTATCTATTATTTCGCTTTTCGCTGTTTTACTCTCTTTATAGGCTACATAACATCATTTTACGACAAAATTAACACGGGCGAAACCGCAGGGCACAGCTATTTGTAAATAAAGTCCTATGTTTACAGCCTTACTGGACAAATGGAGCATCCAACACAACATTCAGGTCGAAGCAGCAGTTCCTGAGAAATACGCGTCAAACATCCATCCAGCCAAGCTATGGACCCTGCCAAGTGTCGGCTCACGTTCGAGAGGTCCAGACAAAGCGACAGAATATTCCTTTCGCGTGTTAGAGACGCAGTGGCGGCGTCGTCACAGTCGTCTCTGATCCGAACTAATTGCTTGTTTTCAAAGATCGCAGCTCCTATGTAAATGGCCAGATGCCGATACGGTTCTTTTGCTTGGAAGCTGACTCGATCGAAATAATTGGACAGACAAACAGGTACTTCAGTAAGTAACACCCCTCTTTTTTCTGGGTTAAGTCGTAACTCCATCAACCGTGAGAAAAATTTCCTGTCTAGGCTAATTTTGTCGAAGCCTTAAAGAACTACCTCCGTGGCTAAGCGGTTAATGCGTCTGTGTGATGCGCCAGAGGTCCTGAGTTCGAATCCCTGCGGGGCAAATGAATGTATCGGTTGGGAAGGCACCTTTGGGCTAATCACCTACTTGCCTCCAAAGTAAATGATCAGTGAAACAGATACAGAAATGTGTCTGCCCCACGCCCCATGCCCCACTACGGGTTACGAGAATTCACATTAGCCTCCCCAAATAAATGTTCTATCCAATAAAACGGAATCTTTCAACTCGAACAGTAATTCGTGAGGTGAGTGCGTTCAAACAACCTCTTCCTCTCTAACATTGGCCATTGCTTTTTACTTATCCGCCCGCATCCACTCATCCTTTCTAACACTTGTACCATTCTGAGGCACGAAAAAATTTTAATATACTACTAATATCATAAATGCGAAAGTCTGTCTGTAACGCTATCACGCCTGAACCACTGAACCGATTTTGATCCAATTTAACACAGAAATAGAGTCGAACATGAGAAAAAACATAAGATTACCATTTATTGCGAAAAAAGAGTTGATGTGGTTGAAAAAAATTCGTTATTTTCATCCACTACTTCAACCACTTAAGATATATATATGTATATATATATCAATTGATATAAAAATTCACACGCTAAATATATCGATATAACGCGGTAATGTAGCCAGTATTTTGGGTACGCACCCCAACGGCTTGATGAGCCTTTTGTATTTTGTAAATATATTTAAATAAATTTTACCAATGAAATAATTTTATGGTTAAAAGATATACCTACCTAATAACATAAATTAGTTTAAAAAGAAAATGACTAGGGTAGTATAAAGTATGTAGATATTTTGATCTCTATATTATTCTATGCAAATGGCAGCACATAACCTACCAACTAGAATGTGTATTTAGTATTAACATACAAACTAGTGTATATTTACATATATTTGCGATGTATTATGTAAAACAAAGCTTTTAAATGAAAGTTTTAAATACTGTGATCGCTAAGCTATGTATATGCACATTATATTAAACAGTTAATAGATAAACTTACGTCTCCCGAGCCGACGGAAATAAAGCAAAATTGTTGAGAAGCACAGAAACACAAAAACACAGAGAAACACAGATTGGTAGGAGCGAAACTCGTACGGACCGATCGAAGAAGAAACGCGAACTGACGGCCGCGGGCCGCGACCGACGGGCGATGGGGAATTTCGTTTAGGAGGAGCTTCGACCGGGGTTGCAAGCTCCTATCATCGGTTTCATATTTATTCTTACAACCGTCTTCACAAAAGAAGGCTCTCAATTATTCAAAGCGTCTTTTGTGATGCAAATATGTGATAATTCTTTGTATGATAGGTCGTACTTCAGAGAACCATATAAATGGAGGAGTTTTAGTTAATATCATTTTATTATTACACCTGGACTTGAGAATGTTCACTTAAGACTTAAACATTAAATTATATTTGTTTTTTAAAGAAACTGTAAGGCGACATCATAATATTTTTAATTTATAATTATTATATTCTTTTTCTTCTTGACAAAATATCCGATAGGATTTAGAGTCAGTAGCTACACAATATGTTTTTATTGAGGAATTGTGAATTCGCGACTTAGCAAAGATCATTGACTTTTGTATTTTAACATTGAGCCACAACTTTTCATTTTACGTTTTTGATATATACTTGTGGTTAAATCTATTTAAGAGGCAAACATACAAAAAAGAAAAAGCAAACATGATGCATTAAAATAAATAAAATAACTTTTAGCGCCAAGAACGAAGCAGAATTCCGTCGTTGGCAACCCCATCGGTACCTGTATTAACGCACACACACGCGTGCTACTTTCAAAGGGTCGTGTCGACACGCGCGCACACACAAGCGCAGGGAGGGATGCATGTCTCGATGAAAACTGGTTCTGGGTTCGATTCCCGATGTTATGTAATTTCATACATTCCAATTATTATTTATGTTTTATTTTATTTAGAATTTCACAACATGAGTTGGATTTTTGGTTACAGCCCTTACCATCAGCACATATCGGCACTCTACGTGACAATTTATGTCAATAGCAGTATCGCTTCGTCTTGGATTAAAATCTACAGTTCCTCATCAGTGTCGTTGTGGGGCGTTAGTGCTGGTCGTTTTTCTCGCCACTCCGGCTTGTAAACAAATAAATAAATAATAATAATTAAATATGTTTTTAGGCAATAATAATAACTAGGACAATTCACATACATACTGATCCCAAAGTAAGTAGCTGAAGAACTTGTGTTATGGTAATCAGAAATATTTTTTTTCGTCAATTTTCCAATGTTTTTAATAGCTGTTAATCAAAAACTATTAAAATCGGTCCAGCTGTTCTCGAGTCATAAGTGTTCGAACAAACCCGACTTTGTTTTATATAATACTAGCGACCCGCCCCGGCTTTGCACGGGTATAAAACATATATAAAAACCTTCCTCTTCAATCACTCTGTCTATTAAAAAAACCGCATCAATATCCGTTGCGTAGTTTTAAAGATTTAAGCATACAAAGGGATATAGGGGAAGAAAAAGCGACTTTGTTTTATACTATGTAGTGATATATGATAGATTTCAATAGCCCACAAAATAAAAACTAATTAATTTTTAGTTCAAAAATGTATTATCAGGGAAATTAAAGAAAATAGAAAGTACAGTATTATATAATTACATATTAACAATAATTATGTATTTGTGAATGGTATATTATGTTTATCATTTTTAAACAGTCTGTGTCACCTCTGTACTGATAATATAAGCTGAAGTTTGTTTGTTTGAACGCGCCAATCTCCGAAACTACTGGTTCTAATAGAAAAATTATTAGTGATAATTATCGAGCAAGGCTGTAGACATGACATCGCGAGACGACCATTAGGAGAGTAGCATCGACGAAAAATGTTGCAAAAATGAAGAAAAAATTGGAAAGCGGGCAACTTATTTAACATTTTGAGGAGTTTTTTAATTATTGTCTCCAATTTCACTTGTTTGTATGTTTGTTTTGTTAAGCCAATTATTATTGAATTCAAAATTTTAATTTAATGTCCAGTAACACCAATTTAGAGATGTAGGTACTTAAGATACAAAATCCTGTCATACTGATTGTTAGATTTAGTTCGAAGGCATAATAGCGTTTTTGAAACCAATTAAATAATTATGGGATATTAGTTTAAGGTAAGGGAGTTGTACCTACACCAGAATTGACAACAATTTCGATATTTTGTCGAAAAATACAAGGAGGACAAAACCAAAGAATATATTATTCATACTTACTGCAAATTTGTATTTTTTTATAAGCAATTGAGTCCAAATGATAAATATTTGTTTTTCACAATAAATCGTTGTGACACTGAATTTAGCGAGTATAAATTCCCTTCATGTCCGTCCAGTTTTTCAGCGCTTTCCCGCGCTGCGCTGTACGTGACAGATGACAAGTGGCCGCCATTTTGCCCTTATTTATTGCCATAATAAAAATTCAGATTTGACAGATTTACTGCGACTAAGGTGACATAGGTACCCAGTTCTTCAATTTTATGCCTACGCATTTTAACGACGAAAACAGAGAAACGATATACTTAAATTTATGTATGTCTGTGTAATAGTAGCTCGTGCCTCGTATAGGAATCGACCGATTTCGATGCGGTCTTCTTTTTGAAACCTAAAGTGTAGAGATGGATCTTCGCTCTCATTTTCATGCCTAAATAGTTTACTTTATGTTTTTTAAGTGAGAAGGGTACATTTGACTTTTAGTTATATAGTCTTATAGCTCGATAGCTATAATATATATATATATATATATATATATACATATATATAAAATTTAGTTGTGTGGCAGTTTCCATTTCATCCTGGCATTTATAATTTTGCTTCTGCAGTCTCAATAATACTCCCAAACATTTATAATAATTTAATAAGAAGAATGAATGATATAATCTACAAGAGATTACATTATATTAAATATATTATATTAAGAATACTTTATAGTTTATTACGAGTGCTCACCTCCGCAGCTTCGGCTTACTGGTCGACCAGTAGTCCTCAGCTGCTACGGCTCGTACAAGTGGCTGCGCTTTGTAATTTGTTACGGCAGGCGAAGGCTGCCCACCCTCCGCGCCTCCGGCTTATAAAAAAACACTCTAGGGGTAGGGCAGACAAGTCCACGTGGAGCCGGGGTCGGCAGATTCGGTTCTGTGACTATTTTTATATTTTGGAAACCCAACCCTTAAATATATTCAATTTAAATAATCTTTAAAAATCATAAATATCCTTAACCTTATCTTGAATTTGTTAGTTATTTCTTATTTGAATTTGTTAACTTATATACAATAGTAGGTACTCTTAATCCAGTAAACCAACGCTTAATTTTGCCATTTGAGTTGATTACCTGTAGGCCTAGACAAGTGGCTTTCTACAATCGTAAACGCTAGTAGAATAGAAAAATAAATGTATGGGATTGATAACGATTGACATTAGCCAACGAAATATCACGTGATCTAGCGTAGCGTAGTTTAAATTGGTAGAATTATAGCCAAGTGTCAATTGCTTTTCTATTCGAACAAACGATACGCATTGTTTTGCGACACAGATTAGTAAACCACGAAAATACATAAAACGGAACGGGTAATGGTCGACAAAGTGTTAAAAAGTTGTAAAATTTATCGAATTTCGAAAAATTATATCTCGAAAAGTAAGAAGTTCCGATGGAAAGCATTTTACAAAAGCATTCTAGTAATATATCCTACATGTATAAAAAATTTAAAATAAAAATTTTTTTAAAAAATCCATGGTACATATTGGAAGGCTTAGCCAATTTTTGAGACTTTCTGTGATGTGACACAGGTGTGATTAAAATTGCCACAATCAGTGGTCTCGAACCTACCGATTTTTCGGTATTTCTACTGATATGGGCTCTGTTTTACCGAAATACCGAAATGGAACGATTTTTCTACGATTTCAGAGTATACATGGAAATTCTCCCGATTTTCTACCGATTTTACTATTTTAACATGGCAACATCTTTCATTTATGTTTAAATGTTGCGGGGAAGCCCTCAATAGTAGTAGGTATGGCTGAACCTAGTGCGGAATGTTCCATATATTTTGAGGAATACACTTTTGTCATTTGTACTCAATGTTATAAAGGGCTTCTCGCTCGGGAATTTACCTGTCTAGTCTATATAAACAGGAATTTTTATTAATTATTTTTTTCATTAATTTTCTTAACTTTGATGAGAGAGTAACTTTTCTTTCTAATAGGTGCCTACAAAATAATGTTAAGGATGCATTGTATTTATTTGTTTTAGTATTGTCTACGTTGTTAAAAAAATTTTCCAAAAATGAATATAAAGAAATTTGTTCAGTTAGTGACACAAGTATTAACTAATGAAAATGAAATGAAACTAAATTCAATAATGACATTGTCATACTAGGAGAGTCAGCTGTCAGATTCAGATTAATATAATTTGCATGCTTCAGATGTTTTTCTTTTAATTTCTTTATAAATTATAAAAAAGCAAATATATTTGGATTTGATTTGGTTCCTGTTGTTTTTATCCTTCAAAAAATTACGAGTTAATTATACTAAACTTTAGCTGATTCACTGTAATTTTGCTTAAAAACACGGTATTTAATAATACCCTTGCAACACGGTAAATGCCGACTTACATTGGAGACACTGACTGACTCTGTAGTAAAGCTGTGGGACAAAAGTCAAAACCTACGATTGATTTCAGATTTGTAATAGTTTCATCTTTTATATTTTATCATCCGCTAACGTTGAACGGATATTTTCATATATAAATCTTTTGAAAACAAAACTGCGAAATAGGCTGTCTACTGTTACTACTCTTATCTACTGTTGTGTTTAGTACACTTTACAGGTAATTGTTATGACTTCGAAATTAATTCGAAAATGACCGCGACTATGGCCAAAGAATATTAGTACAAAAAACAATTATACCTACTTCAGTTTTATTTTCAAAAATTAGTCTGTATTTTTTTCAATGAATTTGATCGAATATTGTTTTTTTTTTGTGAAATACCGATTTTGGGTACAAATATACCGATTTTAGTTGGCAATTCTACCGATCTCGCTCTTTGACGTTCGAGACCACTGGCCAGTGGCCACAATAACGACAATCGACATGGCCATTGGCCTGTTAACCGTTAAAGGTTATATGCCGGTATCTAAAGCAGTTTCCGCGTGCACGCATTAATATATTTTATTATTAGTTTTATAAAGTACCTATTGTAGTTGTTTTTTATTAGTATTGTAATAAGTATAATAGGTTATGAAACTAAAGTAATAATAAGATAGAACTTCCATTTCGTAAAAAAAAAATAATGACCTTCAAGCGATCAAGTACAGTTTTTGCCTTATTTAGTGAGAACTTGAGCAGACATCTGATGGCTGTGGAACCCCGAGCCTTGTTGATTGTTCAGCATGTTTTGTACCTAATTAAAAGAAGTTGGGTATCTACTATCTTCTAAGAACTGCTAAACCAAGTTTAGGTTAGTAATTTATATCTGTTATGTTTCATACATTGAAAACGTCTTATTCTGGTTGTACCAACAAGTTATTAGTTGTGCTGCTTTTACAGATTCATTGTAATTAATGTAAGTAGTTCTTACCTCTTAAAGTATTAAGTAAGAAAAATATAATATCTAAGGATAAACCTAAAATTATAAATATATAACCTTAGAAACCTACATTATGCAACAATAACATAAACTGTGTTTTTATATAATGAAATACAATATTTAACCATAGTTACCCAGCATAAATAGGATCAAAACAGCAAAAAGAAGTGGGTAAAATCATCACCATTTATCAACAATCACACAAGCTTGCTGCAATTCAGCTGTTCAGCGAGCTTACACTACGCCTACACCAGTGGTAGTTTAGTGCGGCTCCAGAGCCGCATGTGGCTCTTTGGCTCCTTATGTGCGGCTCTACCACAAGTATATATAAATATTTAATTTATCAAAATATATATGATAAATTAAAATTGTATTAAAATTAATTACAAATTCTACTTAATATATATGTAAACAAAGTGCTTGACACTTCATTTAACTTGATGTGTATATGTCATCTGTGAGGGAACTTGGAGCTGTCTCTCAGATTGACATATGAATAGTTAGGTTATAAAAAATGTATTGTGGTTTAAAAGTTTAAGTGAGCTTGAATAAGAACTGGTAAAGCAATAGCTCTTAATGTTGTTTCTCTTTTCAGTTAAGATATACTTGTAATTGTTTTAGTATAAAGTAATAAATGTAAATAGTTTTAAGGCTTGCTTTACAACAATAAATCTCTTTTCAGAGCAACTCAATTTTAGCTAAAGTTTTACTGTTCATCTATCCAAGGATACATCACATTATATATATAATATGAACAATTATTTTCAACTGAGAAGTCAATGATAAGAATTTGGAATCATGCCTAAAATTAAAAACAACAACATACAAGCCTGACTTACTCAAACTTTCCAAGGAGATGCAAGCAAATTGTTCACATTAATAAATATTTATTGAGTATGAAATTTAGATTTATTTAGTGTACTACTTATTTAGTGTAATAAAAGTTTACTAAACAAGCAGATTTGGCTCCCAATCTGTTTTAAAATTGTTGTTATGTTCATATTTGGCTCTTTGGCTAATAAGTTTACCAACCACTGGCCTACACTAAGTAATTCTTAATAAATTCTAAGGTAATAATTATTTTCAGTAAAAAAAAAAATATCAAGACAGAAGTATATCTGCCTCGTGCTCCACTAGATGTTATTAATTTTCACAAAGAGTGTCACATTCTTATTAGTAGTGTTCTCAATTTCAGGTTACGGAGTATTTGGCTGATCAATAAGTGGTAGCAGCAGGAGTTTCAGCAGCAACATTGAGCGCATCCGTAAGTAGGTTGGTCACATGTATAAAGTACATAAAACAGTTTGATTATAAAATATAAAGCAATAAAATATTTGCTCCATCCATTTCAAGTTGGAACAGTTTGCATGCCATATTGAGATAGTTTGTTCTTCATCTCATGAACCACAATTAGTGCATTTATTATTATTTTCACTCCATTGATATTGTAGTGTAAGTGCAGGTGTGATATTGTAGTGTAAACACAAGTGTATTTTGCATAAGGTAATATTGCTAAGCTCACCAAAATGTGATGGATGAATTATTCTTGGCAGAGCAGTCGTGGCTAATACCTTGGACTTACCTTCTATCTGCTTCACAAGTTGTGAATCACAACACTGTGCCGATCCTCTTCTAATACACTCCGGAAGTGCATTGCTTACAGCATGTCTGATCTGATCGGTCCTCACCTCATGGGTGACCTGGGACTGTCTTTTTCCTAAGGTTGATGCGCAATATTTATTACCGGATACTATAAAAATCGTCTATAGCAGAATCACCCATAGATAACCTTCGATTTTTAATAATTAAAAATCAGTGTGTTTATTATCAAAAACATTTTTTTTCATCAAAACAAGGTTATAAAAAGATAAAAAACATTGTTATTGATAGTTAATTCTCCTGACGCTGCCACATCTGGAACCCGATCTATAATGTCATGTTCTGCTCTCAAAGAGTAAAAGCATCCGTGATATTCTTCAGGAATTATCCCTTTCTCACATATAGTGATCAAATCCTTCTTTTTTGCTTTACAAATTGGCATTAGATTGGTAGGTATCTACCACTAGATTGCGGGGTTACCTTACGGGATGTTTGCATATCTTTGACATAGAAGTTCAAATAGTCTTCTGAAACATCGTAATTAAAAAATATTCTAGTTTCACCTTTTATAAATTTTAATTTCTTTATCTTGAGCCAATTCACTCTGTTTCCGTTACTGTCTTTTGATTTATTTTTTATTATAATTTGGGATAGTTGTTTTAAATTGTAGAATTCATGGTACCTACTTAAATTCTTTCACATGGTATGGAGCTTTCTTTACATTCTTTTTACCAATTTTAAAAATGTTTTGCCAGTCTATCATAGAAAATATATCTTTATGTTTTTTTTGCATTTTCTATGCTATTATGCATTGAGTAGGCTTCCATATAGGACTGCTAAACATATCATTACGCAGATGTAAACCTTGTAAACCTTTGCATTTTTTCTACGACTTTCCTTGACATTAAAAGGACCAGCAAAGTCTATTCCGATATTCTGAAAACACCTCGAAGGTCGAACTCTCGCTACAGGTAAATTTCCCATCAAGGGTTGGCAGGATTTAGGATTCGCCTTAAAGCAAGTGACACATTTGGCCAAGCGCGAACGAATCAAGTTACGAATACCCAGAATCCAGAATTTTCTTTGTGCCAGCCATTGCAATGTACGAGGGCCACAATGTAAGTATCGACGATGAAAATAGTCAATCAACAGTAATGAGAGACGAGAATCTCTAGGTAATATTAAGGGGTTAATCGTACTTTGTGGTAGATTAGCATTCTTTAGTCGTCCCCCCACTCGAAGAAGACCGGCGTCATCAATATGAGTTTCTGTATGCCCCGACGACAATTCTCATGGCGCTCAATATTAGCAATATTAGCCGTAAAAGCTAGAGATTGTTCAGCCTGAACCAGCTTCAGAAGAGCTGCCTCCAATTCTAGAGTGGTCAATCCCTTTCTGATGCAGCGTCTCGACTTGGGGTTCTTTGAGTGTTTGGCAAATCGCAAACACCAAGCCAATATACGTTGGACACGAGACAGTGATGAAAACTTGTTCAGCATCTTAGAAATTACGCTAGTTTCTCCAGTATTCATTTCGAGTAACGATAAATTAACCTCTGTAGACCTTAGCTCTGGTATATTAGGTATTTCCAACGACTGCGTTTGAACTGGCCATGTAGTGGTTTCTGTAACTAACCATTTTGGACCAGACTACCATATAGGAGATGAGATAAGGTCTGAACAGCTCAACCCTCGACTACACAAATCTGAAGGATTGTCATGGGTAGGAACATAGTGCCAATTTTTAATTGGAATGTCATCGGTAATCTTTGCCACTCGATGAGATAAAAATGTTTTAAGTTTATATGCAGTCTATATAGTGAATGCAGTCACTTTGGTTATGTTGATTCGAGAATGAAATAGCTGAAACACATGCTTCAAGACGAGAGCCAGTAGTGTGGCCGCCAAGAGCTCCAAACGATTAACAGTCAAGATCTTTAACGGAGCCACTCTCGACTTCGCGATTAACAAGTGAGATGCCATCACATTGTCTCCTGACGATCGCAGATAAATACAACACCCATACGCCTTGGTAGATCCGTCACAAAATCCGATAAGTAACTTGTAGCGCCAGAACTGACGATTTGACGCGGGATCCGTACATGGTGCAAATATTGTAACTGTGTACAAAACCGCTCCCATTGCAAGCGTATTTCATCCGGTACCTTTTCATCCCAGTCTAATTGAAGTTGCCAGAGCTGTTGCATTAATAGTTGCGCTATTAGTACTACTGGCGTCACCCAACCCAGAGGGTCGTAAATACGCGCTATGTTAGATAAAATAAATCGCTTGGTACAACGCGATTCTAATGCAGTTACTGAGTAAGTAAATAAGTCTTGTGTAGGGTCCCACTGGATACCCAATATTTTAAGCGTAGTTTGATTACTATTGTCACAAAATGATTTCGGAACCTGACAATGCTCCGCTGGAAACTGAGACAAAAATTCCATTGAGTTACTACTCCATTTCCTCAAGTCAAACTTGCCACGGTCTAGTAATTTTATAAGTTCATCCTTTATTTTGTGAGCTTCCTCCACCGACGACGCTCCAGCTGTGATATCATCCATGAAACAATCTTGTTTAATAATAGCCGCCGCATTTGGCCACTGCGCACCGTGGTCATCTGCAAGTTGGTGCAATGTTCAGATGGCCAAATAAGGTGAACTACTCACGCCATACGTCACGGTTGTAAGTTCAAATTCTTGTACTGGCTCATCAGAACTATTTCGCCACAGGATGTGTTGGTATTTACGGTCTTCCGGTCTGAGATTAATATTTCGATACATTTTAGAAATATCAGCTGTAAAAACTACTTTTGGAATTCTAAATTTAGTGATAATGTCTACTATATCATTCTGTAACTTAGAACCAGTGTAAACGATGTCATTAAGAGCTATTCCATTAGAAGTCTTCGCACTGCCATCAAATACTACTCTAAGTTTTGTAGTTGCACTATCAGGTTTCAAAACACAGTGGTGAAGAATAATATTTAATGTACTTGTATGTAACAATGTATCCTTTTCAACAAGATGCATATGTCCCAACTCAAGATATTCCCTCATAAATTTTACGTAGCCTTCTCTTAAGTTATCATCTCGAACAAAACGATTCTCGAGATTAAATAATCTCTTTAACGAAGAGTTGTATGACTGTCCCAAAGACTCCGTCCGTCGGGATCACGTTTCACTAAACTTGAATACAAGTCCTCACACTTCTCGTCTTCCGGGTTCCTACATTTAACTGCTGGTGGTTCTTCAACTTCCCAGAATTGTTGAATTGTTTTATTAATTAATAACGTGGACGCGAGCAGAGAAGTTGTAATAGATGGTGGCCTATGACATGGATCCAACTTACCCGTTATAACCCAACCGAATACACTATTTAGCGCAACAGGAAGACCAGGCCCCAGTTCAAGGCGCTGTCCATTGTAAAATTTGTGAAATAGTTCAGCTCCCAAAAGAAGGTCGATATCGTTGGGTTTATCAAAATCATTGTCAGCCAACGTTAAATGTTTACACGCCGCTCTCACCATGGTAGGTATTTCCATGATAGGTATTTGACTAGTGATGGTATCCATAACGATGGGGCAGATATCGAAGCACGGAGAGTCACTATCACGTGGTTGTACAGAGCATGGTGTCACACCTCTTATCTTATGCACCGCAGATTGACCCAAACCTGCGACAGTAAGATTACATCGCCGCAACGGTAAATCAAGGCGCCGTGCACATGAGGTTGTAATAAAACAATCCTGAGCCCCACTATCAATGAGTGCGCGAACAGTCAAAGTGCCACCCGGACCGCGTACGCGTACAGTACAAGTGCCAAGAAGCACAAAAGCGCGGCTGTCACCAACATATGTGTTGGAGCTCGTAGAATTCATAGTTACTACAGTATTTGTCTCCTGCGCAAGTAGTTTCTGCTCAATGTTTACATCACCAATCGACCCTGCACCCTTAGGTGATTCGTGCACTTTGTACAATTAGATTTTGACTGACACTTACCGATACTATGATTCGGGCGTAAGCAATTAGTGCAAAGGTTTTTCGTTTCAACTACATTTTTCCGATTGCTTAAATTATATGAGTGAAATAACGGACACTTATAAATACTGTGGTGAGAAAACCCACAACAAACGCAATCCGGAAATCTATTTATATTATTAGCTGCAACTGCCGCAGAGTACGTCCCTGTAATGTTACATGATTTGAGATCCAAATCCGGCCCTGTGTTCTCATAAGTGATATCATTAAAATAATGTTCTGCTCCTGTATGTTGTTCTATGTCTGAGTACGGACTCGCGTACCGTACAAAGTCTGAGTACGGCACTGTTTCAGGATAGATCTCTGTATTGACGGGTAAAGATACAGTACGAAATTGCGAGGTATTATTTTTGTTAGCCATGTTTCTATTAAATGGCGGTCGCTGCTGACCCCTTTGTGGATAATTAATGTTTGGAGTAGGAGTAATATTCGACCCACTCACTTCCAAAATCTTTACATAACTTTGTAAAAAAAGTAATAAACCGCTAAAAGTGGGTATTATTTCTTTATTTTGAGATTCAAAGCGTTTACGTGTATCGGAATCTAAATTACGTGACGCTAAATAAAACAACACAAATTCAGCCAGGTCTTCGATTCCAATAGCTTTAAGAGCATTAGCCGATTCATACAACATATTTGTCATGTTTCGTAATTCGATTAAATTACAAACTTTCATCGATCGATAATTACAAATTTTATCTAGATAATTAATTGCTAAAATGCGTTTATTTTGAAAACGATTTACAAGAGCTTCGAAAACTATATTATAATTAACCGCTGTCACAAGAACCCCTTTCACCACCGATAAGGCCGAGCCTGACAGACTAGCTAACAAATAATGAATTTTTTCTATAGGTGACAAGTTATTATTTTCATGTATAAGTGATAAGTATGTATCGTAGAATGTCTGCCATAATTCTATATTTCCATCGAATTTAGGTAACTCGATCTTAGGTAACCTAACTTGAGCCCTGGGCTTCAAGTGAGCCGCATCCATCCCGGTGCCGATCGAGTCAGACGCACGGGCGTCGGCGCTGCTATATTTTACGGACGAGGCAGGGGGTGAAAAGCATCCGTGATATTCTTCAGGAATTATCCCTTTCTCACATATAGTGATCAAATCCTTCTTTTTTGCTTTACAAATTGGCATTAGATTGGTAGGTATCTACCACTAGATTGCGGGGTTATCTTACGGGATGTTTGCATATCTTTGACATAGAAGTTCAAATAGTCTTCTGAAACATCGTAATTAAAAAATAATCTAGTTTCACCTTTTATAAATTTTAATTTATTTATCTTGAGCCAATTCACTCTGTTTCCATTACAGTCTTTTGATTTATTTTTATTATAATTTGGGATTTCGCCATCTCGTAGGAGTCAGCGAGTACGTCGGCCGACTCCTTCAAAGGTAGAGGAGAGTGACTAAATATTATTGTCTCGGATTCACATTCGTATTTCTTCACTGTAATACGTTTTAAGAGGTCCCATGAACGTTTTGTCTAGTGGCTGGAGCTTGTGGGTTGTGTGCGGAGGTAAGGACATAATGACTACATTATTTTCTCTAGCAAGCTCTGTCACATCGATGTTACGAGTATGAGAAAAATGACCATCTAAGATCAGTAATACTTTCGATTCCGAAGTAGGGTTGGTATGTTTAATAAAATGTTTGAACCAGTCAGTGAATATGTTCATTTGGATCCATCCTGATGTATGTGCAACGCCAACAGCGCCTAGGGGACTGCCTCTCATTAGCTGATCACTCATGTTCTTGCGAGGGAATATAATAAAGGGAGGTAAAAAATGACCAGTGGCGTTCATGGCAACCACAATTGTCATTAATGAACCCCGTTCAGCTGAGGTGAGTGAAGCTATCTGCCGTTTCCCTTTATGGCCAACCACTTGGGGTATTTTGCTCTGTACTACGGTAAGCCCAGATTCGTCAACATTGTATATGCGGTTTGGACCATAGTTTTCTTGAGCATAAACGCCTTCAAGGAGATCAAAGAATGTGTCTACTTTTTCTTTGCTGAATCCAAAGGCTCTAGCAAAAGATGTGCCAGTTGGTCTTCTCATTGATAGTTTGTCCTTATGGTGCTTAAGAAATAGCTCAAGCCATTTCTTTCCAGCCAATCCCGTGTCACCAAATGGATTTGTCAACTTATTACGTCTTGCCAACATGTACGCCATTCTTCTAACATCGCTTCTTGTCAAGCCGTGAAACTTGCTCTCCATTGTCAAAATGTAGTCTACCAAAAGGTTTTCAAGGGTTGTCCCTAAAACAGTTTTCCTCCCAAGTGTAGTAGCTGAGGTTTCTTCTGGCGGTAATTCTATTTTCTGGCATAATCGAAATAAGGTACATCTCGGCACACCAAAGTGTTTTGCAGCTCTTAAATACCCCTTTTTTTTTCTCTGACTAATTTTAAAGCTTGCGCCATGTCCTCTGCATTCCAATCTTTTCGTTTCGTTTTGACGCCCGACATTCTGATAAAAAATAGAAAAAAATACATTTAATTTATAATTAACAAAATCATCACATCAGCTGATATTTAAAAGAACCAATTATGGAATATTCCATAATCGGATACTATGATTCGTCCATATTTGGATTTTCTAACGAATTCAAACTGACATTTATACGTTTATATTTGATAAGGTAATACAATAAAATACTGCTAAAACTTACAAAAGAATATCTAAACTATGTCTAGAACTTATTACAACAATACTGTGTATACTTTTTGAACGAAAACTAAGCGTTTTTTACATACCTGAGAAAGTTTTGCGGAAGCGACAAAACAAAAAACTGCGACTGTGATGAAACGGCTCGCTCGACTGACATGTCACGACTTGTACGCGCGAAGGTGGACACGAAGAAAGAGACAAACACTGTTTTTTGCGTATTTCTATTCCCGTTTGCAAGAAATGACAGTATTCTATATTAGGGATACTATTCCACATTTGGTAACTTTCCTCTATTCGTACCAAAAATCGACCGCTACTGTTTCGCTTAGTAGTTTTAACAAATTGTTCTTCGCATAAACGTTCTTCTTCGGCAAGGATAGAACTCCTTCCGCCTACCTCCTCTAATTTCCAAAATTTACGCAATTGTTTATCTATGTTTGATATTTGCGTTTCAGCAAAATTACTACGACTATAATTAGTCTTTTTGAGTGAGATTAACCATCCTAATTTCGATTTTTGTAAGTATGGTCCATTGGATAGTCGAATCGTTTCTTCGTCTAACAAATCCCAAAATATATCAGCGCCTATTAATATATCAATTTTTGAGGGTATGTTATAACCTGGATCTGCGAGACGAATATCGTTTGGAATTACATTAACATCGATATATGTTGAGGGTAAACTTGACGTAATGCACGGTAAAACAAAACAACTTAGTCGTTTGCTAAACTTATTAA
Source organism: Aporia crataegi (assembly GCA_912999735.1). NCBI lineage: Eukaryota > Metazoa > Arthropoda > Insecta > Lepidoptera > Pieridae > Aporia > Aporia crataegi. Next base: position 4,492,666 of record OU538752.1, read on the forward strand.
TTATTATTGATCGTATGTGAATTTCGCATAATTTATTCGATTGTGAGAGCGATTGTCCCACGCCTGATATACGCATAGTGGACTGTATTACTGATAAATTTAAACGCTTACACAGTTCTTCGGTTATAAAACTATTTTGACTGCCGCTGCCTAACAGCACTCGGGCTGTTTAATATTGATTGTTACCATCCAACACTTCTACGAGGGCGGTGGATAGTGACTCTTGTGACGGTACCGACAACGCCGACGCGTGCCCGTATCGTACCGTATTCGCATAATCGGGATTCAGCGTATGCGATACGACTGAAACCGCGTTTTGTGATGACGGTAAATCATGCGTATTCACCGCCGAGGTTCTTAATCCTAACTTATTGATATTAGAATTATTATCAATGTGTAATAAAGTATTATGTTTTTGTTCGCACTGTTTGCATGGACCGAACCTACACTCTGAGAGTGGATGTCCTGCGCGTAAACAGTTTGAGCATAATTTATTATTTTTTACAATTTTAATTCTATCCGATACGTTTGAATTAACAAATCGCATACATCACTCCTTGAATACAAAAGGGATACAAATCGAAATCCATAAATTTTACAGGACAGCCAAAACAAATTTTTGAAACTGTTTTTTTATAATATTTCATATATTTATTAATTAAATATTAGATGGTAATATATCATTAGATGCGTATTTTTAGCTCTATCTATCTACAATATAAACTTTGTAATAGCTGTTACCTATTAAGAAAAAAGCATGTAAGTCCCTTTTGCATTCAAAATTTGAACCAATATTATAAAAAATATGTCAAAAATTAAACACAGTTTTACAAATAAAAATGGTTTATTGTACCTTTTTTTGTAAAAAAACTGTATCGATAAGTTTAATCTTATTACTAAGTAAAAACATAAGTGAATGGACACCAGGAAAACATTGTACCTATTAAAAAATCTAAACTAAAAAATCTTAACTTATTATTAAGAAATATAATTGAGATCAACTTTGTACGTAACTATTATTCAGTAAAATAAAACATCTCTCTAAAACAATTATATTTGTAAGAATAATAGAAAAAACAAGAGATAAAACTGTAAACGATGATGACCACGTCGCCAGGCTGCAGGTCAGCCCCGGCTCGTCCATCAGTCTTCCGTGGTAGCAGCGTGGGCAGGTACTCGCGAAGCCATCTTCGCCATAGGTGGTCTGCTAGCTGCTGCACCGCCTTCCAGTCTTCTCGGCCGACAGGTCGTGCATCTGAAAATATACCGATGCACGCGGCTCCGCAAGATCTTCCTATAAGAAAGTGGTTGGGGGTCAGCGCCTCTTCTTCTGCGTTGTCTGCGATGTTGGTGAGAGGCCGCGAATTAACCATATGTTCGGCCTCTAGCAGCAGGGTTGAGAGGACCTCCTCTCTGGGGTGTCAGTCTTTCGGTGTGGCGCTCTGCGCCGTCTTGATGTTTATGTAATAACGATGGCAACATGATTTTTTAAACTAAAAAAAGAAAAGAAAAAAAAGCCTTCCGATTAACAGAGATGAACAATTTATTACAATCCAGGAAACTGTGAGTTTTTGATGGTGTGAGTGAATGAGTGATAGTATATTATTGTAAAGTCAGTTCATTTTCGTAAGTCGTGTATGCGAATGAAATAAAATGTACGATAAACATAATTTGTTAGTGGGATGTAATCAAAGTAACTCTTGATAAACTACATTATTTGCAAGTGGCTTGTTATGTATTACATTGTCTTTGTGTAAAAGTATTTTTAAATTACATTTTTCCCGAACGCGACCTAATGCGACATACAGTTGCCCGTGACTGAAAATATTAGATCTTAAATCTACCTCTACTTTATTAATGGTTTGACCTTGACTTTTATCAATTGACATCGCGTAGCATACTTGTAACGGAAACTGTAACCGATACATTTATATTGGGCTATTGTATTCTATCGGCGCTTTGAAAAGAATTCGCGGTATGTAAAATAATTCTGAATTTCCCGGTTAACGCACTGTAATTAATCTGGGCGATGTCGCTTCTACGATAACTTTAGTGCCGTTAACTAATTGATCTGAAAAACTATGATTCCGTATAATCATAGACACGCATCCGACTTTTAAAATTAAATGGTGTTCCAACTTTCCAACTTTTTCTGGTAATATTGTTGTTTTAAATATTCATTATTAATAGGCGTTTTCTTGTTTTGGAATTTTTTTCTTTTTATTACTCTACAGTCTACCACTATTGTGTGGCCAAATATAATCTTTCATTTTATTTTCCATAACATCGGCATATCTCGAAAACAGATATGAAATGCAATGTAAATTCTTTGTTCGTAATATTGCCACTCATATCGTCCCTGAGCGTAGCGTCCTCCATGATGTCAATACAACGAGTGAGATCTTGTTTGACAAACACCGCCGTTCACGTTCAAACCTGTTTTTCAAACTCGACATCAATCCAGATTTTCATCAAGCACGACAAACACGTAGATTGTTTGACAAACGCCTCAAACACAGCAGTACACTATCAAATAATTTGACAAACACGTAAAATTTGACAAACAATTTGATCGTTTTCAGGGCACTAAAGACTTTCACTAGTGATAAAACAATCTCTTTTTAAAGCTTTCCCTCACTATTTGAGTTTAGGTTTTGGAACTGTTTTTGATAAAAAGTCTGCCAACTGTTTTTCAGAACTAGTTTTCTGTACATCATGAGTCCTTTTACAGTCTCTATCACAAAGAAGTGCCTTACTCTAATATGGTATGGTTTGGTTCTCTTGTGGAACTCGGGATTATAAGCAAGGCGTATGGCAGCTTCATTATCTACTTTTAGTGTGGGTATGCCATCAAGATTTGTGAGTTGCATAAAAACTCTTTGTAGCCACTAACTCTTTTGCGCCTTCACTCGCTTCAACAATCTTGGCTTCCGTCGCGTCGTTGAGATTGCAACTGATGCTTGCCTTTGGCTTAGCCATGAAACTGCTCCATTAGCATAGAGACATATGACTCCAGTAGTAGACCTACCAGTAAGCTCATCACCAGCATGATCTGCATCACTATAGCCTTCTAGTAGAGCACTTGTACAACTTGAGTCATATCTTATGCCATAGGACATTGTTCCCTTTACATATCTCAATATACTATTGACTCTCTGCCAATCTGCTTCAGTTGGATTCACCAACTTTCTCGAAACTACCCCAACAGCATAAGCTATGTCAGGACGTGTACCTGTCATAAGTTACGCTAGAGCACCCACAGCCTCTCTATATGGGAACTGATTTTTTGTAGGATATCCGTCTTCAACTTTCCCTGTTTCAGAAGTCACATTCTTTTCAAAAGGTGTTGAAAAAGGATTACAATCTAACATCCGGAAACGTTCCAAAATTTTCTTAGTATAAGACTGCTGACTTTTAAAAATAGAACCAAGACCCAGGTAGAAAAATGCTCTTTTGATCGTTATTGCCAGCGTATCTCCTAACTCCTTCAGGAATTGGTTCACAAAAGCCTTATCCGTAATGGCAACAAGACCATCGTCCACATACAAAGTTATTAAAATCTTTTTCTTACCTACATTTTTAGTATAAAGACAACTGTCAGCTTTATTCTGCATGAAGCCTTTTTCTAGTAGAATCTCAGCAAAACATTCATTCCAACATCGAGAAGCTTGTTTCAAACCATCACCACTTTTCTTCAGAAGACAAACTCGAACTTCCATCACTATAGCCATCAGGCTGCATCATGTAGATTTCTTCGTTGAGTTTTCCATTTAAAATTGCAGTTGCTACATCAAACTGTGTTAGTGATAATTACTTATCGTCGAGTGTATCTAAGACTACAGATCAGGAATAACTCGGAGAACTAAACCGATGCATCAGTTTTGGAAATTTCTAGTTTTAAGTCATTTCACAAATTCTTTAGCTTTGACATATGGTTAGGAATATCATCATTCTTATTATGCCTAAGTCCAAAAAATTCTAGACACAAGTTATAGGCTCTATCCTCTGTTTTTCCATCAAAAAGTCTATGTAGCTCTTGCCAAACTTCATGTGCCGTTCTGTACCGCATTACTTTCTTAAGTGTTTCCTCAGTCATATTTGTTGTCAGCATTAGTAGAGCGCCACTTTCAATCCTCTTATACTTGAGCATTTCTAAATTCTAAATAGCGTTTAATTCAGCGTCACCTGCTCCTGTCGCAAGAACTGGTTTCTGGAGTCTTCCTTCGATTGCTTCTAAAGCACCTTCTATTCTTCCATGTAGGCCAGTTGTCTTTGCTGTCGAGTTTTTCTACAACAATTTTTGTTGAGAAATCCATTTTTTTATCCTGCTGGGCCCATAACCTGATACAACTGGAAGGTGCTATCTAATATTTATAGCATAGCGGTCGGTACATGAGTACAGTTTATTAATAAAACTTGTCTTATTTATTTATTTCAAGTGACAAGACATCAAACATATTATCGCTTAGCAACGCAAAGGCAAAGACTTTCACTAGTGATAAAACAACCTCCATTAATAAAATTGGCGAAGCCTATCAAAGAGATTGGAGAGGTTTTTTATGTGTTTTTGGCGATCAAATGAATATATAACGATATAATCAAGGTAGACAAAACATTGAAGCCCTTGTAGGCCGGATAAGGCAAAATTCATCAATCTCTGGAATGTGGAGGGGGCGTTTTTGAGCCCAAACGGCATCCGCGCAAATTCTAAATGTCCTGGCGGGACGGAAAACGCAGTTTTGGGAGCGTCAGCTTCAGACATATTAATTTGATGGAAGCCGGAAGTTAAGTCAAGTGTGCTGAAATATTTACATTTACCTAATTGGTCTAAAATTTCTGATATGTTTGGGATAAGGTATGAATCTCCAATTGTAATGTCGTTTAATCGACGATAGTCTATTACAATGCGCAACTTGCGCTGGCCAGAAGCGTCGAGCTTCTGAACTATCCACATTGGGGATGACCATGGAGATACTGACGGTTTAATAATCCCTTCCTCAAGCATTTTATTGATTTGGTTATTTTATATTTACCTCTTGTTTATGAACGTTGGGGATCTTGAATGGTAGATGTGGCTAATGAGAACATTTGGAGACTGATTGGAAACTATAATATTTAATTATGTTGGATTTACATTATTGAATTTATATAAAAAAATACATGTTGCTTCTTTAAGATATTTTTACGGAATCCACTATGACAGTTCAAACTAAACAAAAATGAACCCAACATTCCATATTCAAATTAATTCAAATTATACATAAACTAAATAGTATGTATATTATGAGATTACCACTCAACACACCCCCTTAATCTCAGATATACATCATCAGACCAGACAAGTACAGAAAACCCAAAATATTCAGAAAACTATCATCAAACAAACCAACAATAATAACACAAATTATGTTGGTCGCCACCGGAGGTCGCAAAAAAACTACAATTAACTTATGAAACTAATTTAATTAATAATTTTATCCTAATACAAAATACGTCTAAACTAGCTCGATGCTAGGTAGATTCTATTTCTATGCTAACAATTCTAAGAGACTTAATCTAAAACTGTCCTACACATATACCCTTACAAACAGTCGGCAAAATGTAGTAGGGCTGTCGCTCGCTGAGCAGGGTTCACACGTAAGTTATTACATAACACTTCCACCCGCAGATCCGCAACTATTTTAGCACGTTTAGGGAAAATGTTGCGGGAAGATCCTGTGTCGTAGAGGGTGCCGCATCGTCTTCCATCTTAAGCTTTGATCTTCTAAGGTGACGACGATAATACAAGAATAGTGAATAATAGAAGAAGGAGAATAGACAGATAAAATGGTATAGTTGTGTGATAAATTAATGATTTTTCATGAACTATCGGTGTTTGAGAGTCAATCTGTTTTTGCAGTTTGAGTTTTTGATGGTGTGAGTGAATGAGTGATAGTATATTATTGTAAAGTCAGTTCATTTTCGTAAGTCGTGTATGCGAATGAAATAAAATGTACGATAAACATAATTTGTTAGTGGGATGTAATCAAAGTAACTCTTGATAAACTACATTATTTGCAAGTGGCTTGTTATGTATTACATTGTCTTTGTGTAAAAGTATTTTTAAATTACATTTTTCCCGAACGCGACCTAATGCGACATACAGTTGCCCGTGACTGAAAATATTAGATCTTAAATCTACCTCTACTTTATTAATGGTTTGACCTTGACTTTTATCAATTGACATCGCGTAGCATACTTGTAACGGAAACTGTAACCGATACATTTATATTGGGCTATTGTATTCTATCGGCGCTTTGAAAAGAATTCGCGGTATGTAAAATAATTCTGAATTTCCCGGTTAACGCACTGTAATTAATCTGGGCGATGTCGCTTCTACGATAACTTTAGTGCCGTTAACTAATTGATCTGAAAAACTATGATTCCGTATAATCATAGACACGCATCCGACTTTTAAAATTAAATGGTGTTCCAACTTTCCAACTTTTTCTGGTAATATTGTTGTTTTAAATATTCATTATTAATAGGCGTTTTCTTGTTTTGGAATTTTTTTCTTTTTATTACTCTACAGTCTACCACTATTGTGTGGCCAAATATAATCTTTCATTTTATTTTCCATAACATCGGCATATCTCGAAAACAGATATGAAATGCAATGTAAATTCTTTGTTCGTAATATTGCCACTCATATCGTCCCTGAGCGTAGCGTCCTCCATGATGTCAATACAACGAGTGAGATCTTGTTTGACAAACACCGCCGTTCACGTTCAAACCTGTTTTTCAAACTCGACATCAATCCAGATTTTCATCAAGCACGACAAACACGTAGATTGTTTGACAAACGCCTCAAACACAGCAGTACACTATCAAATAATTTGACAAACACGTAAAATTTGACAAACAATTTGATCGTTTTCAGGGCACTAAAGACTTTCACTAGTGATAAAACAATCTCTTTTTAAAGCTTTCCCTCACTATTTGAGTTTAGGTTTTGGAACTGTTTTTGATAAAAAGTCTGCCAACTGTTTTTCAGAACTAGTTTTCTGTACATCATGAGTCCTTTTACAGTCTCTATCACAAAGAAGTGCCTTACTCTAATATGGTATGGTTTGGTTCTCTTGTGGAACTCGGGATTATAAGCAAGGCGTATGGCAGCTTCATTATCTACTTTTAGTGTGGGTATGCCATCAAGATTTGTGAGTTGCATAAAAACTCTTTGTAGCCACTAACTCTTTTGCGCCTTCACTCGCTTCAACAATCTTGGCTTCCGTCGCGTCGTTGAGATTGCAACTGATGCTTGCCTTTGGCTTAGCCATGAAACTGCTCCATTAGCATAGAGACATATGACTCCAGTAGTAGACCTACCAGTAAGCTCATCACCAGCATGATCTGCATCACTATAGCCTTCTAGTAGAGCACTTGTACAACTTGAGTCATATCTTATGCCATAGGACATTGTTCCCTTTACATATCTCAATATACTATTGACTCTCTGCCAATCTGCTTCAGTTGGATTCACCAACTTTCTCGAAACTACCCCAACAGCATAAGCTATGTCAGGACGTGTACCTGTCATAAGTTACGCTAGAGCACCCACAGCCTCTCTATATGGGAACTGATTTTTTGTAGGATATCCGTCTTCAACTTTCCCTGTTTCAGAAGTCACATTCTTTTCAAAAGGTGTTGAAAAAGGATTACAATCTAACATCCGGAAACGTTCCAAAATTTTCTTAGTATAAGACTGCTGACTTTTAAAAATAGAACCAAGACCCAGGTAGAAAAATGCTCTTTTGATCGTTATTGCCAGCGTATCTCCTAACTCCTTCAGGAATTGGTTCACAAAAGCCTTATCCGTAATGGCAACAAGACCATCGTCCACATACAAAGTTATTAAAATCTTTTTCTTACCTACATTTTTAGTATAAAGACAACTGTCAGCTTTATTCTGCATGAAGCCTTTTTCTAGTAGAATCTCAGCAAAACATTCATTCCAACATCGAGAAGCTTGTTTCAAACCATCACCACTTTTCTTCAGAAGACAAACTCGAACTTCCATCACTATAGCCATCAGGCTGCATCATGTAGATTTCTTCGTTGAGTTTTCCATTTAAAATTGCAGTTGCTACATCAAACTGTGTTAGTGATAATTACTTATCGTCGAGTGTATCTAAGACTACAGATCAGGAATAACTCGGAGAACTAAACCGATGCATCAGTTTTGGAAATTTCTAGTTTTAAGTCATTTCACAAATTCTTTAGCTTTGACATATGGTTAGGAATATCATCATTCTTATTATGCCTAAGTCCAAAAAATTCTAGACACAAGTTATAGGCTCTATCCTCTGTTTTTCCATCAAAAAGTCTATGTAGCTCTTGCCAAACTTCATGTGCCGTTCTGTACCGCATTACTTTCTTAAGTGTTTCCTCAGTCATATTTGTTGTCAGCATTAGTAGAGCGCCACTTTCAATCCTCTTATACTTGAGCATTTCTAAATTCTAAATAGCGTTTAATTCAGCGTCACCTGCTCCTGTCGCAAGAACTGGTTTCTGGAGTCTTCCTTCGATTGCTTCTAAAGCACCTTCTATTCTTCCATGTAGGCCAGTTGTCTTTGCTGTCGAGTTTTTCTACAACAATTTTTGTTGAGAAATCCATTTTTTTATCCTGCTGGGCCCATAACCTGATACAACTGGAAGGTGCTATCTAATATTTATAGCATAGCGGTCGGTACATGAGTACAGTTTATTAATAAAACTTGTCTTATTTATTTATTTCAAGTGACAAGACATCAAACATATTATCGCTTAGCAACGCAAAGGCAAAGACTTTCACTAGTGATAAAACAACCTCCATTAATAAAATTGGCGAAGCCTATCAAAGAGATTGGAGAGGTTTTTTATGTGTTTTTGGCGATCAAATGAATATATAACGATATAATCAAGGTAGACAAAACATTGAAGCCCTTGTAGGCCGGATAAGGCAAAATTCATCAATCTCTGGAATGTGGAGGGGGCGTTTTTGAGCCCAAACGGCATCCGCGCAAATTCTAAATGTCCTGGCGGGACGGAAAACGCAGTTTTGGGAGCGTCAGCTTCAGACATATTAATTTGATGGAAGCCGGAAGTTAAGTCAAGTGTGCTGAAATATTTACATTTACCTAATTGGTCTAAAATTTCTGATATGTTTGGGATAAGGTATGAATCTCCAATTGTAATGTCGTTTAATCGACGATAGTCTATTACAATGCGCAACTTGCGCTGGCCAGAAGCGTCGAGCTTCTGAACTATCCACATTGGGGATGACCATGGAGATACTGACGGTTTAATAATCCCTTCCTCAAGCATTTTATTGATTTGGTTATTTTATATTTACCTCTTGTTTATGAACGTTGGGGATCTTGAATGGTAGATGTGGCTAATGAGAACATTTGGAGACTGATTGGAAACTATAATATTTAATTATGTTGGATTTACATTATTGAATTTATATAAAAAAATACATGTTGCTTCTTTAAGATATTTTTACGGAATCCACTATGACAGTTCAAACTAAACAAAAATGAACCCAACATTCCATATTCAAATTAATTCAAATTATACATAAACTAAATAGTATGTATATTATGAGATTACCACTCAACACACCCCCTTAATCTCAGATATACATCATCAGACCAGACAAGTACAGAAAACCCAAAATATTCAGAAAACTATCATCAAACAAACCAACAATAATAACACAAATTATGTTGGTCGCCACCGGAGGTCGCAAAAAAACTACAATTAACTTATGAAACTAATTTAATTAATAATTTTATCCTAATACAAAATACGTCTAAACTAGCTCGATGCTAGGTAGATTCTATTTCTATGCTAACAATTCTAAGAGACTTAATCTAAAACTGTCCTACACATATACCCTTACAAACAGTCGGCAAAATGTAGTAGGGCTGTCGCTCGCTGAGCAGGGTTCACACGTAAGTTATTACATAACACTTCCACCCGCAGATCCGCAACTATTTTAGCACGTTTAGGGAAAATGTTGCGGGAAGATCCTGTGTCGTAGAGGGTGCCGCTCCATCTTAAGCTTTGATCTTCTAAGGTGACGACGATAATACAAGAATAGTGAATAATAGAAGAAGGAGAATAGACAGATAAAATGGTATAGTTGTGTGATAAATTAATGATTTTTCATGAACTATCGGTGTTTGAGAGTCAATCTGTTTTTGCAGTTTGAGTTTTTGATGGTGTGAGTGAATGAGTGATAGTATATTATTGTAAAGTCAGTTCATTTTCGTAAGTCGTGTATGCGAATGAAATAAAATGTACGATAAACATAATTTGTTAGTGGGATGTAATCAAAGTAACTCTTGATAAACTACATTATTTGCAAGTGGCTTGTTATGTATTACATTGTCTTTGTGTAAAAGTATTTTTAAATTACATTTTTCCCGAACGCGACCTAATGCGACATACAGTTGCCCGTGACTGAAAATATTAGATCTTAAATCTACCTCTACTTTATTAATGGTTTGACCTTGACTTTTATCAATTGACATCGCGTAGCATACTTGTAACGGAAACTGTAACCGATACATTTATATTGGGCTATTGTATTCTATCGGCGCTTTGAAAAGAATTCGCGGTATGTAAAATAATTCTGAATTTCCCGGTTAACGCACTGTAATTAATCTGGGCGATGTCGCTTCTACGATAACTTTAGTGCCGTTAACTAATTGATCTGAAAAACTATGATTCCGTATAATCATAGACACGCATCCGACTTTTAAAATTAAATGGTGTTCCAACTTTCCAACTTTTTCTGGTAATATTGTTGTTTTAAATATTCATTATTAATAGGCGTTTTCTTGTTTTGGAATTTTTTTCTTTTTATTACTCTACAGTCTACCACTATTGTGTGGCCAAATATAATCTTTCATTTTATTTTCCATAACATCGGCATATCTCGAAAACAGATATGAAATGCAATGTAAATTCTTTGTTCGTAATATTGCCACTCATATCGTCCCTGAGCGTAGCGTCCTCCATGATGTCAATACAACGAGTGAGATCTTGTTTGACAAACACCGCCGTTCACGTTCAAACCTGTTTTTCAAACTCGACATCAATCCAGATTTTCATCAAGCACGACAAACACGTAGATTGTTTGACAAACGCCTCAAACACAGCAGTACACTATCAAATAATTTGACAAACACGTAAAATTTGACAAACAATTTGATCGTTTTCAGGGCACTAAAGACTTTCACTAGTGATAAAACAATCTCTTTTTAAAGCTTTCCCTCACTATTTGAGTTTAGGTTTTGGAACTGTTTTTGATAAAAAGTCTGCCAACTGTTTTTCAGAACTAGTTTTCTGTACATCATGAGTCCTTTTACAGTCTCTATCACAAAGAAGTGCCTTACTCTAATATGGTATGGTTTGGTTCTCTTGTGGAACTCGGGATTATAAGCAAGGCGTATGGCAGCTTCATTATCTACTTTTAGTGTGGGTATGCCATCAAGATTTGTGAGTTGCATAAAAACTCTTTGTAGCCACTAACTCTTTTGCGCCTTCACTCGCTTCAACAATCTTGGCTTCCGTCGCGTCGTTGAGATTGCAACTGATGCTTGCCTTTGGCTTAGCCATGAAACTGCTCCATTAGCATAGAGACATATGACTCCAGTAGTAGACCTACCAGTAAGCTCATCACCAGCATGATCTGCATCACTATAGCCTTCTAGTAGAGCACTTGTACAACTTGAGTCATATCTTATGCCATAGGACATTGTTCCCTTTACATATCTCAATATACTATTGACTCTCTGCCAATCTGCTTCAGTTGGATTCACCAACTTTCTCGAAACTACCCCAACAGCATAAGCTATGTCAGGACGTGTACCTGTCATAAGTTACGCTAGAGCACCCACAGCCTCTCTATATGGGAACTGATTTTTTGTAGGATATCCGTCTTCAACTTTCCCTGTTTCAGAAGTCACATTCTTTTCAAAAGGTGTTGAAAAAGGATTACAATCTAACATCCGGAAACGTTCCAAAATTTTCTTAGTATAAGACTGCTGACTTTTAAAAATAGAACCAAGACCCAGGTAGAAAAATGCTCTTTTGATCGTTATTGCCAGCGTATCTCCTAACTCCTTCAGGAATTGGTTCACAAAAGCCTTATCCGTAATGGCAACAAGACCATCGTCCACATACAAAGTTATTAAAATCTTTTTCTTACCTACATTTTTAGTATAAAGACAACTGTCAGCTTTATTCTGCATGAAGCCTTTTTCTAGTAGAATCTCAGCAAAACATTCATTCCAACATCGAGAAGCTTGTTTCAAACCATCACCACTTTTCTTCAGAAGACAAACTCGAACTTCCATCACTATAGCCATCAGGCTGCATCATGTAGATTTCTTCGTTGAGTTTTCCATTTAAAATTGCAGTTGCTACATCAAACTGTGTTAGTGATAATTACTTATCGTCGAGTGTATCTAAGACTACAGATCAGGAATAACTCGGAGAACTAAACCGATGCATCAGTTTTGGAAATTTCTAGTTTTAAGTCATTTCACAAATTCTTTAGCTTTGACATATGGTTAGGAATATCATCATTCTTATTATGCCTAAGTCCAAAAAATTCTAGACACAAGTTATAGGCTCTATCCTCTGTTTTTCCATCAAAAAGTCTATGTAGCTCTTGCCAAACTTCATGTGCCGTTCTGTACCGCATTACTTTCTTAAGTGTTTCCTCAGTCATATTTGTTGTCAGCATTAGTAGAGCGCCACTTTCAATCCTCTTATACTTGAGCATTTCTAAATTCTAAATAGCGTTTAATTCAGCGTCACCTGCTCCTGTCGCAAGAACTGGTTTCTGGAGTCTTCCTTCGATTGCTTCTAAAGCACCTTCTATTCTTCCATGTAGGCCAGTTGTCTTTGCTGTCGAGTTTTTCTACAACAATTTTTGTTGAGAAATCCATTTTTTTATCCTGCTGGGCCCATAACCTGATACAACTGGAAGGTGCTATCTAATATTTATAGCATAGCGGTCGGTACATGAGTACAGTTTATTAATAAAACTTGTCTTATTTATTTATTTCAAGTGACAAGACATCAAACATATTATCGCTTAGCAACGCAAAGGCAAAGACTTTCACTAGTGATAAAACAACCTCCATTAATAAAATTGGCGAAGCCTATCAAAGAGATTGGAGAGGTTTTTTATGTGTTTTTGGCGATCAAATGAATATATAACGATATAATCAAGGTAGACAAAACATTGAAGCCCTTGTAGGCCGGATAAGGCAAAATTCATCAATCTCTGGAATGTGGAGGGGGCGTTTTTGAGCCCAAACGGCATCCGCGCAAATTCTAAATGTCCTGGCGGGACGGAAAACGCAGTTTTGGGAGCGTCAGCTTCAGACATATTAATTTGATGGAAGCCGGAAGTTAAGTCAAGTGTGCTGAAATATTTACATTTACCTAATTGGTCTAAAATTTCTGATATGTTTGGGATAAGGTATGAATCTCCAATTGTAATGTCGTTTAATCGACGATAGTCTATTACAATGCGCAACTTGCGCTGGCCAGAAGCGTCGAGCTTCTGAACTATCCACATTGGGGATGACCATGGAGATACTGACGGTTTAATAATCCCTTCCTCAAGCATTTTATTGATTTGGTTATTTTATATTTACCTCTTGTTTATGAACGTTGGGGATCTTGAATGGTAGATGTGGCTAATGAGAACATTTGGAGACTGATTGGAAACTATAATATTTAATTATGTTGGATTTACATTATTGAATTTATATAAAAAAATACATGTTGCTTCTTTAAGATATTTTTACGGAATCCACTATGACAGTTCAAACTAAACAAAAATGAACCCAACATTCCATATTCAAATTAATTCAAATTATACATAAACTAAATAGTATGTATATTATGAGATTACCACTCAACACACCCCCTTAATCTCAGATATACATCATCAGACCAGACAAGTACAGAAAACCCAAAATATTCAGAAAACTATCATCAAACAAACCAACAATAATAACACAAATTATGTTGGTCGCCACCGGAGGTCGCAAAAAAACTACAATTAACTTATGAAACTAATTTAATTAATAATTTTATCCTAATACAAAATACGTCTAAACTAGCTCGATGCTAGGTAGATTCTATTTCTATGCTAACAATTCTAAGAGACTTAATCTAAAACTGTCCTACACATATACCCTTACAAACAGTCGGCAAAATGTAGTAGGGCTGTCGCTCGCTGAGCAGGGTTCACACGTAAGTTATTACATAACACTTCCACCCGCAGATCCGCAACTATTTTAGCACGTTTAGGGAAAATGTTGCGGGAAGATCCTGTGTCGTAGAGGGTGCCGCATCGTCTTCCATCTTAAGCTTTGATCTTCTAAGGTGACGACGATAATACAAGAATAGTGAATAATAGAAGAAGGAGAATAGACAGATAAAATGGTATAGTTGTGTGATAAATTAATGATTTTTCATGAACTATCGGTGTTTGAGAGTCAATCTGTTTTTGCAGTTTGAGTTTTTGATGGTGTGAGTGAATGAGTGATAGTATATTATTGTAAAGTCAGTTCATTTTCGTAAGTCGTGTATGCGAATGAAATAAAATGTACGATAAACATAATTTGTTAGTGGGATGTAATCAAAGTAACTCTTGATAAACTACATTATTTGCAAGTGGCTTGTTATGTATTACATTGTCTTTGTGTAAAAGTATTTTTAAATTACATTTTTCCCGAACGCGACCTAATGCGACATACAGTTGCCCGTGACTGAAAATATTAGATCTTAAATCTACCTCTACTTTATTAATGGTTTGACCTTGACTTTTATCAATTGACATCGCGTAGCATACTTGTAACGGAAACTGTAACCGATACATTTATATTGGGCTATTGTATTCTATCGGCGCTTTGAAAAGAATTCGCGGTATGTAAAATAATTCTGAATTTCCCGGTTAACGCACTGTAATTAATCTGGGCGATGTCGCTTCTACGATAACTTTAGTGCCGTTAACTAATTGATCTGAAAAACTATGATTCCGTATAATCATAGACACGCATCCGACTTTTAAAATTAAATGGTGTTCCAACTTTCCAACTTTTTCTGGTAATATTGTTGTTTTAAATATTCATTATTAATAGGCGTTTTCTTGTTTTGGAATTTTTTTCTTTTTATTACTCTACCACTATTGTGTGGCCAAATATAATCTTTCATTTTATTTTCCATAACATCGGCATATCTCGAAAACAGATATGAAATGCAATGTAAATTCTTTGTTCGTAATATTGCCACTCATATCGTCCCTGAGCGTAGCGTCCTCCATGATGTCAATACAACGAGTGAGATCTTGTTTGACAAACACCGCCGTTCACGTTCAAACCTGTTTTTCAAACTCGACATCAATCCAGATTTTCATCAAGCACGACAAACACGTAGATTGTTTGACAAACGCCTCAAACACAGCAGTACACTATCAAATAATTTGACAAACACGTAAAATTTGACAAACAATTTGATCGTTTTCAGGGCACTAAAGACTTTCACTAGTGATAAAACAATCTCTTTTTAAAGCTTTCCCTCACTATTTGAGTTTAGGTTTTGGAACTGTTTTTGATAAAAAGTCTGCCAACTGTTTTTCAGAACTAGTTTTCTGTACATCATGAGTCCTTTTACAGTCTCTATCACAAAGAAGTGCCTTACTCTAATATGGTATGGTTTGGTTCTCTTGTGGAACTCGGGATTATAAGCAAGGCGTATGGCAGCTTCATTATCTACTTTTAGTGTGGGTATGCCATCAAGATTTGTGAGTTGCATAAAAACTCTTTGTAGCCACTAACTCTTTTGCGCCTTCACTCGCTTCAACAATCTTGGCTTCCGTCGCGTCGTTGAGATTGCAACTGATGCTTGCCTTTGGCTTAGCCATGAAACTGCTCCATTAGCATAGAGACATATGACTCCAGTAGTAGACCTACCAGTAAGCTCATCACCAGCATGATCTGCATCACTATAGCCTTCTAGTAGAGCACTTGTACAACTTGAGTCATATCTTATGCCATAGGACATTGTTCCCTTTACATATCTCAATATACTATTGACTCTCTGCCAATCTGCTTCAGTTGGATTCACCAACTTTCTCGAAACTACCCCAACAGCATAAGCTATGTCAGGACGTGTACCTGTCATAAGTTACGCTAGAGCACCCACAGCCTCTCTATATGGGAACTGATTTTTTGTAGGATATCCGTCTTCAACTTTCCCTGTTTCAGAAGTCACATTCTTTTCAAAAGGTGTTGAAAAAGGATTACAATCTAACATCCGGAAACGTTCCAAAATTTTCTTAGTATAAGACTGCTGACTTTTAAAAATAGAACCAAGACCCAGGTAGAAAAATGCTCTTTTGATCGTTATTGCCAGCGTATCTCCTAACTCCTTCAGGAATTGGTTCACAAAAGCCTTATCCGTAATGGCAACAAGACCATCGTCCACATACAAAGTTATTAAAATCTTTTTCTTACCTACATTTTTAGTATAAAGACAACTGTCAGCTTTATTCTGCATGAAGCCTTTTTCTAGTAGAATCTCAGCAAAACATTCATTCCAACATCGAGAAGCTTGTTTCAAACCATCACCACTTTTCTTCAGAAGACAAACTCGAACTTCCATCACTATAGCCATCAGGCTGCATCATGTAGATTTCTTCGTTGAGTTTTCCATTTAAAATTGCAGTTGCTACATCAAACTGTGTTAGTGATAATTACTTATCGTCGAGTGTATCTAAGACTACAGATCAGGAATAACTCGGAGAACTAAACCGATGCATCAGTTTTGGAAATTTCTAGTTTTAAGTCATTTCACAAATTCTTTAGCTTTGACATATGGTTAGGAATATCATCATTCTTATTATGCCTAAGTCCAAAAAATTCTAGACACAAGTTATAGGCTCTATCCTCTGTTTTTCCATCAAAAAGTCTATGTAGCTCTTGCCAAACTTCATGTGCCGTTCTGTACCGCATTACTTTCTTAAGTGTTTCCTCAGTCATATTTGTTGTCAGCATTAGTAGAGCGCCACTTTCAATCCTCTTATACTTGAGCATTTCTAAATTCTAAATAGCGTTTAATTCAGCGTCACCTGCTCCTGTCGCAAGAACTGGTTTCTGGAGTCTTCCTTCGATTGCTTCTAAAGCACCTTCTATTCTTCCATGTAGGCCAGTTGTCTTTGCTGTCGAGTTTTTCTACAACAATTTTTGTTGAGAAATCCATTTTTTTATCCTGCTGGGCCCATAACCTGATACAACTGGAAGGTGCTATCTAATATTTATAGCATAGCGGTCGGTACATGAGTACAGTTTATTAATAAAACTTGTCTTATTTATTTATTTCAAGTGACAAGACATCAAACATATTATCGCTTAGCAACGCAAAGGCAAAGACTTTCACTAGTGATAAAACAACCTCCATTAATAAAATTGGCGAAGCCTATCAAAGAGATTGGAGAGGTTTTTTATGTGTTTTTGGCGATCAAATGAATATATAACGATATAATCAAGGTAGACAAAACATTGAAGCCCTTGTAGGCCGGATAAGGCAAAATTCATCAATCTCTGGAATGTGGAGGGGGCGTTTTTGAGCCCAAACGGCATCCGCGCAAATTCTAAATGTCCTGGCGGGACGGAAAACGCAGTTTTGGGAGCGTCAGCTTCAGACATATTAATTTGATGGAAGCCGGAAGTTAAGTCAAGTGTGCTGAAATATTTACATTTACCTAATTGGTCTAAAATTTCTGATATGTTTGGGATAAGGTATGAATCTCCAATTGTAATGTCGTTTAATCGACGATAGTCTATTACAATGCGCAACTTGCGCTGGCCAGAAGCGTCGAGCTTCTGAACTATCCACATTGGGGATGACCATGGAGATACTGACGGTTTAATAATCCCTTCCTCAAGCATTTTATTGATTTGGTTATTTTATATTTACCTCTTGTTTATGAACGTTGGGGATCTTGAATGGTAGATGTGGCTAATGAGAACATTTGGAGACTGATTGGAAACTATAATATTTAATTATGTTGGATTTACATTATTGAATTTATATAAAAAAATACATGTTGCTTCTTTAAGATATTTTTACGGAATCCACTATGACAGTTCAAACTAAACAAAAATGAACCCAACATTCCATATTCAAATTAATTCAAATTATACATAAACTAAATAGTATGTATATTATGAGATTACCACTCAACACACCCCCTTAATCTCAGATATACATCATCAGACCAGACAAGTACAGAAAACCCAAAATATTCAGAAAACTATCATCAAACAAACCAACAATAATAACACAAATTATGTTGGTCGCCACCGGAGGTCGCAAAAAAACTACAATTAACTTATGAAACTAATTTAATTAATAATTTTATCCTAATACAAAATACGTCTAAACTAGCTCGATGCTAGGTAGATTCTATTTCTATGCTAACAATTCTAAGAGACTTAATCTAAAACTGTCCTACACATATACCCTTACAAACAGTCGGCAAAATGTAGTAGGGCTGTCGCTCGCTGAGCAGGGTTCACACGTAAGTTATTACATAACACTTCCACCCGCAGATCCGCAACTATTTTAGCACGTTTAGGGAAAATGTTGCGGGAAGATCCTGTGTCGTAGAGGGTGCCGCATCGTCTTCCATCTTAAGCTTTGATCTTCTAAGGTGACGACGATAATACAAGAATAGTGAATAATAGAAGAAGGAGAATAGACAGATAAAATGGTATAGTTGTGTGATAAATTAATGATTTTTCATGAACTATCGGTGTTTGAGAGTCAATCTGTTTTTGCAGATTATGTAGGCTTGTTAAATCGATGGACCGTATCTTGAGTACTTGTTGAGATGTGACAGGGAAAGACGCATTAGTCGACGCAAGTAAAATTTTCATTGGTTGTCCTCTAATTTCATTATTGGTATTGACGATCGTGAGTTCGTTAGTGCGTAAGGAACAATTCGATGGTAAAGTTGCAAGGTAACTGCCCTTGAGATTAAGATACTCTTTTCTTCCACAGGATAATGTTACTTTGGTTTCATATGGGAATACAATTGAGTAATGTGCGTCGTCTAACTTTTCAGTAGCTTGTTTTGTTAAATTCAAAGTTGTAGTGGAACAGGATACTGTCATATGTTGAACGGTGATCAGGCTGGCAATGCAATCCGGTGAACTTTTTATTTGGTGGTTGAGGTTTTCTTCACACAGGAACCGGTCGCTTAACTTCGGGCATTCAGCCTCTATGTACACATAATCCTACCCATTGGTTGCTATAAATGGATAGGGAGGAACAAGAATTTGAGTAAGTTGATTTGGCAATATAGATAATCTATAGAGACTGTATATAACTGAAGATATAATTGGGACACTCAAAACTATAACTATCCTATTACCACTAAAATACGACCCAGTACGAATAACACTATAGTATTCGCGAAGGTCCAGATCAAGCAGTTTATTTTTATCATATATATTACCTAAAGTTCTTATCATACTACGCAGCACATCTATACCTAACATTATATGATGTGCACTAGATATACGAGTTAATGCTAAAGTATCTTCGATTTTTTGAATAGTGCAAAGTACTTCTTCTATGTGAAGCTACGGTCTCGTGTAAGCTTATGTATGTCATTATAGTACTAAATAAAGTCTGACATCTGTCATAGAACTCTTGAGGCGAACTCTGACCTTGAACTTGAATCATTATATCATTATAGAGAGCAGTTTCATCTCGCTGAAATTATTTATTAACGCTTCTCTAATCCCTTGCTAACAGTCAGGTATGCCATAAGAATTAATTAATCGAGCTGACTGTCCTGTGATTTCGTTCAGTATACCATTTAATAAAGATAGATTCGTTAAAATAAATTGGGGATCGTCCTTGACATATTGTATCACTAACTGATCACATATTTTAATAAATCGCGTTAATACGTGGTGGTTACCGTCGAATTCGGGCACGAATCTTGGGGCTTTGTAAATAGTGTCAGAGTCGGAATTCATTTTTAAAATTGTTTCTAAACTACCTAAACTAGAAAAATTATTTAAACAATCGTTATTCAAAATATTCTCACAGTTATTAAAGTTTCTTAAATTATCTAACTGCCTATTTCCGGAGGACTGTTGATATGAAACGCCGGACTAAGGGGGCCACGGGAATTCCTAGGATGGAAAATCGTGGAAAATTTCTATGAACTAGAGGAAGCAACACAATAAGTAAATTTGTGCAACTCACATTAGCATTCTGCGACCGGTATCAATGTCTGGATCCTTACCGGGGCTCCCAGGTTCTGGACACTCGAACTGTTTTTTAATAAAAACGGTCAGCCGCGCGGGGCTCCGGCCCGATTTTAGGTACGGAAATCTTCCACGACACGCACTGACTCGAGTATCCTACCGACTGCGCCAATTATGTTGGTCGCCACCGGAGGTCGCAAAAAAACTACAATTAACTTATGAAACTAATTTAATTAATAATTTTATCCTAATACAAAATACGTCTAAACTAGCTCGATGCTAGGTAGAATCTACCTAGCATCGAGCTAGTTTAGTTCTATGCTAACAATTCTAAGAGACTTAATCTAAAGCCGATCGTCCACCGCCAGCTAAACTAATAAAGAACTAAGCTCCGTGAACTAAGCTCAGCTAAACTAGAACTACGTCGTCCGTCCACCAATAAATAAGCTAAAACTACGCTAGTGATGGCCAGTTTGTGCTAGAACGTCGAGTTAACCGGATGTGATATGGAAGACGACACGAGCAATGACGAGACTTTAGAGGAGGACTATCGTCATAGGAGAAGAAGATTGAATTGAATTTTGAAAATTGCTTATTTTATGAAGAAAAAACGGAAACATAGATACTGGATAAGTCAACACATTCAGTCCTGGAAAACAAGCAGCGAATTTAACACTTTGTTTAATGAACTTGACGACGAAAATTTTAAGATGTACTATCGTGTATCTAGACAACAGTTTGATGAGTTACTTACAATTATTGCCAAGGATATTGCTAAGATTGATACTAATTTTCGAAAAGCTATATCACCAGAAGAAAGATTGGCTATTTGTTTAAGGTAAGTGTATCAACATTAAAATTAAACAGATTCAGTTACTTTGGTATATTTATTGAAAATTAGGTTGTATAAAGTTATCAATTGAAAGTAGTATCGGTGAATGGAGTGCCTTCGTTGTTTTGAGTATCTTGGAAGTATGGATTATCTTGGGAGACTGGAGTGTCTTGGGAGCGTGGAGTAGATTGAGCAGAAGATGTTGAATATCCATATGGGAACTGACTTCCGTATAAATAATTGTCATACTTATCTTCCGCTTCAGACATTATGGTAAAGATTTTCCTTTTAATGTCCCTTTGCAACCACTCTGGAAACTTTATGGCTGTTTCGCTCATACTGTCAAAAAACAGTTTTAAAGGATGTCTTCTTGATTCCCTTTCAGCTGTCTCTTTCTCTTTTATCTCACGGCGACGCTTTTCATAATCTTCATCAATTTTTCTCAGTAAAACATGTAAAGATTCATCGTTCTTCCGTGTTAGAAACATGATCAGTATTTTCCTGTGTCTCAGTATGTGAAACTGTAATATCCTGGCTTTCACTTGCATTACCAGCTTCCATTGTACTGTTTGTTTTATTATTCTGGCTTTCATTTACGTTACCACTTCTTGGGCGGTTTTTCATATAAGGCAATAAAAATTCAAGTAGACTGGCATATTTCCAAGTATTTGTTGGTGATGCAGCTTGGCCACTTGTTGAGCTTTTAATTCTTTTTATTGATTCTCGATGCCCATCACGTAATTTTTTCCATTCGTTTTTTGCCGTTTTAACTGAAACAGTAATAAAAAAGGTTAGGGCTAACTTTCTTAATTTAAATTTATTATCATTTTAACTGTAATTTTATAGTGCAATAAATAAGTATGTACATATATGCATTCATATTTTATTTTTTTATTTTACAATATTATACATATTTACAATTCACAACTTAAGAACTAAATATTTACATATAGCTATGGTACAAATCATGTCCGCGTGGAATGGTGCCAAGAATGCTAGCAGCATTTCCCCGTTGAATCGCTATACCGATTCTCTGGGCAAAAAATGCACCAGCCCTCTTGTCACCAGTGGAGGCAATAAGGCATTCATTAAAAAGTGTTGCCTTTTGCAGGTTTTTAGCAACAGGGGACTCCTACAAAACAATTGGGTACAATTATAGAGTGGGTGACAGATCAGTTTCTAGGATTGTAGAAAACGTCTGCCAAGCAGTTTGGAATCATTTACAACCAATTTACATGTGTTTGCCGACTGAAAGAGAATGGAAAGAAATTGCTGAAAATTTTATGCTGAAATGGCAATTCCCCAACTGTATTGGAGCAGTCGACGGCAAGCATATATCCATAAAATGCCCACCTCATTCAGGTTCTCAGTATTTTAATTATAAACATTTCCATTCTGTAGTATTACTCGCAGTTGTTGATGCAAACAAGAAGTTTATTATAATAGATATTGGTTCCATGGGCAGATTTAGTGATGGTGGTATTTTTTCTGACAGTGCATTTGGACGAAGGTTACAAAATAACGAATTAAATTTGCCTAGTGATCAGCCTTTACTAGAAGGTGGTACTGCAATACCTTACGTATTTATAGGTGACCAGGCATTTCCTTTACAAAAACATTTTATGAGACCATACCCACAAAGCGCATGTCGTAACAGTAGAGAAAAAAGGAACTTTAATTATCGTCTCAGCAGAGCGCGAAATGTTGTAGAAAATGCCTTTAGTATTTTGTCAATGCGATTTCGGATATTTCGTCGGCCATTGGAGTGTAAAGTAGAATCAGTTGATTTAATAACAAAAGCTGCTTGCGTGCTACACAATTATCTTTCAACTAATCAAACAATAACAGCTTTTGATGGAGCAAGTGCTGAAGACGGATCAGTTTTACGATCAGTGGGACAACTACATGACAATGTACGAGCAACAAGAGAAGCATTTCATGTAAGAGAATCCTTTTGTAATTATTTTAACAATAACAATATAAATTAAACTTACCGTCTGATATGTTCGGGTTTTTCATTTCATCCACTATCCTCTTCCATAAACCGTCTTTATCCTCTGGATTATACAACACAGGATACTGCTTAACATATTCAATAAACACCTCCATGCTGCTAAATACGTGTTTTACCAACCGTGCACGAACGCTCACTGTACAAACACGTTCAAACAACACTATCGACAGGCGTCAGAGGGGTAAAGGCAAGGGGGTGAGAGGCGCTTAGTTTAGCTCAGTTAGTTACGGATCGGCCGCACAACTAAGTAGCTGGGGCATTTCACGTAGCTTAGCTGGCATAGTTTGCGGTGGACGCACATGTATGAAAAACTGACTCAACTATTCGAGCTAAGCTAAACTAACTTAGTTTAGCTGGCAGTGGACGAAAGGCTTAAAGCGGGTTGCAGACCGAAAACTAAGCTATTCCAAAGCTAAGCTAGGGAAGCTAGGCTAAGCCAAACTAAGCTAAGATAGAAATAAATGGCGTGCACACAAAGAGCTAAGCCAAAGCTCAGTTAGTGTTGCGGAGTTCAATTAGACGGACGTCAGGCGCTTGCTATGAATATAATCGATGAAGAAAGTTCCGATGATGAATACGTTACACATAGAAAAAGAAGATTAATACTGACTTATTATTATTATATAAGAAAACGACATTCTAGACCTTGGATATGTCAACACATTGAATCTCGGCACGCAAGTGGAGAGTTTAGAACTTTATTTTACGAATTAGATGATGAACATTTTCAGTTATATTATCGTGTTACAAGAGTTCAGTTTTATGATTTGTTATCATTGATTATCGGAGATATTACTAAACAAGATACTAACTATCGGAAGGCTATAACCCCAGAAGAAAGATTAGCTATTTGTTTAAGGTAAGCAAAACTATTTTAATTAAAAAAAACATTTATTTATATTTGTTATTGGTAAATGCCAAAAGGTTACAAATTATCTAAGTTATCGTTTTGAGTTGGCGTCGAAAATGTGGATGATGATGAGTACCCATATTGATAAGTCAACATCCTTTTTAATTAAATTGTGATAGTCCTTTAACTGTGTGTTCCATAACACAGGAAATTGTTTAACAACTTCGATAAATTGCTCCATATTCGCTACGAAACGACCGTGCGTACGACAAAGGACACTGGACAGCACTGGCGAAGGATGTGCGAAGGGCGTGCGGGGAAGGCGGGAGGGACATAGCTTAGCTCGCGTAGCTGCGCATCGGCATACACAACTAACATAGCTTCGCATATTTTAGTTAGCTCACATAGCTTAGTTCACATAGTTTGCGGTCTGCACACAAGTATGGAAAACTGCGTCAGCTATGCGAGCTAAGCTAAACTAACTTAGCTTAGCTCTTGGTCTGCAACCCGCATAAAACTGTCCTACACATATCCCCTTACAAACAGTCAGCAAAATGTAGTAGGGTTCACACGTAAGTTATTACGTAACACACACTCTAAAACCACAAAAATAAATAACCCAACATAAATCACAATACACTAAAGGAAGAGGAGATATCAAAAATTCTGTAAAGTTTCTCTGAAAATAGTATATTATGCAACTAGTGAATAAAGGACGGATTTAAAGCGAGGGCCGTAGATGAGTCACGAGCAAGTGAAGGATTCTAACGATAGAATCACGAGCGCAGCGAGTGATGTACTTAAATATATTTACAAAAATACAAAAGGCTCATCAAAGCCGTTAGGGTGCGTACCCAAAATACTGGCTACATTACCGCGTTGTATTGCAATACTAACGCGTTGGCCAAAATATGAGCCGGCTTTCGGGTTTCCTGTGGTCTCAACTAAGCGCGTCGATATCTCTTTAAACAATCGACGCGCTTCTGGCCCCCATGGACCCAAAGTTTCCACTCCAAAAGGAACGAAAATATAAGAATCCATGAGACTTTCATATTTTCGCCTTTTGTTGCTTTCTGCCAGCCTGCCAGCGAGTGATTCAACTGTTAGAATCCTGAGCGACGCGAGTGATTCATGGCCCTCGATATAAATTCGTACTTTATTCAGGAGTTGCATACTATACTTTATACCATGACTACGAGAAAAATACATAATTTAAGCGAAAATAGAAGTTTAATCAAGAAATAATAAATGTTACATTAATTGAAATGGACATTAAAATTAGAGCAATGACTGAAATTAAGCGTAATTTTCTTATTATTATCATTAGGGTGGTCAACTTGTGAAACAATATTTATTTCTTGTCGATGGTCAGAACTTTCTGCTGGAGGAAACTCTGGGGCATCTTTGGACGTTGAAGGGCGTGGAGTCCATGGGTCTTCAGGCTTCTTTAGGTTTATGCTGCTTGCTATCTGAAGGCTGCGTTTCGATTTATTTTCAATACAATCTTCGATATAACCCTCAGCCACGGCAGTGGACTTCCATCCACCATGTCGCTTTAATTCCTTGTTATGTTGTTGTTGTTGTTGTTGTTATGCCTTGTTTTTACAGTACACCGCAACATAGAATATATACTCCATAATGTCGATGACTTCCTTTTCTTCGGCAGTTCATTAAAATAAGTTAAGAAAATGTGCCCGAAGCTTGATTTTCATTTTTCCATTTACAAAACTCATCGTAGGTTTTGATGTAAACCAGCCGTGATTTGTTGGGTAGCAAGTTTTCTACAATATCGGCCGCCTTCTCTTTCATAAATTCACGTGTTAACACAATATCTTCTTCGTCACTTGAATGCATAATCGATTTATTATAATTCAATCGATTTATTATAAAGTAACACTAAACTTTGTGTCCGTACAATTCACAGTAAGTATTTGAAATGGCGCCAATTCACTATTTTTTTTCTATAATGGCAGCAAAGAACACAAAACAGTTTTTAATCTAATGCCAAACTCTTTGTCGCAAATATCGACCAATCAAATCTCGAGAATTTATTTGCACCAAAGAGTTTGAATTTCGAATCTTAGCGCAAGGAGTTTGTGTAAGCATTGAAATGGAGATCGGATATATTTTGTGTTCCAAATTCAAACACCAAAACAGTGAATAAAAGGCCTTTTTATTCAGTTTTGTGTGAATAAAATAAGTTTTTTAGAGTAGGTATGGTATAAATTACATTTTGGATTCCGTAGGTATATTTATTTGACTTTGTACTAACAGTCAGACGAGTCCAAAAACTAAGCAAGAGAAAATTGCAGAATAATAAAAATCTACTCCCCTAACAAAAAAATAATTGATTAACACAAAACATTAAATCCTTTTCCCCTTACAATAATCACACACACACGCTTCCACGGCGCGGTTCTCTCTTATTAACACACTAGCACTACCTACACTAAAGGTTTTATACTTAAAATACCTAAAAGTCTTAATAACATCTATCACAAGACAATAACAAAAACACTTTAAAAACCTAGTCACATAAGTCATTTCCTACCTACACCATCATATCACTAAAACTTGATTACCTACGAAGCCGCAAATATTTAACATTGGTAAGATCCTTCTTTAGTATATCAGCCAACTGTTTATCTGTTGGACAGTATTCAACTTTAAATAAACGTTCATCAAGTTTTTCTTTCTGATACATTGTCGGCCTGCACAAGTGCTTCGTATATCGGCAAGTCACAAACCAGTTCTACAAGGTCATTTTAGCTGTAGTATGTGGTCACAGGCCCCGCGGGGCCCATGCTCTAATTTGATCGGCCCTGAGGCCCTTCAAAAGGACTGTGGTCCGCGCCCTGTTGATACAGGCGGTTGTTTGGGCGGGCCTATTATAGCTCTGGGTAGGTGGCCGAGGAGATCACTCACTCGGCCCGAGATGTAAGTCCTAGAGTGTGAGGGGCGGGCACGCAGCTCGCGGTCAAGCCCCGCCAGGTGAGACTCCCGGGTAATCCGGGAGAGGCCCAGTGAGGCGACCAGCGGACGTAGCTGGGGTGTCCGCCCTAGTTATGATGAAGAGGGGCCGAGGAGTAGTCTCACTCGACCCTGGTGCCAAATCCGGGGTATCAAGTCCGGGGGGGGGGGGGGCGGTTGCTCGGCCCCGGTGTCGAATCCAAGGTACCCACGCTCAAGAGCTCGCGCGGGTACGGTCGTCTCTGGTCAGGTGGCCTGGAGTGCCACGGCGCGGTGCGATGGAGGTGGGGGAATCGAGAGGCGTCCGCCCTGTCAAACATCCGTTTCGCGAGCCGTGTGACGAACTCGTCGATACACTCCATCCGCAGGTCCCTCGCAATTATTGTGGCGTTACTCACGTAGCGCGGCGCACCGTCGATGCGCCGGAGCGTCTGGTTCTGCACAGCGCGCAATCGTCGGCGGTGGGTTTCCGCGACAAGAGCGAACCACGCTGGCGCCGCATATGTGAGGTGGGGGCGCACGTACGTCTTATACAGTGCGAGTTTCGTGCGGAGCGGAAGGCGCGACTTGAAGAGCGGGCGAAGAGCACCCGCTACTTGCTTAGCTCTCCCCGTAATCCGACCGACGTGGTGCCGCATGGTGAGGCCAGAGTCAATAGTCACCCCCAAGTAGGTGACGGTACTCAACCACGGCAGGTCTCGGTCCAGGAAGCGGAGAGAAGCAGTCGGCAGCTTTCTGCGTGTTTGCGCTGATTTCTATGTATGATTGACTTTAATTGAAACAGCTCGAGTTTTTTCTAGACTAGTTTAATAGTTAATTTGCTTAATCATAGAACGCTATACTTATTATTGACAACTGAGTACTGATATGACAGAAACCTCAGACACATTGACATTTGTCATCTAAGGTTTTTTTTAAAAATATAAGTACAAGAATGCACAAACATATCGGCCCCCAAAGGACGTTAGGCCTTTGAATTCAAAATTTAACAATGTATTGAACACAAATAACTTTTAGAAGATTAACACAGGCATGCATTCGTACAATCATGCCGGTAAAAGTAATTAGGAATAAGCTAGTACATAAGCGATTTAAACATAATTAAATTTTATTGTGGGTCAACAGGCAAATTACAAAGTTTATGGATGGGTCTTTTAACAGTGGTGTTACCATACCTTACTGACGCCACTCTAATTAGACCATCTTTACCAGGATGTGTATTAACTACTTTTCCAAGTAACCATTTGGAAGGAGGCAATCTTTCGTCCTTGATGAGGACTATGTTATTAATTTCTATATTAGGTTGAGCCCTAGTCCATTTATACCGCCTTTGCAAATCTACCAAATACTCTTGACTCCATTGACGCCAAAAGGATTGGAACTTTTGTTGCAAATAAACCCAACGCTGATTATATGTGATTTTACTCTTTTCTAAGTTTGGCTCTGGAACTGAACTAGGTGTTTCTCCGATAAGGAAATGACCAGGGGTTAATGCAGTAACAGTACCATTACTTTCATCTTGCAAAGCAGTCAATGGACGAGAGTTCAAACAACATTCAATTTGACACAGCAATGTACTATATTCTTCATAGGTAAGCTTTGTATCAGAAAGCACTCTATTTATGTGAAATTTAGTTGATTTTACTGCCCCTTCGAATAAACCCCCCATGTGGGGTGCTCCAGCGGGATTAAATTGCCACTCAGTCCCATCATTAGCTAGTAATTCGGCAATTTCACATGATAAGTTAGACATACATTGAGAAAACATTAATTTTAATTCTTTACTAGCTCCTATAAAGTTAGTGCCGCAATCACTAATCAACTTAACACAACGACCTCTACGTGAAGTGAATCGTCGGAAGGCAGCAAGAAAACCCTCAGAAGATAAACTAGTGACTAAGTCTAAGTGAACAGCTTTTACCGCTGTACAAACAAAGACAGCAATATAAGCCTTTTGAGTTTTATTAGACCCACGCCCACTGAACATTTTAAGAATTACAGGGCCTGCAAAATCGACGCCGCTCACAAGAAAAGGTCTTTGTGGTGTAACACGCTCTATGGGAAGATTCCCCATTAGTTGATTAGTAACTTTAGCTGCGAATCGACAACAAGTTGTGCAAGAACGTATTACAAACTTAATTAAATTTCTAATTTTAAAAATAAAATATCTATTGCGTAGAGTATTCAACATTAATTTGAATCCTCCATGTAGAGTTTTATGGTGGATATCTAATACAATTAAATATGCTAGTCTACATTTACTATCTAGAATAATAGGATGTTTCACAGAATCGTTAACTAAGGCGTTATGTAAACGTCCTCCTACTTTTAATAAACCATCTTTGCTAATGAATGGATTCAAACTTAGTAATTTGTTACCTCTAGTTAAAAATTTACACTTATCTTGAAGTAGACTAATCTCCCGAGAAAAGTAGGTTTTTTGTGATAATTTTAATAATGTAGTTAATGAATTATTGAGCTCTGTAGTTGTTGAGTAGGTAAAATTTACATGTGTTGACGAATCTAGGCTTTTAATTTTACATTTACAATCAGAATAAAACCTTATACAATAGGCTATTACACAAATTAATTTTGTTAAGTTAGAAAATCATCCAAGGATATTATTGTCACTATTAACACTCACAACACTATTATTGCACATTATAGATTTAATTGGCACTTTCAGTTCTAGATCGGTTTGCACAATTGGTAACTTTTGAACTGGCACTGTGTTAGTCGTGTGAAGCCAAGAAGGCCAATTCCACCATAGATGGTGAGACGGGAGCTCAGCCGGCCGGATGCCGCCCGATGCGACGTCGGCAGGGTTCTCGAGCGACGAAATGTGGCTCCACTTCTCCTTGTCTATGATGTTTATAATGTCGGTGACTCTGTTAGCCACAAAAGTATTCCAGTAGCCCGGTGTCTTTTGCAACCAAGCTAGAACGATGGTGGCATCAGTCCAAGCATTCACATTGCTGGATGGGATGTTAAGTGCGGTTTGTATTCTATGCATCAACTTAGCTAGGAGGACTGCACCACACAGCTCAAGACGGGCTATAGCCTGGGTCTTGTCAGGGTTAGCTGCGAGTCTCCAATTCTGCAACCAGGCTGGCAGGAGGTCCAGGCAGCGCTGAAGTTTGACACCCGCGTGTCGCGCCGAGAGCGATGTGGCGACGTACGCCATGTCGTCGGCGTAAAGAGCCACGGAGCATGGAACATCGTCAGTGTAAAGAGAGTACAAGGCGGGTGACAAAACGCTGCCTTGCGGGACACCCGCCATGATGGGTCGCAGGCTTGACGCTTCCTTACCGACAGAGACAAAGAACTGTCGGTTCTCCAGGAAGGAGCGCAGCACCGCGACGATCCGGTGGGGGAGTGGAGACTCTGCGAGCTTCAGCACGAGGCCGACATGCCAGACACGGTCGAAGGCCTTTGCCATGTCCAACAGCACGGCCGCCGCGCCCTCCTTCTTATTGAGGGCCGCGGTCACTGTGTGCAGCACGTGTGTTAGCTGCAATGTCGTGCTGTGTTCCGCCCTGAAGCCAAATTGCTCTCGCCTGGGCTGTACGTACGCGACAAAATGTCGCAGCAGCAGGGTCTCGAACAGTTTGGACTGGGTTGACAGCAAGGTGATGGGCCGGTAGCTCTCGGGCTTCGGTAATACGATCACCTTGCCGGTCTTCCATGAGGTCGGGAAGTGGCCGAACCGGAGTACCACAGTGAAGAGGCGCGTCAACGCCACGATCCAACGCATAGGAAGGTGGCGGAGCGCTCTGTTGGGGATTCCATCTGGTCCGGGCGCCTTCTTAAGTTTCAGGGCATATATATTCTTCCGCACTTGGGATGGCGAGAAGAATATCGGGTCGAGGTCAGGAGGTATCGGGCCGGAGGACTGCGCAGCAAGCGCGTTTTCAACCTCTACCACGCGGCTAGGGGACGCCGCGGGGTTTGGTGTAAACTGCTGCTCCAGGTGCGCAGCGAATAGTTCAGCCCGATCCTTGTCATCGTAAATTAGAGTGCCATGCTGGTCACGAAGCGGTCGCGTTGGCTCTCGGGTCTTGTAGAGGCTCCTGCAAATGCGGTGAAGGCGAACCGGGTCCGTGGTGGCGTCGTCTAGAGTGTACTCCCATGTCCGCTTCTCGTGGTTTGCGAGCTCGTCCTTCACACGAGAAGCGAGGCGATTTAGCTGAGCTTTGAGCACCGGTCAGCGATTGTGCTGCCAACGCCTCCTGAGGCTCCTCTTCAGCTGGATCATCCTCTTGACATGGGGTGGGAGATCGGAGATTTCTACCTCCGGTGGACGCTCTGTGGTGGCCTCGGACAAGGCCCGTTGGAGCTCTGCCGTGATGTGGGCGGCCGTGGAGTCAATGGCACTCGGTGATGCAGGTGCAGGAGGTGGAGGGGCGTCCGCGTGGAGACGCGAAAACGCCGCCGCGAGCGCGTCGGCACGGACGGACGGTCATTCGCTATGACGCAGAGCACCGGTTGATGATCCGAAAGAAAGTCATCCACAATTACCTCCTGCAGAATGGGGAGGTCGATCCCGCGGTGCACCACTAGGTCTAGGATATCTGGATGGTGATTGGCCTGTGCTGGATAGTGCGTGGGGGAGTCGGGACCCTCGACTGAGTACCCCAGCATCTCGGCGTGGTGGTGAAGTAAGCGGCCACGTGGATTGATGGAAGCGGAGTGCCATGCAGTATGCTTGGCGTTCCGGTCACCTGCGGCTATCGTCGGCTGGCCCGAGCAGACGATCGCTTCCACCTCGGAAAAACTGAGTCATTCATTGGGAGGGGCGTAGATGGCGTAGATTTGTGGACCGCCCTCCAAAAGTAATCTCTACCCCGAGAGAGTGGAGGCCAATGGAGTCACAGGCTGCAATGGTCCTGTGCGGGATGGAGCGGCGTATAAGAACCGCTAACCCCCGATAGGCGCGCCCTTGAGGCGAGATGTGGTCCACCCGGTAAACACAATAGCCCGCAGCGCTAAGGCAAAAATCGGGGCGAAGTTGTGTTTCCGAGAGCAGGGCGACATCGATGTTCTGCGCTCGGAGGAGGTGTCGTAAATAGGCGGCCTTCCCCTTGAGGCCGTTGACGTTCCAGTGGATGAGGCGTAAAATCATTATGAGAATTTTACGCCTCGGCTGCGCGACCTGCGTCCACCCTCCCCAGGGGGACCGGCCGGGTAGAGAGCTCCCAAAAGCTCTCGGACCGCTCTATCCACAGCTGCGCCGATCGCCACATCCGACAGGAGGGTATTCCTGGCAGGGCCCCCCCGGCTAGAGGGGCGACTGGCGTCGCGACGAACTACGGGTGCTGGTTTTGTTGCTGCTTTGTCTGCAGCAAAGGGCGCCTTGCGGCGGCCGCCGCGTTTACCGCGTCGCACCGTTGTGGTGAGCGCAGCTTGCGCGGTGTCAGCAGCAGACTTAGCAGCGACAGCGGCAGATGGTGCGGAGGGGGCAGCAGAAGCAGCAGGTCGAGGTGCCGGAGTCGACCTGGCAATGGTCCCGGCGCGTTTATTCCGCGCCTCGTCGCGGAACACCGGACACGAAGTGTTATTCGCGGGATGCGCCCTCTGGCAGTTGACACAGTGGGGGGTGCCCTCCTTGGGCATGGTACAGTCAGCTGCGCGGTGTCCTTGGCCACAGCGGACACTTGCAACAGGACGGTGGCTCAGGTGAGAGGAGTGCCTGAACCCCTGGCACCTGTGACATTGGGCGGGACCCCTCTTGCCCCGCCAGGCCTCGATCTTGTCACCCGGCATACAGAGTAGCTCTGTAATGTTGTCTGTGTGTTGCGTCAACTCTGGAGTGCGGCGAAGGATAGCCAGGAAAAGGCAACCTGGTTTGCCCTTCCTGGCGCGGATGGGCTGGGCGTGCTCTGGTTCAAAGCCCAGCTCACGTAGCTCGGCGACAATCATTTCCGGGTTGGTGTCGACCGGAATGCCGCGGATAGCGACTAATAAATAAATCTTCGAGTGCATTCATGGGCAATAGTTGTCCATGCCAAATTATTTTTATTTTCATTCATCTTGCATCTAATTTTATTAACTAAAGTTTGGTTTAATCTTTCGATTAAACCGTTAGAAAATGGTGCATTTACAGCAGTGAAGATAATAGGTATATTTTCTTGTATTAAAAATTTCTTGAACTCATTTGAATTTATCCCTGGATATTGATCAGATAATATCATACCGATATTATGTTCCTGAGTTACTTGTTTGATCAGCTTTATGAAATCATTTGAATTTTAAGATTTTGACGTCAAAATAAAGGCGTATCTCGTGAAATGATCTACCAGAAGGTGCATGTAGGTCTCTGTAGAACGTGAGCCCCCGAAACCACCGATTGTATCAATAGATACTATTTCAAAAGGGTATGTTGCGGGTCCTAAGTGGGACATCATACCAAATTTGTATTTACCTCTGGATTTATTCTTTATACAAATAGCACAATTTTCACAGAAGTTTTTTATATTAACCCTCTATTGCATGAATTATTAAATTAAAAAGAAAAAAAAAATATTTTTATTGTTTAATGTGTTTTATTAGAGCATATAAGACAAAATATAAAATTAAAAAAAAAAAAAAGTTTATAATTTTGGGAAAAAAAAATAGAAGCCAAAATTGGCTTCCCATGCAATAACGTCTGTGTATGTGACTGCCATTTTTGGCTTCCAATGCACAACAAACACCTAAAACTTATACGAGGTGAAATTCTCTAAAACAGTTTCTTTTCTCATTTAAGCAAAGGAAAACGTCACATTTCTCACATTTTATATGAGAACGCAAAGAACAATCATTCTGGCATAATTGACGATTCCTTTGGTAAATAGGTAAATGGTCAATCTTGTCTAAACGGACTGAATTTAGTGGTAGGTCTTGCACTTTTGCTGGAGTTTTTCGTGCCCTTTTCCGAGGTGCGGGAGATTCATTTCTACTGATAAGAGTACCCGTTCTGGTGGACGTAGGAGTATTCCCTCTTGACGAGGTAGGTGTACCGGGATTATTGATACTAGGGCGGCCTCTTTTTCTTGAAATGCTCTTGCCAGCCTTGCAATATTGTTCAGAAATGGCGAGCTTGAAGTCAAAAAGTGACATGTATAGGTCAGTCTTGCGTCGCCATAGTAACCAAGCATTAGCTGCGCACATATCAACCAAGTGGAAAAATATTTTTTTATACCACTGACGAGACCTTATTTTGATCCTATACAGACCTAACAAAGAATCAAGCAAATCAACTCCTCCCATGTGTCGGTTATATACATCAACAGATTGTGGCGATGTTATGTCTTTGTACTGTTTGTCTTTTTTGAAGTATCGAGTCTTAGAAGAAATCGGTTCGCTACCAACAAACGCAGACAGTAAAGTGACCACTTTATTGTCATACCATAATACCAGGCTTAATTTTACGTCATCGACGATAGCGATTTTCTCAACCATAGCACCACGACCTATTTTCTTCAGATCCTTTTCTGTAGGCAAATCAGCGTTAGGTACTCTGTTCATCCTAATGGTTCCCAATGGCAGCAATCCATTCTTATATAGGTAAACATCCTCTTCCCCCCGGACCACCGAAAGGTTTAAACGTGCTTTGTGCTCTGTTATTATTTTAAAATCAAAAATAAATTAAAATCTGTGAAGTTTAATTCGTCTACAATAATAGGAGCGCATAAAAACTGAGGAGTTACTGCGCCCTGTCATTCCGGTTCCTAGTCACGCCCCACCTGCGCGTGATTTGTCACACGTAACACCGGACGCCGCGCCTACTGCGTGACGCACAATCCTGGCCGCTAATCGGTGAGTTGCTTGCGCAGTCTCCGCCCAAACGCATTACGCACGCATTAGTCACTCTATTACCTGCACACTTCTGCTGCCCTGGTACTTCATTATGGCTTCGAAACACAACACCAATGTTGATGTAGACAGCGACATGTCAATCTGCATAGCGGAGGAAGAAAATAGGCCGCCAAACTTTGTAACTCAACGTTCACAGAGGCGCGAAAATAGAGATCCGTCTAATGAAACAATGAGTCAACATTTCAACGATTTTAAGGAGGAAATGAGGAAATTAGTCACATTCTTTATAACATCACAAAAAAAAGAACTTTCAGATATTAATTTAACTCTCAAAGAAATAAAAGAATCGAATCAAAGCATACAAAGTTCAATCGCTTATTTAACAGATCAAAATGAGGATTTTAAAAAGAAAATTGCCTTAATGGAGAACCACATTAAGGAAGACAGGCAGTATATTGGGTTCCTCGAGGAAAAACTGGAAGATCTGCAAATCGGGAGCCGAAAATCTAACTTTGAGTTGAAAAATGTGCCCAGAAAGGATAATGAGAATAAACAGGACTTGATAGATATGGTGCTTTGCCTATCGGAGACTATAGACTGCAGAATTGATAGAAGTGATATTAAAGATATTTACAGACTAAAAGGAAAAAAACCGGAACAGAAAAATACACCTATTATAGTGGAGACTGCGTCTGCTCTGCTGAAGGCAGATGTTCTAAGAATGACTAAGTCCTTTAATATAAGAAACAAGGCGAAATTATGCGCCAAACACCTTGGGTTTAAGACTAGTGAGGACACGCCCGTATTCCTGTCGGAACACCTGACCCCCAAAGGTTCTCGCCTTCATTTCCTAGCAAGAGACTTGGTCAAGTCCAGGAGTTACAGATTTTGCTGGACGTCGTATGGAAAAATATATGTACGGAAGACTGAAGAGTCGGCGGTTATTCTAATAAAAAGTGAAGAACAGATACATAAACTGCTCTCACAAGACTGACTATCTGTGAGTTATATAAGTTATTTACATTTAAGTATCTTTTGTCTATTACAGTGTATCCCTTGTCTGATAGATATTAAGTTTCTGATATTAACTATCACTTTTATGTTTCACTGTATCTATTGTTTTCCTTGTAAAGCTAACAGTGTAACGTTTTCAAGTTGTGTCCTAATGTTTATAACTTCACAAAATGAAACATATTTATTGCCAAGATGTCTGACCAACTGTCACATAATATGTAATTCACTAAGATATTGTTTGAATATATTTTTAAATTCTATGGATCGTGCGCACAAACAATCACACACATACACATATACATATACATACATAATTACACACACATACAATTACACATATCAAATATTATTGTCTCATAACAAATTGTCTCATCTTAACCCCTTCTCCACCCAAACTACCGCATATAGATGCACATATCATATTTCTGATATAAAGCTTACTTTATATTGCAAAACACGTCCTCTTTCTGATACTATGACTAGCTTAGATATTTCTTATCGATTAAATGGGTGACGCAATAACTGCAAATAAAGAATTGGACGCGATAGAGATTGCACGTTCGTTTGAATGTGAGGTCTCGAAGCTTAAGAACTACATTAGCGTTAAAAAAACCGACTTTACTATAATCTCCCAAAACATACGTAGCATCTACAAAAATTTTGACGACTTTCTATTAACGTTATCTAACTTCGAATTTGAAATAGACTTATTGATTTTTACAGAATGTAGAATCGATCATAACAAACCTATACCTCAAATTTTAAACTATCAATCATATTTTACGAAGTCGCAACTTAATCAGAATGATGGTGTGGTTGTTTATATAAATAATAACTTGAAGCATAAAGTAACTGAGATACAACTAGTTCAGGCGTCTTGTCTACAGCTTGAAATATTAAATCAGACTATATTGTGCATTTATCGATCTCCTTCTAATGTTAATGGAGATGGTTTTATAAACTCTCTTAGTGCTCACCTAGAGACTATCAATTCTAACAAATGTATCATTATTGCGGGAGACATTAATATTAACATTGCTTCTAAGTCTATTGAACCACCACATGAACAAAAAAACCGCATAAGTTACATGAACATGCTGTCTGTCTACGGTATATTAGCTGGTCATACAATACCTACACGAGAAAAAAATTGCTTAGACCACTTTATGATAAAAATCGATAGAACCAAATTCCGTGCAACTATAGCTGTATTACAGACTAGTATTACTGATCATTACACGACCTTTCTCACAATAGGCAAAATTAAAAATCATCAATCTGCTATTAAAACTACCTCAATTATAAATTATGAGGCTGCCATAAAGGACCTTAATTCTAAAAATCTTACAGAACTGCTTTACTGCACCGATCCAAATTTAGTGATTGACGGCCTAATATTTAAATTAACAGAGACAATAATGGACAATACAATTATTAAAAAGATACCTAAACAACATCGTAATATTAAGCCATGGATCACACCTGGAATTCTTCGCTGTATACGTAACCGAAACAAACTGCAAAAGAAAACAAAAGACGAACCACACAACGACATACATAAAATAACATACATTAGATACAGAAATTATTGTAACAACCTTATTAAAAAACTTAAAAGACAATATGAACGAGAATTACTTAGTAAATCTATAAACAATAACAAGCAACTTTGGAAGAACATAAAAAATATCACGTACACTAGCAAATGTAACAGTAATAATTCGGAACTAATTAATGTCAAATCATCTCCAACTGCATCTGCAGATTTTGTTAACGACTTTCTTGCGGGTATAGGTGAGCAGTTGGCTGAACGCGTGCAGACGTCTGATGAGGAACGGAACGCTTATTTACGCGATTTACCAAGTCAGCCTAACTCTTTTGTCCTATTGGACACAGACCAAGACGAGGTTGGTAGTATTCTGATGTCGCTTAAGTCAAGCAGTGCTCCTGGCTGGGACAATATTCCTACTAACTTTCTTAAACACATAAGATCTCATATTGTACCAATTATAACCCATTTTGCTAACCTCTGTTTTAACAAGGGAATTTTCCCGTCTTCACTTAAAAAGTCAATTATAACCCCAGTTTACAAGGCTGGGAATAGAGACAGTGTAACTAACTATAGACCTATATCCGTCTTGCCAGCTATTTCAAAGATTATAGAAAAATTACTTAATTCTAGACTGATTAACTACCTTAACAAATACAACATCCTATCCTCTTGTCAGTACGGCTTTAGACCGGGAAAATCCACTGAAGATGCAGTTTCTGCAATGAGTTCGTTAGTGGTAGAGCAACTAGATAATAACAAGAAATGCATAACTGTATTCCTTGATTTACAAAAAGCTTTTGACACTGTCTCTGTTCCCATTCTTGTACGTAAGTTGGAAGCTATTGGCCTAAAGGGAACATCACTTGAACTGTTTAGGGACTATCTGTCTGACAGGCGACAGAGAGTTAAACTGGACACTTATACTAGCGGAGATGTTGTGGTGTCGTACGGTGTACCACAAGGAAGTGTACTTGGGCCAACACTCTTTCTCGTTTATATTAACGATCTCTGCACCATGGATATAAAACACGCCAACATTTTCTCATACGCCGATGACACTGCCGTGGTTTTTAGTGCTGATTCCTGGGATGCTGTTAGGTCTTTTGCTGAGAGTGGACTTGAACTAATAAGTAGGTGGTTACGTAATAATCTTTTAACATTAAACACCACAAAAACCAACTATATCTGTTATAGCATCTACAGCAACAAACAGCCTTCTGACGATCTTAGCATAAAAATTCACAACTGCGGTGCTGTTGGTGCTGATAGGCTGAACTGCAGCTGCCCCAAAATTCAAAGGGTCGAGCAGACGAAATACCTAGGTGTTTATGTGGATCGGCGACTGTCTTGGTATCCGCATCTAGAACATGTCATCTCAAGAGTCAGGAAACTGACATGGATATTTAAGACTTTGAGGTATGTGGTGCCTGGAACAGCTGTTGATCTATTGAACCCAAACAGAGATCTCTTCACAGAGATCTATATTTCTTTGGTTCAGTCTGTTCTAACATATTGTGTACCGATATGGGGTGGTGCAGCTAAATCCCGCTTCATTGATTTAGAACGGGCCCAACGTAGCCTAATTAAGGTTATGTATTTTAAAAAGATAACATTTTCAACACAAAGTCTTTACCAAATTAGTGGCCTTCTTTCAGTTAGGAAGTTGTATATACTTCACACAGTTTTGAGAAAGCACAAATCCATGCCTTATAACCCCGACTTTACCAATGGGAGGAGGAAAGATATTGTTGCACATGCTCCTAGGTTTAAAACCTTCTTTGCTAAAAAGCAATATGATAGGCGTTCAGTTTATCTCTATAATTTACTCAATAAGGAGATTAATATTTTTGACAAAAATTACTTCGAATGCAAAAAACTTTTAATGAAATGGCTGAAACCAAAACCTTATGACACCATCGAGACAATTTTAAGCTAAATTCCAAAAAATACTACACATAAACATACACACACTCACTTACACTCACTCACTCACACCTACACTCCCTCACTCACACATACACACTCACACATACACACACACACTCACACATACACTCACTCACTCACACATATGTACACTCACTCACTTAGACATACACCTACTGACTCACACATACATTCACTCACTCACTCACGCGCGTGCATCCCTACTTAGTTACTACAGATGTGAAAACAAAGAGTATAACATAGCTTAATAAAGTTGGTATTTATGTAGTATTAGTGCTTGCTTTTATTTTTGTTGTATTGTATTTAGCACAGATCTATACTATTCCAAGGAAGAGCGATGTCTCCTGGCACAGGCTTCTATAAGCTTAAAAGGAGGCATCGATCACTATTAATTATAAGGTTTCCTTTGGTAATGAATAAAGATTATTATTATTATTATTATTATTATTATAACATGCAATTTTATGCTATTGAACCAGTTATCGAAAAATATTTTGTGGTTTATATTTCGAGGCACAGTAGATGTGAGTCGTGTAACAACGTTGGAGCTGACACCAAGATCTGGTGCATCACTTGGAAAACGTTGCTTTGATTGCCAGCAAAAATATCGAAATCATAAGTGAACCCGGATACGCCACTCAACACTTGATTTTTGTACCCCCACTTATGAGGTTTGGCTGGATTATACTGTTTGAGTTGGTGCCGAGCTTTCGTGGGTATAATTTGCTCATCTACAGCCAAGTATTCTTCTTTGGGTATCAAAAGTAATCGCTGTCTTACTTTATCTATAAGAGGCCGAATTTTAAATAGTTTGTCATAACCTGGTGTACCGGCTGGTTTGAAATCATTATTATTATTGAAATGAAGATGACGTTTTATCATTTCAAATCTATTACATGTCATTATTGAATTGATTTGATGCTGCCCAATGTTGTTGGACCAATACATCCGTGTAGATGGTAAGTGGACTAATGAGGTGAAGATGACAATCCCTATAAATTGCTCAATCTCAGCATTTGTGACATTTACTGGCTTGTTAACATTGACCTGAGTAGATTTCAAATTCGACTGTTCTGTAATAAATGCTATCAAATCTTCTGTGAAAAAAAATTGAAAAAATTCGGCAGGTGATTCTAATTCTTGAGTAAGCTCTGGCAATTCCAGGCTACCACTAAATTTGAAATTATTTTCATCATAAGCTGGCATTTTTCCTTCTGTCCAGATAATTTTTCCCTTTATTGCTCGCTTCTCTTTTAAAGTTTTAGGTCTAGGGTCTGCTATTTCATCATCAGAAGTATCGGTATCGGATGGTGGAATAATTATTGGCTTTTTACGTGTTTGGTTGCGCAAGCGTGAAAGCGGAACATCATCATCGGAATCAGACAGTGAATCATCGTTACTAAGAGAGCCATCACCAGGAATAAGTTTAATGCACTTAGCAGTGCCATAAAAGCGTGAAGGAAACATTCTGTGAAGATAGAAAAAAAGAACTATGAATGCATGCGAAGCCATTTTAGGCGCAAGCTTACTTTATCGTAATTGCATACGGAGCCAAAAATGGCTCCCGTAGAAAATAGTAAAAATTAAGTTTATGGAACAAATATTTTGAATAAACTACGATAAAGGTCTAAAACAGAGGCTTTGTAGAATATTATTTATATTTTTTAATATCAATTTTCTTACCTTTTCTATTTAATTTAAGCCAACAAAGCTACAGTAAATTTCACTAAGAACCACTTTGCGCACGCACCGGAGAAAAGTGAGTTTATAATGACATACGACGTTGGCCATAGACAATAAAAATTGCGTTTCGTTTCAATTTTAACTCCCTAATATTACCATAATGAAATTTTATAAATTTTGCTTAAAATTAGGGTAGAAAAAAATTACTAAAGTTTAGCAGCCAAAAATGGCTTTGTATGCAATAGAGGGTTAAGCGTTAAGTTTCTTGCAGCGTTAAGTTTGCGTTGTAT
The DNA here is from genome assembly GCA_912999735.1 of Aporia crataegi. NCBI lineage: Eukaryota > Metazoa > Arthropoda > Insecta > Lepidoptera > Pieridae > Aporia > Aporia crataegi. Next base: position 4,533,951 of record OU538752.1, read on the forward strand.
AGAATGGTTTAATTTTTCTGCTCATTTGTTGAATTCCAATATGACAAAAATGATAGTGTATTTTTTCTTTTAATTTTTTACTAAATTCCTCAGTTAGTATAATCTTTTCCTTTTTTCCGATCTTTTTATAGTATATTGCGTCTTTTAATTTTATTTTACTATAATTTCGTTTTATGTCTTCATTGGTATTTTGATCATTTTTGATGTCTTTAAGTTTTATTAAGTTAACAATTTTTAACCCTTAGTAGCCTGATTTACGCGAGTCTTCTTTTTTAAATATTACTGTATTTGCTTGAGGGTCTAGATGAAGGGAAAAATAGCTAAATAAATCACAATATTTATTTTACATATTTATTTTAAAAAAAAACAGGTATCAATTTTGATACTTCAGGCATTATGGCCATAAAGAAATCTTAAATGACCTATGCATGAAATAATGCGAAACATCGATTGTTTTTATTATCGCATAACGATACTTTGCATTTTTTACAGAACCAGGAGGTAAGTTTCCTACAATTACTAAATTTACATTTATTCCTAGACTCCATAAATATTTTTTCATGGCCAATACAATCGGAACGCACGTCAGTTGGGGGTAGTACTTGTGCACCTGTCCGGGGTTTTTTAGAGGGTACTGTATTGTCTTGTTGACTGTTGGTACTGGGTCTGCCCCTTTTATTTTTTGAGTGACTTTGATATCTACATAAAGTATCGGCAAGCTCAGTTCTAAAATCTGCTAACTTCATAATATTCTTCTGAAGTTTTCCTTTCCTTGTGTTTACCTTTTTGTACAGTACCCAAGCATTGATGACAGTCATGTCTAACAAGTGGTAGAAGAGCCTCGTTGTCCACTTTCTCGACTTTATGCGAATGCGATATCGACCAATGAAGCTATCCATCAAATCAACGCCGCCCATGTGTGCATTATATTCTTTTACAACCCGAGGACATGATATTTGAATATTGGCCTTTAGTTTTTTTTCGTAGCGGGTTATAGTATCCGCTGGTTCAGCGCCAACATACGTGGATAGTAATAATACCTGTTTGTTGTCTTTCCAACTTGTGGCCGACAATTCTAGGCCTTCGTGAGAGGCCACATTTTCGTGATATGTTCCTCTGGGTACGTTGGATTTCATAATCTCCCGTTTCTCCGGCAACTTGCACGACTTTCCAAGCCTGTTTCTCTGTACTGTTCCAAGACAATAAATACCTTCGTTGGTCAAGTAATGTACCAGAGGAATATTCGTATAAAAATTGTCAAAATAAATTATATGATTGACATGCCTTGGTACTGGTCGTAGCAATCGAATAACTGTATTCGACACAGCTCCGAGGTCTGGTTCGCCAGGTAAACGGTCCATGTCCTTAGCTCCCGAGTAAATCTCAAAACTGTAGGCATAACCAGACAGAGAGCATAACACGTATAATTTGAATCCCCACTTATGGGGCTTGTTGGGTAAATATTGTTTCATAAAATGTTTCATTTTTGTGGAACACATCTGCTCGTCTAGTGATAGACGATGCTCAAATGGTAAAGTAATAAATTTCTTGTTCAAATAGTCTATCACTGGTCTTACTTTATGCAGTCGGTCGTGCTGGGGGTGATCAATGGGCAAATGTTTAGAGTCGTCATTCATGTGAAAAATTTCTCTAATTTTATCAAATCTGTTGCGATTCATTGTTTGTACTATGGGTTCAAACTTTGTAATGTTTGACCAGTATGACCGGACACTAGGATAATGATATACACTAGTAAAAATAAGAATTCCAATAAATTTACGTAATTCTAAGACAGTTACAGGTTCTGTAAAGTTGGGATTCTTTTGGAAGGCATATTTATTTGACTCGTCCACTAGAAATCTCAAAATGTCTTCACCGAAAAAATAAGAAAAAAACTGAAATGGAGTGTCTAAGTTCATAATTTCTTGTGAATACTCAGTATTTCCAGCAAACTGGAAATCATTTTGGACTAAATCCATATTTTTTACTCTCCACACTAAGTTTCTAGAGTTGAAAGGTGCAGTTTGCAGGTTGTTCTGGCTGCTGGTTGTAGGAGTTGGGTTTCGTTCAACAGTCTCTAAATTATGTTGCATGTCGGTATCTACGTTTGCTGCAGGCGGATCTGCATCCAAGTTTGGGTCAGTGGGAAAATTACCTACATCCTCTTCATCATCTAGCTCCATCAGACGATCTCTTTGGCTCGAATAATAGTCTATGTCATCTTCATTGTCGGTGGAATCGTCTTCCGAAATTTCACCATTTTCTAACCGCTTCAATATGTTCTCAATCTCTTCTGGCCGCATTTTGGATAAATTTCTATAATAAATAAAAACAAAAGTAATCCCCACACCAAGCTATGCAGAAAAAATATGAAACGAAAGTTCAAAAAGTTTTATAGCTAAAGAGTTAGTAGGTAGGTTTTATGTAGGGCGGAATGCCTGAAGTATCAATATTGATACCAAAAAAAAAGCACTAATTTCTTCAAGTAAAACATGCATTTGCTAAAAATAATTATATCATAGCGAAAATAATGTATTCACTTACCTCAAAAGTATTTATATTCTTCAGAAAAAGAAAATATATCAAATTTATATTCAACAAAACTTTTAGTAAAATGTGTTTACTTGTTCACTTTGCCGCGCAAGTAATATGTCACAGATAAAATAAAACAATAATGACATTTGTTTTTTTTTTAATTTCGTTGGATAGAATACTATACAACAGTAAAATACATACAACCAACATATAAAAAAAAACTAATAGTAATGTGAATATTCGGTTTAAAATATTAGTATCAAAATTGAAACTCTAGGTTATTAAGGGTTAAATTTTCGTTCTCATTTTTGTATGGTTCTAATACAGGGTTTCTGCTCAAGCTATCCGCTTCTATATTATATTTGCCTGGCGAATATATTATTTTGAAATCGAACTGTGACAAATAATACATTAAATCTCCCAGTTCTTCGTCGGTTCTTGCTTTAATATTCATTTTTTCTAACGGTTTATGGTCTGAAAAAATCGTGAATGTTTTTCCTATAAGCCAGTGTTGCCAGTATTTTACTGCCTCTTTTATTGCCAAACACTCAATATATATGGCTTTTTTCTTTTTTTAGGACTCATTTAACTTTTTGGAAAAATATGCGCAAGGCTTTTCGTCACCGTTGGCTTGAATTTGTTTACCTATACCTGTATGCTAGCATCCGTATATATCCGTATTGGCAGATCCGGATCAAAGATAGCTAAAATAGGTTTTGAGCAAAGTAGTTTCTTTATAGTATCAAAAGATTCTTGACATTTATCTGACCAAATGAATTTCTCTCCTTTTCTTAGTAAATTATGTAAAGGATCCAGTGTAATTGATATATTTGGCACATACTTCCCATAGAAATTAATTTTTCCTAAAAATTGTCGGACGTTTTTTTGTGTTTTTGGGATTGGGAATTGTTTTATGGCTATCAAATTGTCCTTTAATGGAGTGACCGTATTGTTTTTAATTATATGCCCTAGATATTTTACAGAGTCTTGTGCAAACTTACACTTTGTGAATTTCAATTTAAACCCTCTTTTAAAATTGCTTCCAACAACAAAGATAAGTGCTCAATGTGTTTTTCGAATGTTTCAGAAAATACCAAAATGTCGTCAATATAATTGACTATAAAATTTGTCAGTTTATGTTTTCTTATAATGCTACTTAGTATTCTTTGAAAAATAGCGGGAGAAATTTTTAAATCAAAAGGTAAACAAGTCCATTGAAAGTGTGCCTCTTGAGTAACAAAAGCAGTTTTGTGTCTATCCTCAATTTTAAGAGGTATGGACCAAAATGCTGAGTTTACATCGAATGTTGAAAAAATTTTACATTTCCTTGTTTTAACCATTAGATCCTCTATTAACGGAAATGGTTGCGCTTGGGGGACTACAATTTTATTTAATTCGCGAAAATCTATACAAAGCCTTGATCTCCTTCCTTCCTCTTTTTTAAATGCTAGTGTTACCGGAGCGGCAAAAGGGCTATATGACTCCTCAATCAAATTATTTTGTAGTAATTTTGATACCTGATGTTCAATTTCTTTCATATCCTCAATAGAGCACCTATACGGTCTTTCACTACAGTATTTATCTATCAACAAATCAATATGGGCTTCATAGCCTTTTACAGTACCTACATCATATTTGTCTTTAGCGAAGACTGAATTATATTTACATATCAATTTATCAATATCGGATTTTTTTTGATGATCTAAATTATTTACCGAAATATCAAAATTATCAACTATTATATTTTCATTATAGTTTATTTTATATTCATTAATTATAGTTTCCTTTTTATATTTCTTTGTAATATCCCCACATTTTTTATCAAAATATATACCTTGTTTACTCCTTATGTCACTACCTGAATTGCCAGGAATATTATTGCTGTGGACATTTTGGGTAATATTTAAATTCTCATTTTGTGTTAAATTAAATTTTTGTATACAGTCTAATCCAACTAGGAAATCATAGTCGAAGTTGTCTTCATCTATAACAAAAATATTAACATCTTTTTCAATTTCAAAAATTTTAATTTTCAGAGTTACCATTCCTATTGATTTTTTTACGCCATTAATTGTTTATAAACCTGCATTTTTATCATAAGTAGGTATTTTTTAAAATGATAATAGCCGTGAATTTATTAAAGACACATTGGATCCTGAATCATAGATTCCTGATATTTCCAAAGTATCATTGATTAGTAATTTAATTTTAATTAATGGCGGCACTATTAGTTTTTTTGATCAATTTCATTTAATTCTATCTCCAATTCAGAATTGTTAACACTCCTTATTTGATCTTTTTTTTCCCTATCATTATTTTTAATTCTGAACCAACATTGGGATTCAGTGTGATAACTATACCTTTATTCTCTTTTTCACAGATTTTACACGGACTAACCAATGATTTTACATTTCTCTCTTTAAATTTACTTTCGGATGTTCCTAACCTTTTATTGAATATTTTTTTGGTTACCATATGCTCTAAGCTTCTTAAATTATTAAATAAGTCTTCAGTTTCCTTTAAACTATTTCCATCAATCTTATCTGCAATAAAATTAGGTAATCCAGTGGCAATCAGATTAATTAGAGTGAGTTTATCTATGGACTTATTAATTTCTAATAATAGTCTCTCTTTTTTTAACGCATACTCCAGTAATGAGCCCTGTCTGTATTTAAATAACATTGTATAGGATGACTCAGCTAGTTCACGATCAGTTAGTCGATGTTTTGGTTTTAAAACCTCGTAACTAAAAAAAGTGTAGTATTATAAACTAGATATTGTATTATAAAAGTAAAAAAACTTTCAAACTTTACGAAAACCTATCTTTTTTAACGATTTTATATTATCTTCTATTATTAAATCACAAAATAATGTAAAAGTATATATTTTTTAGCTCACGATCACTTTTCGTCAGTTTACGTTCACAAGGTTTCACCTGTTTACGATCATTATAAACCACAGAAAAAGGAACTATATAGCAATGAAGTGAAAGTCGAAATTATATTAAATTATTTATTATTAAAATCAATTAATATTGTTTTTTGATAAACCCTTCTTTTTCTTCTTTCTTTTCTCCCTTTCTTCTGTTTTCTTTTTCTCCTTATCCTCTGCTTTCTTTTTCTCCCTTTCCTCTGCTTTTTTTTCTTTTCTTCCTCCCTCAACTGTTGTTTAAGCTTTTTCTGTAACTGGATATTTTCTTTATCTTCTTCTTTTTTTTTATAGTACTCTCGCGAAGCTTGTGATGAAATTGCGCTGGGTAACTTAGCTTGACGGTTTTCTGTTTTTAGGGTTTGTTTTGGCTCTGGGAAATGTAAGTGGTGCTCAAAGACTTCATCAAAGGATAACACTTCATCAACTATTGGCCTTTGTGCATGATGATTTTCATTGTTGTCTTTATGGATATCTGCTGTTACTGTCAATGTTTTGCATTGATTTTCATTTTCAGATGCCAATAATTGACTAGTCAATTGTGATTGATGAGATATTTCTATCTCATCAAGAGGGATCAATGAAATGTTATTTAAAGAAATATATGACCCTGCTTCGGGGAAACTTATATTTTCATTAGGAGCAAGCAAATTTGAATAATCAAGATCAATACTATTGAAATGTTGAGAAACACCTTGTTCTTTGTTAGTTTCAGGTTCGTCAAAGATTAAGTTGTCTGGAGTGATGTCGGTAATCATCTCAGTTGTAAAATTGAATGAACTTTGATTTTGTGCTTGAGGAACATCTTTAGGCGTATTTGTTTCAGGTTTGTCAAAAATTGAACTTTTTAACATCTCAGTAGTAATAATAGATGTATTAAGGTTGGAAGCAGCGGAATTTCTAGGTGTCTTTGATTTAGAACGTCTATTTTGAAGATATTTTGCTTTGGCATTTTCAATTTCTTCAAGTATTACTTCTGAGTCTATACAACGTTTTGCCAAATCATTCTTGATAATTGATATCACTTTAATTGCTGCTTCAAACTCTAGCATTCGCTGTGGTTTTTCCATTCGAGCTTGAATTTTTCTCTCTTCTCTCTCTTTCAACTCTTTGTTGTGTATCCTTCACGCATTTTGTGTAATCAACATTGTCTTCATTTAGCGGGTATAAACCACACTTTCTAAATCCATTTCTGATAGCATCCTTCAGCTCAGTTTGTAATATAGTACTTCTCAGAATGGGGCAAAAATTCAATTTTGTTATAACTTTGTTGTTTAATTTCAACGAAGTTGTAACAAAATTTCAATGTCAAAACATTGTTCGACGTAACTTGAAACGACGTAAATCGAAACGACGTAAGTCGAGGACTGCCTGTACCTGTATATTGTAATGGTGATGGCATAGAGTTATGAGATGGTGATGGTATAGAAGTTGAACTACTTGACCGTAATCGAAAATCATTTCGTATCATTGTTTTTGGAGCCATTACTCTGTGTGATATTGTAAGATTTCCCATCTCAGCTTCGAATAAAGTTTCATTTATTATTTTTTCAGCCAACAACTGTTGCTGTTTATTTATAAATTCTCGCAGTTTCAATGCTACCATTTTTCCGATAATGTCGTAGCGATCCTCTTGATATGTCGGCCGTTTAAAGTGGTCCTGAACGGATTGCAAAACGTCTTTTGTTAGATCTTCATTATTTTTCCGCTTTGTTTGCCGTTTAGATGCCGAACCATGAGCAGACGAAGTTGAAGCAGTAATTGAGGTGAAAGCCGCAGGACTCTGAGCAGAAAGATTTTCAGTAACATCTAACTCTGAATGCGCTGCTTCATTTTCAGACACTGATGTTGCACCCGATGATTCCATCACGTTAATCTGTAACATTTTCTTTGTTTCAGTTTCCACAAAGTTGCAGTGAATGGAAAGCAATTAGTGCATTATTTGAAGAAAGATGGAACTTTCCACATCTACTTGGCGCAATAGATGGTAAACATATTGCTATTACTCCACCTAAAGGATGTGGATCGGAATTTTACAATTATAAAAGACACCACAACATAGTACTTATGGCTATTGATGACGCTCAATATCAGTTTTTATTATGTGATTTCGGTACAAACGGGCGAGTTTCAGATGGAGGCGTATTAAAAAATATGAATTTGAAATTTTTTTGAAATGCTCCGAAACAACCAATTGGAAATTCCAAGCGAAGAAGCAGTAAGAAATAGTCAGAGACGTTTGCCATACGTTTTTGTTTCTGATGACGCATTTCCGTTGAGACCTGATATGATGAAACCGTTCAGACAAGCAGAATTGACTTCAACAGATAAAAAAATCTATAACTATCGTGTTTCGCGCGCACGGTGAACTGTGGAAAATGCCTTTGGTATTCTGGCTTCACGTTTCAGAATCTTCACTACGGTTATAAATTTACATCCAAATAAAATTGAGCCCGTCGTTATGGCATGTTGTGCATTACATAATTATCTAATTAGAAAACTGCCAAATTCTTATACTAATCTAGATTGCATTGATCGAGAAGACAATGATACCGGAACCATCATACCAGGATGTACAACAGATATTTCGACTATGGAACCTTTAGAAAGAAGAAATGTGGGAAACATAAGTCGGACACCCAAAAAGATAAGAGAAGAATTTATGAACTATTTTAACAATGAAGGTCAGGTCCCACGGCAAAATAATTTTATTTGATTTAATAAACTTAAACTTATTTAACAAAGATACCTATAAGTTTCATTTACTTACCTCATCTTCTTCATCCAAATTCGACCGACTAGGCCTTGGTATATTTTGATCGTCTAAGAAACGTAATAGTGGGTAATACCATAACTTTGGCTCATAAATATCTTCGGCGCCTGATCCGGATTTTGAGGCCATGACTTTTTTATGTTCCTTGTTATACGTACAGCGCAGGTTATTAATTTTCTTTATAACAGCCTCTTTATTACTTTTAGAATCTATTTCGCGTAGTTTTAAAATAAGCTTTTCATAAGCTGAATCTTTTATTACTCTATTATGATAATCCTTGGTCTTGATTTTCCATAACGAAGGCTCCGATTGGTATAGTAGTATAAACTCTTCCAGCCATTCGCGTTGAGCCATGGTCGATAAGTTTTCGCAAAGGTAGATAGCAAGGTCGATACATGTTCACTTCACGCTCGCTGTGACAAAACTTACAAAACTGCGCAGTTTCGACTACACACTCTCAGTTTTAACTGTATAGTTCTATCTGTACAGATTTATCTATTCATATATTGATTAGATTCAGTTAAAACTCTACAGTTCAACTGTTTCTTCTACACACCTAACGATTTAACTGTACAGTTCGACTGTACAGTTAAATCGCACAGTTAAAACTGAACATGTGTAGCCCGCATTACTGAATCCAGCCATGGTAAGAATGAATTAGATAATGTAAGGAACAATTCAAAAACACTATAAACAAAACAAACTAAACTTAACAAAACTCAAAAATAACGTTTAAAATGTAATTAAATGGATCACGATAACTCGGATACGTTTCACAGTGAGGGCAGCCAAATCTCGACTAAACTAAACAAAACGGGCAAGGCCTTTTTTGATAGAAAGAGATAGACAAACTTAACAAAAGCATTCCTAATCCGAGTTCGTCTTGACTTTGAATGTTGCTTGTATAATCCAGCAGGTATACCTACACACAATTGTTGTAGATAAAAGATATGAACTAGATAAAACATTGTGATCCTCGTTTAAAAGTAATTCGCATTGTCTTGACCATAAAAAACTTATTATTTCTTCCAATTGGGTACGAACAAAACACTAGTCAAAGCTTATTTTCCCTTACATATGATTTTACTCACAAAGTAGTAGAGTTTTGTACTAATGTAGGATACCGTTGTAATAAGGGATAACTAGAGATGTTTTTCAAAGCATTTGAATTTCATGGATAAATTTAGTTTTTTTTTTAGATCGAGTCAAAGTTGACCTTTTAGGAACAAAACTTTCATATTTTGCACTTTGTGAGCTCCAAACAAATTATTTAGTCCTGGTTAGCTTCTTACTTTGCGCAGGCCGACAATGTATCAGAGAGTAGACTTAAATAAAAAGATCCAACTTAAAACAGTTTTTTTTAAGTTATATATATAATTATATATATAAGTTATATAGTTAAAAATAAAAAAAAATATTTAAAAAAATTTGGGCGCCTGGGATTTTTTTGGCCAACTTGTATTTTCTAAATGAGTCACCAGACACACCCATTCAGTTTGTCTAACCATATACCAAACACCCTGTATATATGCGATATATGATTATCGAGCAGTAACAAGCATTTATGATCAACTGTTGGCTTGACTTGTCTTTTAAAATGTTGTAGAAACAGTAAAAATTCTGCATTCTGCATCCATCCACTAGCATTGCCAGCTCCGGCACAGCCAACAGGACCCTCAAGTATCAAATGGTCTTGGAATCGTTTCAATGGGAATACGAAAAAAGGAGGTATGTGTCCTCTTTGAGCATTAATCGCAACAGCAACTTATCTTCCACGTTCTGCTAGGTTCATTTACTGAAAGCGAGACCCAAATATCTTTAAAAATGAATACTTTTGATTTAAAGGTTGCTGTTTGGGCTATTTGGTGGCAGTAGGTATGAAGGTCTTGTTGGCGTTAGATTCTGAATTCTTTCCTTAATATTTCCTATGTGTCATCGCCTTGTCCTTATCTACGCCCTTCCATAACCCCCACCCGCTGCACCGGATCTTCGGCCGGCAGCGAGGCAGTTACCCACCAGTTGCGCGGGAAGCTCGTCGTACCATTTGCACCAAATAGTTATTGTGTCAAAGGAAATTTGGGTGAGTCCTTTGATTCTCATTTTTTTTATATATTTATTTATGCCATATATTTTTTGTGATTGTCCATTTATTTTATTTATTCAAAAATACAAATCAATAGAACCAGCGTTTCCAGTTGCCTTGAATCTGATACCTACTATGACCAGTGACAATAGTGTCTATATGGAAAAAACATAATATTATATTGAAAAATAAGGCTAACCTCCCACCAGGTATATATGTCAAAAAGGATTACACTAAAGAAGTACTCGAAAAGCGGAAGCAGCTACAGCCACAACTAGAGGAGGAAAGAGAGAAAGGAAATATCGCTTTTCTCAAATATGACAGACTGATAGTGCAGAAACCAACTGAAAAAAAAACAGAGATAAAAGAAAGAGGGAAGATTCAGGCTCGCCCAGTTCATCAACACAAAGGAAAACAAACTGGAAAGAAATCCCAAAGACAACATTTGCCAAGAGTGGCTCAAAAGAAATTATAAAACATAATATTCTTAACTACTCGTATGTAGAACGAAGAAAAACAGCCTCACTATCTGAAATGCCAAAAAACTAGTAACGACCACCGGCACCCGCAACAAAACCAAAATAAATACCACAACATTATTTAAAAATATTTTTAAGAAAATCACCCAATGCCGGCTGGTCACCGTGGGGCAAGATGACCACTACCCTCCATCAAAAAGAACCATATGTACACAACAACAATATTCCAACAAAGAGAGAGCTGGAGACAACTGGAGGAGGCCTTAGCCAATAATGGCAAACAGACGGGATCATTAGGGGAGGATAGCAAGGGTTGATATCGTTTCAATTCAATATTTATTACTACTTTTTATTACTACTACGATATAGAAATAAGTATAACTATTCTTATCCCATCCCATTCAGAGTAGTTTTTAATTTCTGGCTTTTTCTGGTATTAGTGTGTAGTTATAATAATTTATTTTAGTTGAGATGCTACATTGCAGACGTCTGTAGTCTCATCCCATAGCCCAGTAACCTGTCCCTCCGTCACACTCCCATAGCCCAGATTAGTTACCCGACTTAGTGACCCAGTTACTCGGAAACCGACTTGTGCGAACTTCACAAACCGGCATAGATTTTGCACTAGAACTATCTACTTTCCTTTTCCTGTTGTGCTGGTTTTAGTAATTTTTGCTTTTTCACGGTGAAGGGCTGCAAACAAATAATCCATCTTTTTCTTCAATTCGCCAACAGGACACTCCATTTCGACGGAGAGTTCATCCCAGGCCTCCTGCTTCAGATTCCTGTTGTAATAGCTTTTGTGGCTGGGGTCTCATAGTACTTGCTTTTCTTTATAGGCCTCGATAAATTTAATAAAATTTTCATTGTTTTTACTTCACGGCAAGGACTGAAAATGACGCCCACGTGCAACCGACCGAGCGTCGCGAGTGACGCATCCAGACTGACCCACGTCCGTATCTGTATCACCTTTGATAATCGGACAAAAACCGACACGACATGGGACGGGCCGTATCATAACGGCGTATCGAGATCGCGTATCATTACCTGTCCACATATGCGATCATGATACGCGTCGACGATACGGGTACGGTGATCGAAAAGGGATTTTTATAAATCTCGCGTACCCTCCGAGCTCCGAGTGAAGTTTTCACCTATATGTGAAAGAAAGTGCAGAATAAGTGCTATATCCAAAGGTGCAAATCGAAAGTGCGATAAGTGCAGTGATCTAAATAATTATTTTGCAAATATTAGTAAGTCCCGTAAGTCTCATTTAAATAACTCCACAACTCAAGTCTCAACAATCAGCCAGCGATCAGCAATAGCTTAGCAGACAACAAACAATCCGCGATCCAATGACGGAATCTTTCGTATTATCTAACGTATCGCTTGCTAATGGTTCGCTCATCGTTATTATGCACTTTTACGCCTTGGAAATGTCAAATAGCGATTAGTACGCAATTAGTTTATACTTTATTGAGGTTACGGAAATAATGTTAAACAGATGTTTCAAGAAAAAAACCACCAATAGGCAATATGTACTTAAGTAGTTTAAAAAAAAGGGTCAGCGCCACTTGTTTTAACAATTATTTATTACCCTGAGAACGAGTTTTGAAGTGGTTAACAGAATAGTCCGGGAGGTAGTGTTGCAAATGAAAAAGTCATAGTAAGCCGGCTGATATTGACATCGATAGTTGATCTTATATGACTAATAAGTAAACCGACCGTCAGCTGCTCAAGTAGCGGTGGGTGCGGGTGTGGGAGGCTGCGGAAGATGTAAAAAAAATATATATATTAAGTAATAGTACGCTGGCTGGAACTTTTTCCATAAATAGTTGACATTATACTGAGCAAAAAAAAAAATCGTCAGCTGCATCGTAGAGGGGGGATTATACGTCAGCTGCCCGCGTGAACTTGTAAAAAAAAAACGTAAAATAAAGTTATAATACGCCGAATGAAATTTAAGTACATGATTCTACAAATAATTTAGAGTACGAAAACAACAATCAGCTGATTGAGTAGCGGTGGAAAGACCGTCAGCTGACCCAGTTAAGATTTAAAATTTTGGAGTATTGCTGTGAGGCTGATTTCTTTCAAACACATAATTTGACATACATTCTGGCCTTGCTTGAACCCATAACACGACCTTCGGGCTACCTAAGCCTCTCCCCCTAAAATTTCAAAGCAGCATCTGCCTGTCCGTGTGGATCGTTGTCGTACACAATCAGTTTCGGTTCTCCTCGTCGAACGAACGGACGCATGTCCAAATATGTCGACGATTCAACCGTTTTGTGTTTTGTGGCAAAAAAAAAGAAAAGCTGTTGCTTTTTTCTGAAAAAACCCTGGAAAAATGTATTCCATTGTTGGAAATTCGACAGAAAAACAATCTGGCGTTTAAAAGTGTCAAAGTGCCGTTGGAATTGAACGATTTTCAAAAATATCACGCCAAGTGTTATCGTCAATTCACCGCTTTACCGCCAAAATACAGAATAGCCGTTGAAAATCCTTCGACATCTGGAGCGTCAAGGTAATAGTCATACTTAATTAATTTTTGCATGTTATTTTCGTGGAAACGCATTTCGATGTTCACTCTTTAATACTAATATTGAAGTTTGCATCGTTGATTCACAACGAAAAAAAATGTTCACTTCATTATTTTTTTATTTTTTATCGTCTCAATTTTCGCTATCAGATTTTGCCGTTAATTCTGGTAAAAAAATAATTGAATCTTTATATTTTAATCTAGTAATTTTAATCTTTTAATTGAATTTCGCATCGTTGTTTCGCGTCGAAAAAAATCTTTCAACTCATTATTTTTTTATTTTTTATATCGCTTCAATTTTTCTATCAGATTTTGCCATTGATTCGTGTAAAAAAATTTGTGCAAATACCGTAGACAAACTACGTGTGGAATTTTTTGAACGGGAAAAAAAAATTCCGTTACATTTCAACTATATAAACTTCGTAATGACCATTTCATACGAAATAATAACAGATTTTCTTTTAGCTCGGAAAGAGACGTTCAACATGTCGATGACTTGGCTGCCACCGAAAATATAAACACCGACGTGTCATCCAGTCAATATACCGAGGAAACACGTGGAGCTGGAAGCGAAGAAGCAACGACGCCAGATATACCTGGAGCCGAGGACGCTGAGCAACAAGAACTGGAACACGTTTGTCTTTTTTGCAATAAAACTCGCAAAAAATATCAAGGCCGCGAGCAACAGCTGCAGACGTGTGCAAATGATGAGAGCATCTCCAATTTAAAGCGTAACGTGAGCGAAATAGGGGCCGTAGACATATTAAATAAAATTACGGCACTATATCCAAAACTTGGAGTCGTTTATTATCACAAATTTTGTCGCTCGAATTGTAGAAATGCACTCAAGTTGCAGATCGCCGCACAACATGAAAAAACGGAATGGCACAGATCCCGGGATATTCATGCCAAAGCTTTCGAACAAGTTTGTCAGTTTGGTTTGGAAAACGTTATTGAGAAGAAACAATGCTTCTTTTTAAGTTTTTTAAAATCACTTTTTATCGATTCCGCTCAAGGTGAAATAACAGACATATCTGCGGACATCGAACCGTACAGTTTAGAAAAAAGATTATTAGAAGCATTTCCAAAAAAAATTGCCGTGGTCTCTATGAACTCGAAAAAAGTTCTTAAACCGTACGCCGGAGTTCTCGTAAAAAACGATTTAGAAACCATCGAAAAACAAGACATTTTGGATAGAGCTGTTTTAATTTTGCGATCGGAAATCCGCGACATGCATCACAATCCGCTGCCAGATAAATTAACAACGAAAGATCTGATAAGAGGAGAATGTGACAGTCCAAAATTGTTGCTTGATTTTTATTCAAAATTGATTTGTTCGAGTTTCCGGCGAAACCGTGATTCGAACGTGACGAGATTGGCTCATTCATTTTCCGAAGATTTAATTTATGCTGTGTCGAACGGGCAAATTAAACCTTCAAAACACATCAATCTTGGACTGACATTAAAAAGTTTGACAAACAGCAAAAAAATTATTAACATCATGAATAAGTACGGGCATTGCTGTGGCTACACTGTTTTAGAAGAAATAGAAACCGAGGCGACATTTTCTTCTACTCTTCGATCAGAAATTTGTCCTGATGACATAAATCGTTCAAAAAATTTGTGCACAGGATTAGCTTACAATAATTTCGATCGGTTTGTAGATACTCCAACAGGCAAAGATACGTTGCATGATACCGTTGGCATTATATTTCAGGACATGGTTGATTCCGCTTCCACAAACGATCCCCCACAAGATTCTGAAAATATCGCTGAGAATACCGCGGATTCAGAAACTGTTGCACAAAATTCTGGGAGTTCTGAAAGTTTTAAAAAGAGACGGCGTACTTTTGATGCTATAACATTTGAGTTGGAACCATACAACAAAAAGCCAAAATTCCACGAAACTTTAGAGCCCGCTGAAAGTCTCTTGCGATTATAAATATATAATCGCAAGAGACGAGAAGATTTTGGGGAGTACCCCAAAATCTTCGATCATTGAAACATCTTGATCTTGCTTGGGTAGCCTCTCATTTCTTAAAATTGCCAAATACTCCATCATGGGTAGGATACAATAGCATGATTTATCTTGACACCAGTCGCAAACAAAAACTTTCCTATTTAACGACAATAAATTCTTCTCCAACGAATACGGCAGTTGTAATCGAAACCATGAAACAGAGCCAACAAGTAGCTTCAGAATGCAATGAAAATTATATGGAAGTTACGTACGATTTAGCTATCGCCAAAATCGCATTGCAGATTCAAAGTATGGAAAAACCACGATTCGATAACTTATTTATTCATTTTGGATCATTTCACATTATGATGGCATATTTTAAAGCAGTCGGAAAGTTCATCGACGGTTGCGGAATTACGAATGTAATGTTGAATAGTGAGATTCTTGCGAGTGGCTCCATAAATAGTTTTATAACTGGTAAACACTTTAACAGGTGCAAACGGTTGCACACTCTTTTATCTTTGGCTCTCCAAACTCTTCATTTTGAAAAATTCGCAAATGATCGAAACATGGAAATGACTGATGAAATGAAAAAATACTTGTCAGATTTCATGACAGAAAAATCAGTCAATCCAACGGTTACGCGAGAAGATTTGGTTGATTTTTTTGAAAAATATGAAGAGTATAAAGAACAAACACTCAATGGAGAGTATGGCAAAACTCCGCAATTTTATATGATTTATGTCAATTTAATTGAACATTATTTCATGCTATGCAGGAGTATCCGAACAGCCAACCTTGATCTTTTTAGATTTGTTTTACCTAAAATTGCTAATCTCTTTTTCACTTTCAATCAACCAAATTATTCACGTTATACCGTGATATATCACGATAAATTGATGAAAGTTCACGAATCTCACCCAGGGTTGCAGTTGCAACTCGCAGGGGGATCGTTTGGAGTTAAAAGAACGGACAAACCATTCTCGAGACAGCCTATCGATCTGACGCTAGAGCAAACCATAAATGCAGATGCTGCAAATAAATTGACCGGAATAATGCATACCACAAATTCGATTTCGGCTCGTCAACGTTGGTGCAAAAGCCACAGCATTCGTTCAACAATTATCAGCCATATCATGGAGCAAACAGGTTTAAAAAAGTCTCAAGACATTACTGCTGACCTTGAGAAGAGTAGAATAAAAAGAAATTCGCTACAGCTCGAAAATGTTGTTGCTAATATCAAACAAAACATCAATCCCTTCTCAAATGATTTGGACAAAACTTTGTTGTACAATATTTCAACAGGTCAAGCATTACAAGCGAACATTGAACAATTTTTGCTCAATGTAGAAAACCTTGGAAATGAGTTGCGAGAACAATTTATCAAAGAATGTTCTGAAGATGCACAAAGATTTGAAAAGGCGATAAAAAGGAACAAAATTTTGACCTTCGTGGATGCAGTACCGAAGAAAAAATTAGCCATTTCTGGAAAATTGTTAGAAGTTCGCGTGCAACGCGACTTATTTGCACAGTTGCTTTTAATTTCTCTGGAGCACACGTTGAATATTGATAAAGTTTTGTCGTATCCACTAACACCAGTTCCCTTAGCAATGTGCCATGCAGATGGGATAATTTGTAAAACTGATAAATCAGTTTTACTAAAAATACTGGAAAAAGAAACTGACAGCAACACACCACAAAGATGCGACGTACTTATTTATGATGGTTTTTTTATGCTCCATGCATTGAAAGACGTTCCATCTACATTTGGGAATATTTCAAAGAAAATGATACAAATGTTCACGAAAAATAATGCGCGCATTATTATAGTTGCATTCGATCGTTATTTTTCGCCATAGATTAAAGATATCGAGCATTTGTTAAGAGGCAGGGTGAGGTCAACAGTACCGTATAAACGGGCCCGATCAAGTACGCCCAGCTAATTTTGCGAACGAATTGAAAAATGTGCACTTCAAAGCAGCCTTAGTGGAATTTCTTTGTGACGACTGGGAGAATAATTATATGGCTAGCTACATAGGCAATAAGACGATTTATATTAACTACGAGTTTTGTTATAAATATGAAGTACAAAATAATGAAGTTGTACGAACCGTCGATCACAATTTATCGTGTCCAGCTCACGAAGAAGCTGATACAAAAATTGTATTTCACGTTTGTACGTTAGATTTCGATGCTCACGTTACGATAAGATGCTCAGACACGGATATTTTCATAATAATGCTCGGCAATATGAATGCAGTTCACAACGATATGAAAATAACGATGCACATTGGTTCCGGAAATTCCCAAAGATTCGTTAATATCACGAAATTGTATGAAATATTGGGAACCGATTTGTGCTCTGCGTTGCCAGGTTTCCATGCCCTCACAGGCTGCGATTTCAATCCTGCATTTTACAGGAAAGGAAAAAAAAAGCCTTTACAATTGTTGCGAAAATCACAGGCATATATGCAAGCGTTGGGGGACATCGCAAATATTCCGAGTTGTGAATTGGATGAGGCGTTCATAACGATTGAAGAATTTGTTTGTCACTTGTACGGGTTCAAAGCGATCAACGATGTCGACGCTACCCGAGTCGCTACCTTCACGAAAAATTATCAAATTAATGATAAAAACGATGTGCTCAAGTGGAAAAACCGTATCGACGGGGCGATCTTCCCACCTTGTAAGTCCGAGCTACGCCAGCTTTTATTGCGCACTTCGTACATAGCGCACCTTTGGAGCCATGCTCACCTTCAAGATCCTTCTCAATTATCTCCCACGGACTGGGGATGGGAAAAAAAAGACGACAAATATATCTTCAAATGGTTCGAAGGAGATCAAGTACCCCTATCAGTCACCAGTATAACGGATAGCAGCGAAAATATTGGCGGTATGGAATTTTTGTTGGCGACACTTTCTTTGAGCTTTCTAGTAGCCTAATTTTGATCATTCGCATGCTCATTTACAGATGATGGTGAAGAGAATGGAGGTCAAGAACTTGATCAAGACGAAGACAACGATCTCCTGCAGGACAGTTCGGCCGATGATTCGTCAGAGAACGATGACGATAGCGATGCCATCGACGACGACTAAGTTTTGCGACCTTCTTATTTTTATATTTCGATTTTGTTTATACGCTTTATTTTATTTTGGGTTCATTTGATTTTACACTCGATTTTATTTCATATCGTGCATTTTGGTACAAATAAAACGAGACAAAAATAACGCGAAAGATTCTGTGCATTGCTAAGAAAAATCTGTACCTTTACTGCGTCAGCTGACGGTCTTTCCACCGCTACTCAATCAGCTGATTGTTGTTTTCGTACTCTAAATTATTTGAAGAATAATGTACTTAAATTTCATTCGGCGTATTATAACTTTATTTTACGTTTTTTTTTACAAGTTCATGCGGGCAGCTGACGCATAATCCCCCTTCTACGATGCAGCTGACGATTTTTTTTTTGCTCAGTATAATGTCAACTATTTATGGAAAAAGTACCAGCCAGCGTACTATTACTTTTTTTTTACCACTTCCACAACCTCCCAATTCCACACCCACCGCGGGTGCGCCAGCTGACGCTTGGTTCCGTTAAAAGTAATTCGCGATAAATAGTAAAATAAGGCAAACGATCGGCGTAAAATCACTGCCGAAAATGCAACGCTACCTCCCGGACTAGAAGTGGTCCTACATTTTACATTATTTTATTTTATTTGGGTTTTAGTCTAAGAACAAGGAACACATGAATAAAATTGCAGGTATGTTGCTTACAGTTGTAATATAATTGGAAAACAATTAGCTCGTTCAATTGAATAGTGATTTACAACCTTTTGTCCATTTAGTATTTTCAGATACAATGGCCAATAGAGTGTCAAATGAACAATTAAACTTTCTTTTAGATTTCCTTCTTGAGAACCCTGGCTTAGCCAAAGGTGTAGGTCTCGGGCCTAGGTCTAAAGAAACCGTTGATCAAAAATGGAATGAACTTGCCGACAGATTAAATTCTTTTGGACCAGGTTCAGCAAAATCTGGAGATCGGTGGAAAAAGGTTACTTTTAATTACTGCACTAAATCTAACAAGTTTTTTGAGTATGAAAAATATTTTATTTTATTTTTAATTGGTACATTTAATTGGTATTCATCAGTGAAAAGATGTTAGTATTAGAATTGAGTGTAATACTTTAAATTAATATTATATACTTACTTATATCTTGTATATTCAATTTAACTCAATGCTATTTTTATAAAATATTTAATCTGCTTTTAAATGTTTAGTACTGGGCCGATATTAAACACAAATGCAAAGCCAGGGTCACTAAAAGGAGAAGGGAGGCTTTTGGCACTGGTGGAGGGCACTGTTAATGAAATAGAAAAAATAATTCTTGAATTAATTGGAGAGCAGGCTGTATTTGGTGACACACAACATAGAGTGCCTTTATTTGTGAGTCAAATCATCTTTATATTGAGATTATAATAAAATATGACATACCTATATTAAAATAATATGTGTTTTCATATCTTTCAGAACACAGATACTACTCAAATGCCTGTGCTTTTGGAAAATGAAGAAATAGTAATCACAAGTAAACATTCATACTCGTATAGTTGTCTACAGAATATATATTATGTTATAATCACAATAATACGTAAACTTAAATGAAACTGATTTAGAGAATCAACTCCCTGTTAGTACTCGTGAACAGCCATGCACAATTTGTAAGTATATTTTGCTTAATAAATAACAACTACTAGTTATTTTCAGACACTTCAGAAACGACTTCACCCATTGTATCTCATGTTATAGAAATGGAAAAGGCGGAACAGTCAGGACCTGGTAGGTATTGTGTATAGAAGTACTAGAATATATGTACACATATGATGTGTATCTGTGCCTGTGGCCTGCAGTATGGCAAGGGACAGATACATTTTCCTGGGTATCAAACCTAGGACCCCAAACTCACAGCTTAAACAAAATTTGCGCTACCGATGGTTATCAAATACCTACATACAATTATAATTCATTTCATCATTATTATTTTGCTAGTTCATATTACCTTAAGTATTCAATACTCCTGTTGTGAAGTAATTGTTATTAAGTCTATTATTGACGTATTTTTTCAGAAACGCCTGTCGTAAGTCCAAAAATAGACCGCAGAAAATTAAAACGTAGGCGTCTCGTTGATAAACGCAGTAAGTATCCTAATAATATTCATTTTTAATTGTGTTATTATGTATGAGAATTATTATTTAGATTTTTAATATCTTACTAATATTGTTTTGCATTGGTTGATATTTTGTTTGTGTCCTTACTTATTTTCAAACTTACTATATTTTATTTAGTTTCACATATTAATTTGGTGTATTTTATTCGGTTATTGTTTCTTTAAGTATTTTAAATTACTTACAATGTCTGCAGAAGAGGAACTGCAACAGCAGGTTAAGGAATTGCAGAGGCAATTATCACTTTTGTCCCCCTCACATCCTGTTTCCTCTAATGTAAGCGGTGTAACCGTCAAACTAAGTCAATTTTGGGAGGACAAACCTACCTAATGGTTCGCCCAGGCGGAGGCCCAATTTGAGCTCGCTGGAATAACTCAAGATTCCACCAAATATGGCCACGTTTTATCCATTCTGGATGCTCGCATGGCCGATGAAGTGGAAGATGTCATCTCCAATCCGCCCAAAACTGAAAAGTATGAGCACCTCAAGGAGCTCATTCGACGTTTATCTTCCTCAAAAGAGCAACGCGTTAGGAAGTTTCTGAGCGAAGAACAATTAGGCGATAGAAAACCATCTGCCTATCTCCGCCACCTCCGCTCGCTGGCTGGAACGGCTGTCAGCGAAGATGGAATCTTACGCGAGTTGTGGATGCGCCGCCTTCCGCATGAGGCCCAAATCGACTTGCCACTTGATAAGGTGGCTGAAATTGCAGACACTATCGCCGAAGTTCCGTCGACCTCCTCGGTAGCAGCTGTGCATGCTGTGTCTGCACCTGCACAGAACGAGCTGGCCGAAATTAAAATTATTATACTCACTCTATCGAAAAAGGTCGATGACCTAGCCGCCGAACGATCATCCCAACGTGGCAGATCCGGCTCGCGCTCCCATTCCATTAATTCCAGAAAACACAGATCTCCGTTTCGTCCGAAGTCTCTCTGTTGGTATCATAAAAAGTTTGCCACAAAAGCACAGAAGTGCATTTCACCTTGCAGCTGGCAGTCGAACCAACAGGGAAACGCCAAAGGCTCAGTAGAGACGGCTTCTGACTGCTCTGACCATCCTGGCCGTCGCCTGTTTGTCGCAGACTCCGGGTCCAATACTCGATATTTAATCGATACGGGCTCGGATATATGCTGCTACCCACGACACCTCCTGAAGGGTCGTTACGACCCTACTGAGTTCGAAGTCGCGCGGCCAATGGAAGCGCCATAAAGATTGCGCCGCATTTTTAGATGGAATTTCATCATCGCAGACGTGGGCACTCCTATAATTGGTTCCGACTTTTTGGCTCATTACCACCTTTTGCCAGACTGCCGAAATAAGAAACTGATAGATGGCACCACTAGCCTCTCCACACCTGCTACCATTGCACAGGTATCACAGCCCAGTGTTAAGTCAGTCGTCTCTGGAGATTCGCCGTTTATTAAAATATTACGGGAGTTTCCAGATATAACCAGGCCGCCAGGATTTCCCCGCCTTGTCAAGCATAACACCGTGCATCATATCTTGACAACGGAAGGTCCACCAGTCTCCAGTCGCCCCCGTCGACTCGCCCCAGAAGTTGCAAGTAGCCAAGGCTGTTTTCGAAGATATGGTTGCGTGTGGTACAGCCCGAACTTCCAAAAGCTCATGGTCTTCGCCACTACAGATGGTCCTTAAAGACAAGCATCTGGCTTAAAGCTCAACTATAAGGAAGCTTTAAGGTACTTACAGGTTATTCAAAATATTAATAATATGATTGTTTTGTAAAGAAAAGATTTATAATTTTGATTTAAAAATCTTCATCCCACAGGTGATTCGAGCTACTCCCATAGGAAGACAATGATGACACCAATGTTAAATACTTTACCAGGATCACCTGAAGAACATCATACAAATTTACACATGAAAGCTAGATGCACTGTAGAACGAACAATTGGTGTAGTGAAGGCGCGTTTTAGGTGCTTGCTAGTTCGCCGGTTGTTGCATTATCTCCAGAAATAGCTGGCTCCATTGCCAATGCCTGCTTATACTTCATAAAATTTGCAATAGAGCCAATACTCCTGTTGAACGAGAAAGACTTGAGAATTTACATTATGAAGGAGAATCATCTCGTAATCACCAGATTCTCGTAACAATAACATAGAACTGCAGGAGGGTTTAGTTACTACGCGTCGCCTCGTTCAGCGATTATGGGATCTACGAGTAAGAGACTAGAATTAAAATTAGTATTATTTTCGAATACAAAAATGAGCCTCTATATTATGCAATTTTATTATCCACCTCTGTACCACAATAATAATTCATATTTGTTCAGCAAAAAATTTAATTTTGATTGCATGTAGTATTTTATAATAAAAATATATATATGGGCCATTCTCTACTAACAGGAAAATCATTGTCCAAGCAATTTTTTTTTTACTTTGACTATATTAATGCATAGTTTTATTTATTAAAACACATGATATAATAACCTGTTATTTAAGGAGCCAAGCTTAATCAATATTTAGAATCATGATCATTTCGTAAATTCGGTCTAAAGGCCACTAAAAACAGTCCTCTGTTATGTCCTAACTCCGGATCGAGTATGATTCGGTTCGGTTTTTACTAGTTGTAATTAAAAAATGTAAAATCTTATAACTCTATAAACATAAAGAATATTGAATGCATGTGAACAAAAAACAATTATAATTTTAAAGAATTTTTTAGTACTAAAAACTAGTGTTCGAATTTTGTCCGACACTTTTTTGAACAGTCCTCTGATACAATTTGAATATCGCGCCACAAAAATACTAAACACTATTGTGGTTACATTTCGCGTGAAACGGAAAGTTAACAGTGTGAAGTTTGCTCGGTCGCCAAGCTAAACAAGTCGCAGCCATTTAACGCAGTGAAAACTCCGCGTCTGTGTGTGAGCCATGTCTCTGTAATGTTGAGTGAACATTCCTCTGGTAAGTCTATTTTACGGTGTTTTATGTGTTATAATTATATTTATTTAACAAAAGAATTGCTCTGTGTGATAGTTTATAGCTGTTTCTGTTTTATGAAGTAATATTTAAACTGATACGTGGTATGACATTTTTTACGTAAAAAAACAATCCTCTGTGCAACAGTCCTCTGGCAATTTATAACACAGAGGACTGTTCAGTGTGACAGAGGACTGTTTTATTTGACGTCCGTGTATTTTATTAATATTCTTTATAGTCTGCACTAACCTACTGCTTGCAGATAGCCTCTTTCTTTCTTACGTTGGCCTGTCCCGCTAATTCAGGTCTTTTGTTTTCTATTATTATGGATTTTGGAATATTAAATAATAAGTACCCAAAAACGACCTGTTTTTAAACCCTTTTTTTAAATATTGAAAGTAAGTTTTATTTTTTTAGTATTGCCGCAATGCCACCAAAGAAGAAACCTAAAACCAAAGAAGAAATACAAGAGCAGAAACAAATTGCAGAAAGATTAAGATATCAACGAATAAAAAATGACCCTGTAAAAAAAGAGCAATTGAAGGAAAAAGAACGACGAAGCTACCAAAGAAAGAAGGAAAAAGGTACAAGAAAACTAGTTACAGATATGAGTCGACGTGAACAGCGATGGACCCGTAACACAATACAAAAAAGAAACGATGTTTTACATCCTGGCATCAAGGCTTCAACAAGAGGTTTTAAATGTGAAGAAGTTTACCTGGAACTATTCAGAGAGTGGACATGGCAAAGGGGCCCCTGATGCCATTGGAGCGACCTGCAAGAGAACCGCTGATGCCGTCGTCGCTACAGGAAGTGATATTGATAGCTTGGAATCATTTGTAGAGAATTTCATTCAGCGAAGATGTTCCGCAATTACCTTGTTTACAATCGACGATAAAAGCCATCCAAGAATTGACAGACGACCTTCAAAATGAAACAGTTAATTTATTAAGCTTTAATGGCTCTCTAAAAATACATCAAGTAGAGGCTGAAATATTAAGAAGTCCTCTGGAATCAGCTCCAAGTGCCGCTAAACTCATAATGAAAAGTTTAAGTTGCACTTGTGAAGATGAGTGCCAGCATTTCAATTTAGGAGTGTTAGAGTACAAAAATAAGACAAAACTTAACGTAGATGACATTTACACAGACTCTGAAAGTGAAAACATGGACAACTCACAGGATTCCACAATGGCGACCGACGACGACGCTGCGCTGACATCAATTTAACCAAGACGTAATCACCATCAGTGATTACGTCTTGGTTAAATTTTTAGTAAGAAACACTGAATATTGTTATGCTGCAGTAATCAATAAGATAGACACGGAAGAAGGCGAAGTAACAGTAACCTTCTTAAAAATTTGTGATGACACAGATTCGATGAAAATGGTATTTCTGATGTGCGTGTGATTATTTTAATATACCTGTACTTACCTGTTTTTGAGAAAAAAGGCTGCATTGATAAGTAAACAAGTCTGATTCTTAGTACCTAAGCTTAATTTTGATTATAATTATTTTAATTCGTTACTTAGAGAGCTAAGCTCGCATTTTGTTCCTGATAACTATAAGTATTTAAATTATGTATGTGATACAGTATTCAATAAAGAAGAGAAGTTATTTGATTACATTTAGTAATTAATATTGTGTTTTTCTTCATATAAACATTGACATAAACTGTTATCTGGGTGGAAAAAACAGTCCTCTGGGTGGCAAAACAGTCCTCTGTCGCATTTTTTTACAAAATTGCCCATAATTCGAAAAATAAAGGCAAATTACAATGGTTTCTTGTTTGAATGGATTTATATTATAACTATCTATCGACTGAACATATTATATTTTTAATTTTCTAGAAAAATAGGGTCCGGACAACTTTCAATAGACAAGTTTCCAGTTAGTAGAGAAAGGCCCATATACATATTGTAAGGAGTTCCTATATATCGTCATCGGACATCCTGCGATGGTCCTTGGAGAGAGCGGCCATTTGCTTGCGAGAGCTTAAAGTGTACAGACGTATTGTGTGAATCAGTGTTGATTGTTATTAAATTACGTAAGCCATTTTGATATTAATTGTGCTATTTAATAATTAAAGTTCGCAGTATTTGTTTTCAAAATATATTTGGGTTAATTGTATGTCTTTTTCTAATTCATTTAAATATTGTAACATCAATTGTAAGTTTCGTGTTGTTTTAAATATAACTCCACACTCGAACCTAAAAATATATATACCTGGATTATTTATAGATGAAAGTTTACCAGAAGTTGCCACTCCCTGCAAAGAAATAGTGAGGAAAAAAATATTAGAATTAAATGTGATGAAAGACGCTTTGAAGGATGAATATGTTACAGCTAAATCAAAAGGACAAAAAAGGATCTTGAAGAATATTGCTAACAACGACATAGTAAAAAAATATAAAATCAAAGGTAAGATGACAGCAGCTATTGCACTAAAAACGAATATGAGAAAATACAGAGATAAAAAACTCAAGAAAACGGTATTGATGAACAAAGTAAGAGCATTTTATGAAAGAGATGATGTAAGTCGAGCATCTGCTGGAAAAAAGGAATGCAAAACTTTTAAAAAGGAAAAGAAACAAAAAAGGTACCTGCTAGACTCAATGAAAAACCTACATAAAAAGTATGTGCAAGAGGTTGGAAAAATATCTTTGAGTGCTTTCAAAATGTTCAGACCATTCTATGTTGTTGTGCCGAAACTACAAAATCGTGACACTTGTGCTTGCTTGAAACATTCTAATATGAAATTCATGGTACAAAAACTAAAATATTTGGGACACCTTGACAACGATGATTTAAACTCCATAGTGTCCGAATTGGTATGTGATCCTAAATCAAAGAATTGTATGTATAGTAGGTGCTCGACTTGTTCGGAAAACAAATTACAAGGAAACGAGGATCGGATGAAACTGATGGAAAATATTAAATGGCCTGTTTGGACTGTAGAAAAGCACGAGTATAATAAAGATGGTAAAGTTAAATATACAAACAGAATGATAAAAATGGAAATGGAAGGCACAGTACAAGATCTTGTGAAAATTGACAATAATCAAATGCCGATATTCAAAAAACATATATATAACATATATCGTCAATACCAAGAGTATAAAACATGCATACCCAATTTAGAAAACCACGAAATTGTTATCCACATCGATTTCTCCGAAAATTACCAATGCAAACATTATGAAGAAGTTCAATCGATGCATTTTGGTTCAGCCAAAGCTCAAATCACATTACATACTGGTGTGCTGTATATGAAAGCTGAAAAGGCAATGTCTTTTTGTTCCATTACACCAAGCAATTTACACAATCCAGAATCGATATGGGCACATCTGGATCCAGTTTTAAAGTTTTTGAGATCTAAGTATCCCAATATAACTGTTATTTACTTTTTCTCTGATGGCCCCACTACACAATACCGCCAAAAAAAGAATTTCTATCTCTTTAGTACCAAAATTTATGAGTATGGTTTTGAACATTCTACATGGAGCTGTTTTGAAGCTGCTCATGGAAAGGGAGCAGCTGATGGCATCGGTGGGGCCATCAAACGGACACTAGATGAAAAAGTAGCTCACGGTACAGACATACCTAACGCAAATATAGCCTTTGAGGTACTCTCCACTTCAGATACAACCATAAGACTATTTTATATTCCACCTGAAATAATACATCTAATTGATAATAACATTGTTAAAAATCTGATTCCGTGTCCCACACAATGCAAATCCACCAATTGATAACAACCCAAAAATATATAATTAAATATCGTGAAGTAAGTTGATTCTGCAATAATAAGAGTGGGATGTGTGATTGTGATAACCCAAAAATACATAATTTATTTAAAAACTGTGATCAACCAACAACCACAAGGAAAAGACGATCAACTAACCGAAAAATAAAAAAACAAACACTAATCGCAAAAAGAATCAAAAAAGCAAACTCATTTGACACTGACAGTGATACTAGTATTGATAGTAATATTAGTTACGCAGAAACGGATGATAGTAATACTTGGCCGAAAGAGAACGACGAATATGATGATGAACATTTAGAAACAGAAGGAATACAAACTAACACACACAGCGTTAACCAAAACAGTATAGAAGAGAAAGAAGTGAAGCTGATAGAAAGGAAAATAGAAAAAATAAACGTAGACGATAAAAGGATAATTGAGATAGAAACGCTAGACACAGACTATAAAGAGAAAATGGTGGTAGAAAAACTAGAAGATGATGAGGAAAATCTAGACACAGACTATGAAGAGAAAGTGGTGGTAAAAAAGCTAGAAGATGATAAAGAAAAGCTAGACACAGACTATGAAGAGAAAATCCAGATAGAAAAGCTAGAAAATGATGAAGAGAAGCTGGACACATGCTATGAACGGAAAATGGAGGTAGAAAAGCTAGACTTAGATGATGAAGAGATAGTAGAAACAGAAAAGTTACACTCAGGTGATAGCACGTTTTTAGTACAAAAAAAGAACATAAGACAAAAGTATCAATAATATCAAATGAGAGTGTCTCAATGGTACTGGATGAAGAAACTGGAATATTCAAGCTTAATAAACCTAAGAATGAAGGCAAATTGTTAGAAGATTGTGTTGAAGAAGTAGGGAAGTATATCTTGGCTAATTTTTATACTAAAAAAGGAAAACTCACTTACCGATACGTATGCTTAATCCAAGAAGTTGACAAATTTTCAAAAAAACTGGTTGTGCAAGGTTTCAAATCAATGAAAGGAGACAAATAAAGTTTAAATTAGTAGAAAAAGATATATCCATTATTTCCAAAGAAGATATTGTCATGTTTTTACCTTACGCAGATGCGGATTATTATGGGTATGTTACTTTCCCAAATGAGGTGTATGTTAAAGAAATTAACTAATTTCCTTCAGCTTATTTAACATCCAGTTTATTTGGGATAGTAAAAGTTAATTTCATTAAACCTCTGAATGATAAATTCTACATAGTTTTATTTTAACTTGTGCATGCAGCCTTATAACACTTTTACGTTACGGTAACGTAAAAGTATTAACGTTACTATTCTGTTACTTTTATGTTACTAGTGATAAAATTTTGGCTTTACCCATGTTATACTTAGATGCTCACACAAATTTGTTTTATTTAATCAGAGGGTGCTCACTTAAATAGAGCATCTATTAATTTAATAAAAATGAGCTCCACATTTATGTTAATTTCAGTTATAGGTAATTGTGATAAGGCGTATGAAGTTTTTTAAAAAGATTGTAAATTAGTAAGTTGTGCGAGAAGCTCTAAAAAATATGTATTTAAAACAATAAATAAATAAGATACTGTTCATTTTTCTAAAATACTGTTTAATATCCTTATAGACCTGAATATACTTTATTTCTTGTAAAGAAGTTGGCAACCCTATCTTGAATACATACAGAAATGATTTTGAGCATTCTGTATTTAAAAAAAAAATCCAATTCGATCTAACAAGTTCAGTAAGTTACGAAGATGCTGTAGAAGCTTGCGAATCGCTTGGTCTGAAAAATGTGGAAGAAGATAAACTTTATGACGAGACCCGAAAATTAAACCAAGGATTTCCTCAGTTCGAACAATCTATTGATTCAACATTATCTGTAGATTTACGATGGGTTCAGCTATTCAAAGTCACCTCAACCTTCACTGAACTACCAAAAATAATTGGTGAAATCTTTTCAATCTCTATAAGCAATGCTTTCGTAGAACGCGTCTTTTCTTTAATGGGAAATTTGTGGACAGACGAGCGAAACTGCTTATCAGTAGACATGGTGAAGGCCGAGTTAATTGTAATAATATCTTTTAAAGGCCAAAAAATGTCTGTTTGTGGCTTAGATTTGAACACATCATGTTTTTCACACGGACAACTATACGTTTCATGCTCTCGAGTGGGTAAACCATCAAGTTTGATTGTATTAGCTAAAGACGGGCTTACAAAAAATATTGTTCACGCTGCAGCATTAAGAGATTAATATTATGTAATTAATTAATTATATAAAAATTATTACTTTTAATAAATTAAAACAATTAATGTTTAGTGTTTTGTTATTTTTAAACAACATTCCCTCATCGTTCACAGCGCTCCAGGCCATTTTCACTTATATTCCACATCCTTATATACTTCCAATAAGTTAGTTTTTTTTTTTCTACACTAGAAATTATTCACATGGCAAAACAACGTTTGCCGGGTCAGCTAGTAATATTATGTTACAACAGGTAACTTGCTGCTAAAGACAATCCTATACGAAACCCTGCTTTTCGTACGAGTAGTTACGACTTGTACTTATCTTTTTCTTTATAACAATGGATCTAGTTTACAAATTTTACCATGCTTAAAATTAGATAGTATTTACTCATACCAAAGGCGAAGGCAGGTACGAGCTCACTGACATAAATATATACACATCTTCAAAAAAAATATCCAACTTGTACCTACACTTTGTACTCTTACTAGGTTTGTGTACAATAACGGCGCATTTCCGCGCGCGCGTCAATTTTGTCGACGGACTACGAATATTACGTGCGGGGATGGCGCGGGTAGCGGGGTAAAAACTTAGATTTCTGCTGGCCTATGGCGGGCCCTTAACGCGCGCGAACAAGTCGATACCAGTAAAGTGAGCGAGTTCAGTAATGCGCCGGCGTTGTTCCAGTTAAGACCTTAAAATAGTTTAAAGAAAGTGAAATAAACCAGAATAATTCGCTATTTCAGTATCAGGTAATTATTTTATGTGCTTTATTTTATTCAAAACTGCATCTATTCAGACATTTCATTTTGTTAGAAAAATAAATGTAATTTTTATCGGCAACAATATGACTTAATTCAGTTTTGTTTAAATTATATCGTATCAAATACGACATCATTTGGAATTAATGCAGTTTAATATTAAAATGCAGAAACAAAACTTAAAGTAATTAAGTTTTATTTCAGTTTTGTACTATAAATTACCAAAAACGTAGTTATTTTTATATTTATTACTGTTAACTATTAAAATTATTAGATACGACTTTCGTTCTCATGCGAATATGGTTGATGTTCAGCCTCGGTACAAATATACGAATGCTGAAAGACCCAGGCACAACAACAAAGCATTTCATTTTAAAATCGACAGTAAAATGATCAGAGTTTGTAAAACTTTTTATAAAACAACTTTGGATATCTCAGATCGCATGATATTTACTTTACAAAATAGAATTAATGAAAATGATTTTTCATTTAATCATTTGAGAGGAACACATCAACACCATAACATAATTGCTTCCGAAATACGAGATGCGAACATGAAGCACATTAGATAGATAGGGATAGAATTACCCCAAGGTTGAATCTCATTACTTACAAGCTTCTACAACGAAAGAATTTATAGAAGGTAACAAAACTATTAAAGATTTATACAATGATTTTAAAAAAGACCAAGAAAAACAGAATAAATCAGCAGGTACATATATAACTTACTATAAAATATTAACAAATGAATTTAATCTCAATTTTTTCAACCGAAAAAGGAACAATGTGATCTATGTAATTCTTATTCTAATTTCAATGAAAATCAAAAAGATATGGAAGAGAAATACGTAGGGTCGAGAAGGTTAATGATCACAAAAAAGTAGATAAGAATATGAGAGTAAGCGGTGTATGATTTATAGGCAGTGTTGTAGTGCTCAAGTGTAAAAGGTAACAGTTCCTACTTTTACTATGAGTCTGAACTTAATTGCTATAATTTAACCCTAACTGAATTAACGCCGAAGGAATCTTAAGTAGCCTATAAAAATGTGCATTGCTATTTTTGGACAGAGAGTGATGCTAAACGTGGTGCGGTTGAGATCGGATCTTTTATATGGACATACCTGAAAGTTATAAGCGACGAAGATGGTGATAAAAAAGAAGTGATTTTCTATTCCGACAATTGCTGCGGACAGAATAAAAAAAAAAACATGCGTGCGTACAAAGTACACATGTCAGAAGTGAAACTTCTTTGGCGAACTAATTTATAAATCTTGT
The DNA here is from genome assembly GCA_912999735.1 of Aporia crataegi. Taxonomy (NCBI): domain Eukaryota; kingdom Metazoa; phylum Arthropoda; class Insecta; order Lepidoptera; family Pieridae; genus Aporia; species Aporia crataegi. The sequence goes on from OU538752.1 coordinate 4,565,433, forward strand.
TTATATTTATACAAATCTAAAACTTTAAATTTCCAAGATTAAGAGGAAGGGAAAAAGGAAGATAGGTTAGGAATTTAAATGTCATTAAAATAAAAAAAGTGTTGAAAATTAATGTAAATTATAAATTTAATTTTTTCAATTTATTTCTTCAATATTTACATTGTTTGACGTTGTTTGTATTGGTATTATTGTGACTAAAGCATTATGATAGGTAAAATATGCAACATAAGTTCGTGTTTCAACATTATCTAAATATCTTGTAAAAATAGCATCTATTGTCGTTCCTGAATCCCACTTATAGTTGCATGCTGGCGTGACGTTTCATCTGTAAAAATTTTACCCTCATGCGCCTAAAGAAGTTTCACTTCAATAAATATATAACATCTTTTTATTTATATGCTGTGCAAAAATTAAATATTAAGAGCATTACGCATAAATTTTTGAACAGGGGCCACACCCAAAATGAGGCTGATAGTGTCCATAGCCTCATTGAGAAAGAAATTAAGAAAAACTTAAAATCGGGCCCAATTTATACACCCGACCAGTACATTCACACAAAAAAAATATCACACAGACACTACTAAAATTGTGACATACGGACACAATTACGTACATGAGAAAACGCTAAATGAACTTCGTCCATGTAGTGAAACCGAAGTAAACAAAATTATAGACAACCTTGATACCAACACCAGTACTGGGTTGGATGGAATATCCACAAAAGCAATTAAATGCCTTAAAAATCTAATTGTTGGGAAACTAGTTCACTCGATAAACGAATGCCTGAGGTTAGGTGTATTTCCAGACTCGTTAAAGGTAGCCAGTGACTCCTATTTATAAATCTGGATCCAAAACCGACCCTAACAATTACAGACCGATATCAGTATTACCTGTACTATCAAAAATCTTCGAGAGAATTTTATATGATCGGCTTAGTAATTACTTAACAGAAAAACAATTTTTAATCGAGCAGCAATATGGTTTTTGTCCGAAATCTATAGTTCATTCGCGTTAAGAAAATAGTGACTCATCACCGACTGCCGGCCAAGCCACGCCCCCTAGCCAATTAAAACGCTAGAAATTAGTAAGGCGAGTTCACAGTGCTCAGTTGAAGTCAGACCTTCGAACTGATCGGTTGTGTATTTTGCGTACTACTTGTTTAAAATTAAATTTGGAAAATGGATATCTCACCTATTAAAAAAAATAAAAGTGGATCAATTATACATAGTGGAGAGAGACGCGTAATTTACAATGTTTATAAGTATTTCAAACAGATTGATTTAAATGAGACTGTGGAGAGCATAGTAATTAAAACTGCAAGTGCATGCGGTGTGTCCGAAAACACTGTTTATAAAATTATAAAAGAACAAAAAGAAACGAATACATTGAAATCACCTGTGAAAAAAAGAGCTCGACTATCCACGGTCGATAAATTAGATGAACTAGACAAATGTGCAATAAGGAGAAAAGTACACTCTATATATTTAAATAACGAGTATCCAACATTGGACAAAATAATAACACTTTGCGAAGCTGATGAAGATATTCCTGTTTTCAAACGTACAACACTTCACAAAATACTGCACGAGCTTGGTTTTGATTTCAATAAACAAGATAGTAGAACATTGTTAGTGGAAAGAGAAGATATTGTTTTATGGAGACGAAAATACTTAAGACAAATAAAAGAATATAGAAACGCTAATAAAACCATTTACTATCTCGACGAAACGTGGGTAAACGCCGGACACGTAAAAACAAAAGTGTGGTTGGATACAACAGTCAAGAATAAAAGACAAGCTTTCCAAGATGGCTTATCAACCGGCCCAAAAGCTCCGACAGGGAAAGGGAAAAGGTTAATTATATTGCACATTGGCAGCGAAAAAGGATTCCTGGAAGATGGTTTACTAGTCTTTGAATCTAAATCTACAAAAGATTATCATGAAGAAATGGATGGTGAAAGATTCCTTAATTGGTTCAATGGTATAATACCGAAGCTTGAACCAGGAAGTGTGGTTGTCATGGATAACGCTCCCTACCATTCGGTAAAAGTTGAAAAAATACCCACGGCCAGTTGGAATAAGCAGCAAATACTAGAGTGGTTGCAAAACAAAGGCATATCTATGGATATGAGTTATTTGAAAAAAGAATTATTATTGAAAGTCGCCGAAATCGCCCCACAATATAATAAATATTTAGTAGATGAGACTGCTAAAAACAATGGCATTACAATTCTTCGTCTGCCGCCTTACCATTGTAAATTAAATCCGATTGAAATGGTGTGGGCCCAAATAAAAAATTATATTGCTGCGAATAATACTACATTCAAAATGAGTGACGTAAAAAAATTATTTTATGACGCAATCGCGTTAGTAGACGCCAATCGGTGGAAGAAATGCTGCGACCACGTGATACGCGAAGAAAATACCATGTGGGGTTTGGATGACGTCATGGAACATGCAGAACAAAATTCATTCGTAATAAATGTAACGGGAGAATCTAGCGATACTGATTAGCGATTTAAGTACTTAGTTTTAAGACAATTTTGTATTTTTTTTATTTTAGTACTTATTTTATTACCATTAATCCAAATATGTGTTACTCTACTAATATAGCGTTTAAGTTGACATTAAAAATTACCTTAATAGGAATATTTTAACATGTTTAAAATCATTGATACTTTATTATTTTTCTATTAAACTTATTTAATGTTTTGAAAAAAAAATGTTTAATTTTTTTCTCCATTATGAATACACCCTTACCCTGCAGTTGCACTGATGAGTCACTATTTTCTTAACGCGAATGAACTATAGTACAAGATCAGCCACTCTTGACTTGATCACTAAAATAAAATTACATATAGACAAGAAAAACATTGCATTGGCTATATTTATCGACTTAAAGAAAGCGTTCGACACCGTCAATCACCAAAAGTTGATTTTAAAATTGAACGACTTAGGCATCAATAACACAGCTCTGAACCTGTTCAAGTCTTATTTACAAAATAGACGGCAAGTCGTGAAAATCGATAATTATAAAAGTTCCCCTCAAAATATTTCTTATGGTATACCACAGGGATCTGTGTTAGGTCCATTACTTTTTTTAATTTACGTCAACAGCATAAATAACATAGGATTGACTGGACATCTAACGCTTTATGCTGACGATACCTGTCTGTTTTACTTCGATCGATCTATTCACGATATTATCACTGACGCACAAAAATACCTCAACGCATTAAACGAATGGTTGCTCCATAACTTGTTGACAATTAACACGACAACAACATCGTACATGATTTTTTCCGCAAAGAATAAACAAATACCAGAATTCGAACCACTCAAAATAAATAACCAAATTATTAAAAGATCACATCAGGAAAATACTTAGGCTTACTTGTAGATGACAAACTTACGTGGAATCCGCACATCCAACTCGTTAGATCGAAGTTAACATCATTACTGGGAGCATTGACAAAAATAGCATACTGTATACATCATAAAGTAAGAACAGTTATATCTCGTCTGCCGCATTAAGTAATTTAAATCCATTGCAGAGAACACAAAATAAAATTATTAAAGTATTGTACCATTATCATTTCCGTACGCCTACAAAACAACTTTATGAAAAAACCAAATTATTTAACTTAAACCAACTATATAAATATAACATGTATTTCAATTAAAAAAATTATCGCAAATACCGTTAAATCCAATATACAATTAAACATACGAGAAAATAAATGGAATCTTAGGAAAAAATACCAACTTAAAGTAATAAAGCCAAGGACAAATTATGGAAAGAAGACGATTATGTATGAGGGGGCAATGTTGTTCAATAAATTACCAAATAATATTAAAAAACAGTGAGAGTGTGAATAGTTTTAAGAAAAAAATTAAAGTTATATGGGTGAATCTACGCTATTTGGATTCCTATGGTCCATAGATAAATTTTATGTTAAACTTATTATATTATTGTTTCTTTATACTTAAACAATAAAGAATATGGTCTTTTGTATGGCCCACATTGTCTATTCACGATAATTTTTAATATATGGCATTAATGGTTTAAAATAGTTATAAATGTATACTCCTCTGGCCTTCCCATTCACAGATTATAATGATTTTATGGCCAGTTATTTTAAATACGTTTGCCATTCTGTTTTTTTTAATATTATCATATGCTTTTATAAACATCGAAACATATTTTATCAAAATACAAATCAAAAATATTTATTTATATTAAAAATAAAGACTTATTTTCATGTCACGTTACAATAGTGTCACTTCATCTGGCGAAACTCAAAGAAGTAAAATTTGACTTTTAACCGCAAAGATATGCTTTTGACCTTGCCCTACGCGCGTACACTGGTGTGAAGTTAGAAGCAAGCTAACGACGTTGAGCAAAACTCGAATAATATCGCGTCAGTTTACGATTCATCGTCGGACAGCGTGTTTGTGCCAATCGTTGGAGTATTCCTTTGGTAAGCATATCTTTTGTATTTTATCGTTAGAAATTGTATATTTGCACAATGCAATGTTTATTATGTGGAGATGTCATGTGTTACGTTAAAGTGTGGTGAGAAAAGCGAAGAATATTGTTTTTGTAGGTTATGTATGATTTTGTCACTTCTCTGGCATATTTCATGCCAGAGGAAATACATGATCACCAAAGGAGTGACAAAACTTTTTTTGGTTAAATATTTAGTGTGTTAAGGCTGCGTCCCCAGCAGACAAACTGTTTGCTGCCGAGTACTGAGATAGTCGGCGCGCGTACCGCTGCTAATTGTGTAGATTGAGCTCAAAACGCAACCTAAGGCTTCATTTCTTTTGTTCTAGATACTCAAACATAATCAGACATTATGGCAAATGTTAAAAAGAAGCAAACACGGGAAGAGAGGTTAGAAAAAAGCGTCAAGCTGAAAAATTACGCTACCAAAGAATTAAAAACGATCCCGTTGAAAATGCTGAATTAAAAGAAAAAGAAAAGGGACAAATTAAGAGCATACATGATAGGACTGAAAGGGAACAAAGGGCTATCAGAAAAATATGGAGAGCGAAGACAAAGCATAGAGATCGCGTTAAGCTTCAATTAACTAGAACCTACCCAGGAACATCACCTGCGTCTGATAATGAAGACCAACCTGCACTTACACAAAACAATATCGCTCTGGCGGCGAAATGGCGATAAGAAAGTCAGCGGAAGCTACGAAATAAACTTAAAAAAAAAAAAAATATTTCTAAAGATAAAGTGCCTTAAATGTAGCTTTTATGTTTTTAACATTGTATGATTAATATCATTAGAAAGTTCTATTGTTTTTTTTTGTGAACGAAGTTTATTTGTTTGTTTTATTTAAAAAAATTATTTAGATTAAGGTGCTATAAACGCAGCTTTTAAGTTTTTTAACATTTTATAATTAATAACTAACAAACAGTATCATAACAGTATGTACTGTGATTTTCATTTCAATGAGACTGGCAAGCAGAATATTTTAATTCTGTTATTTGTTACGGGTGATTAAACTTAAGCATTAAAAATAAGGTTGTATTTAAAAACAGTGAAGACTGTATGTTGTATATTAAACAATATCCAAATACTATAATTTATATATGTTTTATTTAATATAAGTGCCCTTTCTTAGCTAATAATCAATAGTCTGTCACTTCCCTGCTTAATTTGTCAATGCTCTGCCAATAGTGTCACTCCTCTGGTAACACATTTTCCTCTGGTGCTTATAAAACTCAAAAAAATGGAAAAATCTTCTGGCCCTCATCATTACGGATATAAAAATAGTATCAAATAGAGGAATTATCAATATTGAATGGAACAGATTACATTTCATTCAGGGACACAAAAAACCCAAATACCGTATATTCACACTATGAGTATCAGTGACTAACTTAGTTTGTACTTAATATTTATTAACCTATTTTTTTTTGTATCTCATTTTAAGTGAAATGTAAATTTCTTATGAGAATAAATGTCTTTAAACCGATCTACAATCTCAAAAAACAGTTGTCACACATTTTATGAAAATCATACTGCTGAATTTTGGATACATTTAAATATATTGAAATATATTGCAAAAAGTGAGGCCGGTTTTGACTATAGTAATAACTATTTTATACTATTCTTAAGTCTAATTTGTCAAAGACTTTCAGTTTCAGAGACTAAGAGCATCAAAATTGACCATTTTATGCAAAAATGAGGTTAAATCTTAACAGTACCTACATACTTCATGCCACTAAAAATCCTAAACCTTATCTAGAATTAATCAAGGTGTTCTAGATAGTTTTTCTCAATTACTATTATATATATACATGTATAAATAAAACACTTAGATTTCTACTGCAACTGAGTGTTTTCTAAGGCATTTGGCTAAGGTGGAACCAGTTGCCTTTAAAGGTATTTTCGAACCATTACGATTTAGGGAAATTCAAGAAAAGGATATTATCTGTCTCAAGATTCTTTCCAAAAAATGTATTTAAAATAAATAATACTTAAATAAAATAGGAATTATTATTCTAAAAGACGATACTTAAAGGCTAGGGTAAAAGATATTTATTTTCAATATTTGTATATAGTTGTTTTTAAAAGTTATTTATTTGAAGTTGGTGAATTGTCTTTAAATCTCGTTTCAATTTCAAATTTTAATGTGAAGAGAAAATTATGTAACCCTTCTTATTCTTATTGATAAACTTTGTGAATTTTTTAGCCTTGGCAAAATTGAGTGCTATTTTGTCTTTCAAGTCTTGCAATTTAGGTCAAATTTAGCTTATATTCTATTCCTATGTTTTATTAATCTCTTAAGTATGAAAGGTTAACATATAACTTACATATTTTGCATTTAAAATATCAATAGAGGGAACTGGAAATGAACGAGTTCATTTTGGTCAGAAGATATATAATGCATATTGAGATCAACTTAAACGTAAATTCAAGAACTTTCTATTTTTTTATGTAGTTTAACTTACCCTAAGCAATACATTATTTATAACATAGTGATGTCACCATTAACCAATTGAGGATGTCTGTATGTACAGAACTACTGTATAGATTATAGGTATCTACCATCTACTTGGTACACGCCTTTTAAGAAACTATAACTTTGAATTTTAATTGATATCAATAAACAATACTTTATAAACGATGTCTCGAGAAACTTATTTATATAGAAAGTGGTTTGTAAAAGATTTTTTATGAGCAACTGACGTTTTGTTTAACAAAGCAAGCGCTGTCAAGTATGTATTTTCGGTTTTCTCTTTACCTTTTAATGTGATTATGAATGCGGGCATTCGGTTATCTCATTATTCGAACCTACCTGACCATGTGAAGGTCATATTTTGAGCAAATATTTTGTGATTCATTACGAACGCTGTAGCACAGCCTTCTCAATTGACCTTTTCAACACATAAATATTACGTTAGCACAATCACTTTTCAATATCCGGCAATATAAAATAATTGAATAAGCACAAATTAAATAACACTGATAAACAAGAACGTTTTCATATTAAGAAAATCTCACCGTTTTTAAATCGGAAAAAATTATCAGTAGGTAAGCGCGCAAGTCCGTCAAAAATTTACATCACGTGATCTGTCATGGCGTCATACTTTTCAGACTGCTACAGATTCCTAGTATTTTTTATTTCATGTCACAGACTATATATTGAGGTTAAAATTATTATTTTCTAATAAAATTAACTTTTATAGTCTATATAGGTACTAAAAATTTAAAAAAATACATTGAAAATGGAAAATTATTCTTTATTCTCTCTTAACAAACACCCATACATACCCCCTTACTTATAAAAACTTCAAAAACCGCTGTTAAGCAGCATCTTAACTAAACCTCTCTCAACCGTTAAGAGGGGATCAATTTCAATTCTACTAATAAAACCATATCACGAGCCTCTTAATAGTCCTAACACACGCTCAGATTTAGTCCGGCGGACTGAATCCGCCGACCAAATCCGCTCTTGCTACACACGACCGGACCGGACTGGATCAGACAGTTACTTTACGTACTATAGCGCGTAAACCAACGACCGTTGAAACTGGCCCAGGTAGTTCCCTTGGTGAGCGTCCCCCTCGCCTACGCCGGCGCCCCGCCCGATATCGCGAGTCATTGTAGTCGTCCTTTTACGCCTAAAATTAATATTCAATCCCTATCCAATTTGTACAATCTTGAATTGCCAAGTCAATCCGTTTTTGCCAAAAAGCATATCAATAATCAATCTAAAGATTGGTTTTGCAATCTAAAGATTGAAGCTATCCTTCGGAGGTCAGATTACAGATAAGAGATAGGCCTCTGTATGAAAATGACTGTTTGAACATGTCAATATTCAATCCGACCATTTTAGATAGGAGAAAACAATCAAAGATAGCAATCTGAGAAAAACCACGGTTAACGTCTTCGGATTACGATTACTTTTTGCTTTAAAATGTCTTCGTCATCTTCTTCATCTAGCTCTAGTGAAAGTCGTAGTGATTTGGAAGAATTAATGCAGTTATCTGATTGGGATTCTTCTGAAGATGAAGTAAGAGCTTCTGCACGACAAATAAAAAGGGTTAACTATATGCAAAGTCTTGAAGATGCAGAGTTTACCTTCAGATTTAGGTTAACGAAAGAAGCATTCGAAACTTAATAAAATAAATTGATACCTTTTGTACGCGTTACATCGAGGAGGTAGGTACAAAATATACATAATATATTAATTAATGATAGGTACATAATACTTACTGTAAATATTATTTTTAGGAACAATGGGGTATCACCCCTGCATCAATTATTGTTAACTTTGCGCTTCTATGCATTGGGAACTATGTTGATATCGGTAGCTGATTTTGTTGGTGTATCTACATCAACAGCAGGCAGAATAGTTGGTGATATATCATCAGCTATAGCTAGTCTGTATGATGAGTATGTTGTGGTACACCATGAAAGTGCAGAAAAGTTTTACCGAATTGCTGATTTCCCCAGAGTATTTGCATCTATTGACTGTACTCATATTAGGATTCAATCACCATGTGAGTTTTTAAAAAATATATTAAGTTACTTTTTGACAATCAGTAGGTAACTTCTGAATTTCTTTATCATGTTATTTATTTTAAGGTCATGTCATTGGTGAAGAATATCGCAATCGCAAGGGTTACTTTTCACTAAATATTCAAGCAATTTGTGATGCTGATTTAAAATTTATGAATGTGGTGGCTCGATGGCCAGGCTCAGCCCACAATGCTACCATATTTAACAATTCAGTTCTAAGAGGTAATCAAATCAATAACACAGAAATTTAAAATTAATTAGGTAATCTAAAATAAAAATTAATTTATCTTTCTATTTATAGCTCGCTGTGAAACAGGGCTACTTGGTAACCGCTGGATGCTTGGTGACAGTGCTTATCCGAACAGGCCATACTTATTGACACCTTTATTAAATCCTATATCTGAAGCTGAACAACGATATAATGCAGCACATATTAAGACAAGGAACACTATTGAAAGGTTATATAGCAATATTGTGATTTATTTATTGAAAAATAATGTGTATTACTAATTATTTACTTTACCAATGGGAGGAGGAAAGATATTGTTGCACATGCTCCTAGGTTTAAAACCTTCTTTGCTAAAAAGCAATATGATAGGCGTTCAGTTTATCTCTATAATTTACTCAATAAGGAGATTAATATTTTTGACAAAAATTACTTCGAATGCAAAAAACTTTTAATGAAATGGCTGAAACCAAAACCTTATGACACCATCGAGACAATTTTAAGCTAAATTCCAAAAAATACTACACATAAACATACACACACTCACTTACACTCACTCACTCACACCTACACTCCCTCACTCACACATACACACTCACACATACACACACACACTCACACATACACTCACTCACTCACACATATGTACACTCACTCACTTAGACATACACCTACTGACTCACACATACATTCACTCACTCACTCACGCGCGTGCATCCCTACTTAGTTACTACAGATGTGAAAACAAAGAGTATAACATAGCTTAATAAAGTTGGTATTTATGTAGTATTAGTGCTTGCTTTTATTTTTGTTGTATTGTATTTAGCACAGATCTATACTATTCCAAGGAAGAGCGATGTCTCCTGGCACAGGCTTCTATAAGCTTAAAAGGAGGCATCGATCACTATTAATTATAAGGTTTCCTTTGGTAATGAATAAAGATTATTATTATTATTATTATTATTATTATTATTAATTATTGTTAATATTTAAATTTGTAGAGCATTTGGAATATGGAAGCGTCGTTTTCCTGTTGTGGCATTAACACTGCGCTTATCCTTGCCTAAAGTTCAGGCCATAATTATTGCCACTGCTGTTCTGCATAATATTTGCAGAAATTATAAGTTGGAGGAAATTCCAGCAGAGGTTTATATTCCAAACACTACATTTATGGAAAATGTTCCCAACAATGAAAATCAAGACATAACAGAACGAAGAAGTCTTATAAATAATTATTTTACATAATGAATAAAATATTCTATTACCCTTATATTAGTTATTTGTTATTCTCTCATAAATCATACTTGTTTTTACTAACACAAATTAAGAGAACTGTAGTTGAGTAGCTTTTTATTTCAGTAGCTTTAGCCTAATTATTTAAATATTTCTGTAATAATATAATATAATTGTATAATTTCATACTTATGCATTTGTATTAAAGAATAATTCAAGTCACTGTTTTCTTAATATGTCAATTTCTAATTGTAATTTTTCTTTTTCTAGTTTTAGTTTATCATTTTTTAAATTCATGTTTATAACCTTAGCTTCTAATTTTAGTGTTTTTGCGTTATAGTAGTTGGCTGTGGCCATATTTCTCTTCACCTTACTTTCTTCAATTTTTGTTTTTTTTTTTTCACTAAAACAAAAGTGTATAAGTTGTCAGTCACATAGTCTTAACTCAATCAATATAAGCAAAAGTATTTTTTATTGCATAACACAATATCATAAATATTTTAAACCAACAATACCTGTCCTAGGTGTTGAAAATAAAAACTTTTTTGGAGAAAGGTTTGTTTCAGTACAAATAACTTTGCTTGTATTAGGCAATGGTATTTGTAATGCCGCTGTGTCTCTAGTAGGTTGTGGCCATAGGATCATGTTTTCATGAGCATCAATGCTCTGGCATTGATGCTCAAGTAAATTTGGATTATCACCATCACTACCACAACTACCCCCAGCAATAACAAAGCTTTCTTCTTTATCATCCCCAAATGGCACAGAGAAACCGTTAACAGTAATCCCATGTAACCCAGCCACTCTGTCTAAAATGTCATCGGGGGGTATATATTCAGTAGGACCTCCACCTGTCTGCAATGAACATAAAATTATTACTATTATTTAAATGTAAATGACAATTTGAATAAACCTACTTTAAAAGATGGATTGTTCACCTAAATTTGATTCATTCTGATTTTGGTACTCCGTTTGCGAGCAGTCTTTTTCAAATTCTCCCATTTAAGACGAATTTGTTGTGGGGTTCTCGGGCAATTTGTAGCCGTGGCGTTAAATATTTGAGTAATTCGATTCCACTCCTCCATTTTCAATTTATTATTGGTGGCGTTGGTTGTTTTTGAGGTTATTATTTTACTACCTTGTATAAGGTCGAGTAAAAATTTCGACTCCTCTTTCGTTAGAGGTTTGCCTTTTACCTAATAAAAACAAATGTTAAAACAATTAACAAAACTACAATTATTAGAAATAGCCGGCAAACACTTATTTCATCTCAAATAATAGGTAAACCAAGTACCTTATAGGTAGATAATACTTACGATTTCAGTATCCATTATTGCAATGTAAAACCAAAATTAACAATAAAACATATACCAATTAACCAAAATAAATCTATAGTTTGAGGTTTGGTTCCGCTTCTATTCTCGCTGTAAGACAGTTTTTTTTATGTCAGTCAGAAGACTAGCGTTGCAGAGAAACGTTCCTTTCCAAGAAATAATATGAAATGAATGATAAATAAAATAAATAAAAAGAAAAGAATAATTGAACTTTTAACAAACATTTATTGTTTTTTTAATTAATAAAATAAGTTAGCTAAGTTAATTAATATATAGTGGTTTCAATACAAAAAAAAAAACAAATAAATACCATTTAACGTCGATTCAACATTTTGCGCAAAACGGAACGCTCAAGAGGGAAGGATCGCGCAAAAGATTGCATGCAATCTAACGTCAAAAAAAAAATCGGATAGCGGTGTTGCTTTATTGGCAAGCAGATAGGAGATCGATCTCTAGATATGCATCAATCCAAGATTGATTTTAATCTTGGATTGGAGATACATTATTAATATTGGGCGTAATTAGGTTAGGTTAGGTTAGGTTAGGTTTTTTTTTTTTTTTTTTTTTTTTTATCATGCCTACCTCCAACATAATCGGAGCCTATTTCCACATTGTATATACTCATTCATTCCAGTTCTATCGTTTGTGCCTCTCGCACTTTCATGCCTCATACTATTTCTTTCTTTTATTCTTCCACATTCATTCATTCTAACTTGGGTGGGTTACCCAGTCCTAATCTATTCTTTATTTTATCTATTCTATTCAATATGTTACTACTTATTACAAATTGTACTACTATTTGTACTTAAGTCCAATATACTTAATATATTGACTAAGCACAGTTTTTGTCACAATTTTTATTTTTATTAACAACAGTTTTTACTACTCTAATACAATACTCTAAAAATTTATTTATTTTTCTTTACAACAGTTTTTACTACTCTAATACAATACTCTAAAAATTTACACTTATTTACACTTGTCATTATTTCGTGCACTCTTCCACTGGTGAGTTGGTTAGGTTAGGTTAGGTTAGGTTAGGTTAGGTTAGGTTAGGTTAGGTTAGGTTAGGTTAGGTTAGGTTAGGTTAGGTTAGGTTAGGTTAGGTTAGGTTAGGTTAGGTTAGGTTAGGTTAGGTTAGGTTAGGTTAGGTTAGGTTAGGTTAGGTTAGGTTAGGTCAGGTTAGGTTAGGTTAGGTTAGGTTAGGTTAGGTTAGGTTAGGTTAGGTTAGGTTAGGTTAGGTTAGGTTAGGTTAGGTTAGGTTAGGTTAGGTTAGGTTAGGTTAGGTTAGGTTAGGTTAGGTTAGGTTAGGTTAGGTTAGGTTAGGTTAGGTTAGGTTAGGTTAGGTTAGGTTAGGTTAGGTTAGGTTAGGTTAGGTTAGGTTAGGTTAGGTTAGGTTAGGTTAGGTTAGGTTAGGTTAGGTTAGGTTAGGTTAGGTTAGGTTAGGTTAGGTTAGGTTAGGTTAGGTTAGGTTAGGTTAGGTTAGGTTAGGTTAGGTTAGGTTAGGTTAGGTTAGGTTAGGTTAGGTTAGGTTAGGTTAGGTTAGGTTAGGTTAGGTTAGGTTAGGTTAGGTTAGGTTAGGTTAGGTTAGGTTAGGTTAGGTTAGGTTAGGTTAGGTTAGGTTAGGTTAGGTTAGGTTAGGTTAGGTTAGGTTAGGTTAGGTTAGGTTAGGTTAGGTTAGGTTAGGTTAGGTTAGGTTAGGTTAGGTTAGGTTAGGTTAGGTTAGGTTAGGTTAGGTTAGGTTAGGTTAGGTTAGGTCAGGTTAGGTTAGGTTAGGTTAGGTTAGGTTAGGTTAGGTTAGGTTAGGTTAGGTTAGGTTAGGTTAGGTTAGGTTAGGTTAGGTTAGGTTAGGTTAGGTTAGGTTAGGTTAGGTTAGGTTAGGTTAGGTTAGGTTAGGTTAGGTTAGGTTAGGTTAGGTTAGGTTAGGTTAGGTTAGGTTAGGTTAGGTTAGGTTAGGTTAGGTTAGGTTAGGTTAGGTTAGGTTAGGTTAGGTTAGGTTAGGTTAGGTTAGGTTAGGTTAGGTTAGGTTAGGTTAGGTTAGGTTAGGTTAGGTTAGGTTAGGTTAGGTTAGGTTAGGTTAGGTTAGGTTAGGTTAGGTTAGGTTAGGTTAGGTTAGGTTAGGTTAGGTTAGGTTAGGTTAGGTTAGGTTAGGTTAGGTTAGGTTAGGTTAGGTTAGGTTAGGTTAGGTTAGGTTAGGTTAGGTTAGGTTAGGTTAGGTTAGGTTAGGTTAGGTTAGGTTAGGTTAGGTTAGGTTAGGTTAGGTTAGGTTAGGTTAGGTTAGGTTAGGTTAGGTTAGGTTAGGTTAGGTTAGGTTAGGTTAGGTTAGGTTAGGTTAGGTTAGGTTAGGTTAGGTTAGGTTAGGTTAGGTTAGGTTAGGTTAGGTTAGGTTACGGTTAGGTTAGGTTAGGTTAGGTTAGGTTAGGTTAGGTTAGGTTAGGTTAGGTTAGGTTAGGTTAGGTTAGGTTAGGATAGGTTAGGTTAGGTTAGGTTAGGTTAGGTTAGGTTAGGTTAGGTTAGGTTAGGTTAGGTTAGGTTAGGTTAGGTTAGGTTAGGTTAGGTTAGGTTAGGGTAGGTTAGGTTAGGTTAGGTTAGGTTAGGTTAGGTTAGGTTAGGTTAGGTTAGGTTAGGTTAGGTTAGGTTAGGTTAGGTTAGGTTAGGTTAGGTTAGGTTAGGTTAGGTTAGGTTAGGTTAGGTTAGGTTCTGTTAGGGTTAGGTTTAGGTTAGGTAGGTTAGGTTAGGTTAGGTTTAGGTTAGGTTAGGTTAGGTTAGGTTAGTTACGGTAGGTTAGGTTAGGTTAGGATAGGTTAGGTTAGTTAGTTAGGTATAGGTATAGGGTTAGGTTAGGTTAGGAATAGGGTTAGGTAGGTTAGGTTAGGTTAGGTTAGGTTTAGGTTCGGTTAGGGTAGGTTAGGTTAGGTTAGGTTAGGTTAGGTTAGGTTAGGTTAGGTTAGGTTAGGGTTAGGTCAGGTTAGGGTTAGGTTAGGTTAGGTTAGGTTAGGTTAGGTTAGGTTAGGTTAGGTTTAGGTTAGGTTAGGTTAGGTTAGGTTAGGTTAAGGTAAGTAAGGTTAAGTAGTTAGGTTAGGTTAGGTTATGTTAGGTTAGTAAGGTTAAGTTAGGTTAGGTTAGGT